>CM051260.1:48548307-48604550 GCA_027921565.1 Artemia sinica | reverse complement strand
AACGAGGTCAATACGTAACCTAGTCAATACCTCGTTATTTATGCTAAAGTGTTTTTAGTACTTTCAAAAGAGCTATTTATTCTAATTAAAACGGTTTTTGTGATTCAGGGGTCATTCTTAAAGAATTCTAGCAAACATCGGGGGTGGGGAATGCCCCGGGGGGGGCGCTGCGGTGGGGTGGAGGGGGGCATTAAATAGTAGAATTTGTGAGGAAATTGCTCTGCCTTGCACACACACTGACACATTGTTACTTACTTACAATTTTTTCATAATTTCTTGAATGAAATTTCTGCTTTATGTATACAAGAGCTGACTTCAAGAAAGAGTTTGTTACCTATTTACAATTTCTTCATAATTTCTTGAATGAAATTTCCGTATTGTGTATCCAATAGGTGAAAACAACAAAGAGTTTATTACTTACTTACGATTTTATCATAATTTCTTGAATTAAATATCTGTATTGTGTCCAGAAAGCGAATTCAAGAAAGCGATTGTTACTTACTTACAATTTCTTCATAATTTAATGAAATGAATAGAACTATTCTAAAGAATAAAGACGGGCTAAGCTTAAAGATATTTATTGCTTAAATGTATTAACAGATTTTTTTTTTAGAAAAAAAAACAACACATATTTACATAAAAATAGTACTTAGAGTTCACTCTTAAACGTCCAGAAACGATGGTCCCACGATATAGAATAGTTTTTACCTTGTCTTACGGATTTATCACGATCAGGTATGTCCTTAGGTATCCACTGCGCGAAGAACCTAACCTCGTCTTCAGGACGGTGATAAGCCCCTTCAAATTTAGGACACTTAAACTCTTCTAGATTGAAAAGTGGAATCCTAGGGTCACACTTTTGAATTAAAACTTTATCTGTAGGTACATTACCCTTTACGTAGAGTGCTTCAGCCCCGAAAAAGCTGCAAATTTCATTGACTTCCTCCTGAACATTTCTCAGTTCCTGACCGGTATTATTAAGTGGTGTAATCACTCTATCGTAGAATCCCAGTCTGTTTATATGACGTAATGTAGTACTCCACAAGCTTTTATCATACTCAAACATATTATAGTTCACTATCCAATGATAACAGTCAATTTCTTCGTGTTCCATAGACAATAATAAAAATGCATATTCAAATATAACACCACAAGATGATTTTTTCAAACCGATAAATTCGGTGTCATACAGTCCTATCATCTTGGAAGCTATTAATGTAATTGTTAAGTAGAGAAATACTTCATCAAACTTTTATACCTTCGCTCAAGGTTGAATGGAGTTATGGCTAGGGGGATGAGTCCTAAAACCATCTTAATTCATTGTGGGGAGGAGTCATAAAACCCTTAGAAGTCATTGCGGGGAGGAGTCATAGAACTCTCGGTATCTATTGCATGCAAATGATGTCTGGAAATTACAATTTTTTTTTATAATACCTGTATTGTGTATCCATGAGTTGAATTCAAGAAAGAGTTTGCTACTTACTTACTTACAATTTTTTCATAATCAGAAATCCGACAATGGATGATGGTAGAGAATTTATTCATTCTAATAGATTGATTTTGTCAATGTTATCCGACGTATCGTTTTTTTTTTGCAAGCCATTCATACTATACCTTAAAATGCATTCAGAAGTTTCCTTGATAAAACATAGCCGTGACTACATCAGATGGTTTTGTAGTGCAGTGAGTTGTTACTAGTAGTAGTACTTTCGTGTTTTTTTGCAAGTCATTCATACTAGACCTTAAGTGCATTCAGATATTTTCTTGATAAAACATAGCCGTGACTATCTCAGATGGTTTTGTGGTGCAGTGAGTTGTTACTAGTAGTAGTACTTTCGTGTTTTTTGCAAGCCATTCATACTATACCTTAAATGCATTCTGATATTTTCTTGATAAAACATAGCCTTGACTACCTCAGATGGTTTTGTGGTGCAGTGAGTTGTTACTAGTAGTAGTACTTTCGTGTTTTTTGCAAGCCATTCATACTATACCTTAAATGCATTCAGAAGTTTCCTTGATAAAACATAGCCTTGACTACCTCAGATGGCTTTTGTAGTGCAGTGAGTTGTTACTAGTAGTAGTACTTTCGTGTTTTTTTGCAAGTCATTGATACTAGACCTTAAATGCATTCAGATATTTTCTTGATAAAACATAGCCGTGACTACCTCAGATGGTTTTGTAGTGCAGTGAGTTGATACTAGTAGTAGTACTTTCGTGTTTTTTTGCAAGCCATTCATACTAGACCTTAAATGCATTCAGATATTTTCTTGATAAAACATAGCCGTGACTACCTCAGATGGTTTTGTGGTGCAGTGAGTTGTTACTAGTAGTAGTATTTTCGTGTTTTTTGCAAGCCATTCATACTATACCTTAAATGCATTCTGATATTTTCTTGATAAAACATAGCCTTGACTACCTCAGATGGTTTTGTGGTGCAGTGAGTTGTTACTAGTAGTAGTACTTTCGTGTTTTTTGCAAGCCATTCATACTATACCTTAAATGTATTCAGAAGTTTCCTTGATAAAACATAGCCGTGACTACATCAGATGGTTTTGTAGTGCAGTGAGTTGTTACTAGTAGTAGTACTTTCGTGTTTTTTGCAAGTCATTCATACTAGACCTTAAATGCATTCTGATATTTTCTTGATAAAACATAGCCTTGACTACCTCAGATGGTTTTGTGGTGCAGTGAGTTGTTACTAGTAGTAGTACTTTCGTGTTTTTTTCAAGCCATTCATACTATACCTTAAATGTATTCAGAAGTTTCCTTGATAAACATAGCCGCGACTACATCAGATGGTTTTGTAGTGCAGTGAGTTGATACTAGTAGTAGTACTTTCGTGTTTTTTTGCAAGTCATTCATACTAGACCTTAAATGCATTCAGATATTTTCTTGATAAAACATAGCCGTGACTACCCCAGATGGTTTTGTGGTGCAGTGAGTTGTTACTAGTAGTAGTACTTTCGTGTTTTTTTGCAAGCCATTCATACTAGACCTTAAATGCATTCAGATATTTCTTGATAAAACATAGCCGTGACTACCTCAGATGGTTTTGTGGTGCAGTGAGTTGTTACTAGTAGTAGTACTTTCGTGTTTTTTGCAAGCCATTCATACTAGACCTTAAATGCATTCAGATATTTTCTTGATAAAACATAGTCGTGACTACTTCATATGGTTTTGTAGTGCAGTGAGTTGTTACTAGTAGTAGTACTTTCGTGTTTTTTGCAAGCCATTCATACTATACCTTAAATGCATTCAGATATTTCCTTGATAAAAAATAGCCTTGACTACCTCAGATGGTTTTGTGGTGCAGTGAATTGTTACTAGTAGTAGAATTTTCGTGTTTTTTTTGCAAGCCATTCATACTATACCTTAAATGCATTCAGATATTTCCTTGATAAAAAATAGCCGTGACTACATCAGATGGTTTTGTGGTGCAGTTAGTATAGCCGTGACTACCTCAGATATGGGCTTTTCAAGTGATAAATAGGTTATATCGCAGGGGGCTAGGATATAAACTATATTCTAAGAATCTTCTGGACCCTTCGAGTAATGGGAGCATTAAAAAAAGCCAACGAATTTTATTTGAAATCATAAAAATACTGCTTTTAGAAACGAACATTCACAGACCAATTGGAAATTTAGCATAACAACACTATAGGATACTTCCTTGCATTGTTTAACTGAGCATAGCGCCTCACATCTCTTCCTTTAAATAGAAGTGAATGTCTATCTTTTTCTTGTGTTTTTATAAGCATCCTTATCTGTTTTCTTGTAGCACTCGAATCTTCGAAAATGTGCAAGGGGGTATTTTCATGATGTATTTTGCTATGACTCACATTGCTGTCAGGGTGACATTCAACTTTGTTCGCTTTTGCTGGGGGGTTTGATCAACAACATCCTAAAATAAAAATTATTTTCAGTTTTCTCAGTAGGTAGCTTGCAAGCTTAAAGACCTAAATTTCAAGCTACTTAAACACATAAAGAAAAGAGCGGAAGTCCTAGATGGAGGCTAAACCAAGCATATTTTTAATATGATACTCTCTAAATTAAAGCTGTTTATACTTTTAAAAAAGCTTCCTATTTTAATTAAACAATACATCTCTTAACCTCTGAAAAGAGGTAAGGTTCTTAATGCATTTCACATCTTGAATCAAATATTTTATGTTATTAAATTTATAGCTATGTTCACTATAATATCCCATTACCTATTGCATCAAGGGCCAAAAAAGACTTAGATCCCTCACAGTGGTAGCTACTCAAGGAACAATTTGAATACCCCCCCCCACACTAGAAATAATACCCCCTGAAAACGTCTGTATGCTTCCCAATAACCAATACTATATGTAATTAATTAAAAAAACTTTTTCTACAAAATAAGTTTTTCAAAGAAAAGTAAAGAATTCCATTAAACAAAAATTGAGCAAATATAAAATCAAATAATCTACCAAGCGTGAAACTACCACTAATCAGCATCTATAAATAAATGAAACCCAAACCGAAAAGAAATTACAATAAATAATCGAGTCAAACTCAAAACGAGCAGAAATTAACATAAGTTGGGGGCAAAACCCCTATGCCTTCCCAAGGCCAGTGTGGGGGGATGGAGGTTAGGTGGGAGGATCTTTCCATGGAGGGGTCTCTGGATTTCCCAGCATTATTTAAAAAGCTTCCTATGCTAATTAAACAGTTCATGTGTTTCAATTTTAGTAAATATTCTCAAACTGTGAAATGCTACAACACGACAGTCTATTTTATAGGTAAAATATTTGAATTCCTTTTATTCAAATCCAATCACCAATCAAGTTATCAAAAAATATTTGAATATATTAAGTTATAGGCAATACTGGTTTAGAAAAACTAGAATAGTGACATAATTTCACTTTATCGACCCTCAAATTCCATTTAGGTTGCCGTATATGGTGTACCCACAGTATTTCCATACACCTATTAGCCCAGAAACCTGTCTGGTTGGCCCAGAAACCTGTCTGGTTGGCCCAGAAACCTGTCTGGTTGGCCCAGAAACCTGTCTAGTTGGCCCAGAAACCTGTATGGTAAGTCAATGCACATTCGCTAGCAACTCACCCCCCACTATCACACTATAACTACTCTAAGAGATCCTTCTGCCATCAACCTAATGCTATAACACGACAGTCTATTTCATAGGCAAAATATTTGAATTCCTTTTATTCAACCACACGGGTTTTTCGCTAGCAACTCGCCCCCCACTATCACACTATAACTACTCTAAGAGATCCTTCTGCCATCAACCTAATGCTACAACACGACAGTCTATTTTATAGGCAAATTAATATAACATAAAAAAATATGCTCACATATACTCTCTTAAAATTCTCCATATTTGAATATCCAGAGCAAATAATCTATTTTACTCCTTGAACGAGTTATTCAAACTGTGAAATGCTACAACACGACAGTCTATTTCATAGGCAAAATATTTGAATTCCTTTTATTCAAATCCAATCACCAATCAAGTTATCAAAAAATATTTGAATATATTAAGTTATAGGCAATACTGGTTTAGAAAAACTAGAATAGTGACATAGTTTCACTTTATCGACCCTCAGATTCCATTTAGGTTGCCGTATATGGTGTACCCACAGTATTTCCATACACTTATTAGCCCAGAAAACCTGTCTGGTTGGCCCAGAAACCTGTCTGGTTGGCCCAGAAACCTGCCTGGTTGGCCAAGACAGGTATTTCCATTTAGGTGTACCCACAGTATTTCCATACACCTATTAGCCCAGAAACCTGTCTGGTTGGCCCAGAAACCTGTCTGGTTGGCCCAGAAACCTGTATGGCAAGTCAATGCACATTCGCTAGCAACTCGCCCCCCACTATCACACTATAACTACTCTAAGAGATCCTTCTGCCATCAACCTAATGCTACAACACGACAGTCTATTTCATAGGCAAAATATTTGAATTCCTTTTATTCAACCACACGGGTTTTTCGCTAGCAACTCGCCCCTCACTATCACACTATAACTACTCTAAGAGATCCTTCTGCCATCAACCTAATGCTACGACATGACAGTCTATTTTATAGGCAAATTAATATAACATAAAAAAAAATATACTCACATGTACTCTCTTAAAATTCTCCATATTTGAATATCCAGAGCAAATAATCTATTTTACTCCTTGAACGAGTTATTCAAACTGTGAAATGCTACAACACGACAGTCTATTTCATAGGCAAAATATTTGAATTCCTTTTATTCAAATCCAATCACCAATCAAGTTATCAAAAAATATTTAAATATATTAAGTTATAGGCAATACTGGTTTAGAAAAACTAGAATAGTGACATAATTTCACTTTATCGACCCTCAAATTCCATTTAGGTTGCCGTATATGGTGTACCCACAGTATTTCCATACACCTATTAGCCCAGAAACCTGTCTGGTTGGCCCAGAAACCTGTCTGGTTGGCCCAGAAACCTGTCTGGTTGGCCAAGACAGGTATTTCCATTTAGGTGATATTCACTTTCTTTGAAAAGGTGTAGAGGCGCAAGCAAATAACATGGAGATTCCTAGGGGCGTACGCAAATAACATGGAGATGGCTATGTGTCTCCGCAAAGTATAACATTGATTACTACTCCCCACGCCCATCATTTCCCCAAAAACATCCAATCAAAATTTTGAGATAGCCATTTTGTTCAGCGTAGTTGATTTCCACATAGAAAATATGTTTATGAGGAGGACACTCCCCCACAACCCTCAGGGCAAGGGTTTTAAGTTATGCCCTGGGGCCATATAAGGTTTTATAGAAGACGTTGTCTTAGAAACTTCAAAACAGGCTCATTCGATTGGAAATTTGAAGGGCTAGTACCCTTCAAACCCATAACATTGATTACTAGTACCCATAACATTGATTACTACTGTGGGGAGGGGGGGGGGGCTAGATGCCCTCCATTCACTTTCGACTATTAAAAAGGGCACTAGCCCTTTGAATTTCCAATTGAATGAGCCAATTGAATGAATTTCCAATTGAAACCTTATATGCCCCCAGGGCATAACTTAAACCCTTGCCCTGAGGGTTGTGGGGGAGTGTCCTCCTCAAAAACATATTTTCTATCTGGAAATCAACTACGCAGAACAAAATGGCTATCTCAAAATTTTGATTGGATGTGTTTGGGGGAATGATGGGCGTGGGGGGGGGGGCTAGTTGCCCTCCAATTCTTTTCGACGATTAAAAAGGGCACTAGCCCTTTGAATTTCGAATCGAATGAGCTCTTTTGAAGTTTCTACGACAACGCCTTCTTTAAAAACCTTATATGTCCCCAGGGCATAACTTATAACCCTTGCCCTGAGGGCTGTGGGGGATTGTTTTCCTCAAAAACATATTTTCTATTTGGAAATCAACTACGCTGAAAAAAATGGCTATCTCAAAATTTTGATTGGATGTGTTTGGGGAAATGATGGGCGTGGGGGAGGGGGGCTAGTTGCCCTCCAATCACTTTCGACTATTAAAAAGGGCCCTAGCCCTTTGAATTTCCAATTGACTGAGCCTGTTTTGAAGTTTCTACGACAACGCCTTCTATAAAAACCTTATATGCCCCCAGGTAACCCTTGCCCTGAGGGTTGTGGGGGAGTGTCCTCCTCAAAAACATATTTTCTGTCTGGAATGAGCCCTTTTTCAAGTTTCTACGACAAAGATTTCAATAAAAACCTTATATGCCCCCAGGGAATAACTTATAATCCTTGCCCTGAGGGTTGTGGGGGAGTGTCCTCCTCAAAAATATATTTTCTATCTGGAAGTCAACTATGCTGAACAAAATGGCTATCTCAAAATTTTGATTGGATGTGTTTGGGTGAATGATGGGCGTGGGGGGCTAGTTGCCCTCCAATTCCTTTCGACGATTAAAAAGGGCACTAGCCCTTTGAATTTCCAATCGAATGAGCTCTTTTGAAGTTTCTATGACAACGCCTTCTTTAAAAATCTTATATGCCCCCAGGGCATAACTTAAAACCCTTGCCCTGAGTACTGTGGGAGAGTGTCCTCCTCAAAAACATATTTTCTATCTGGAAATCAACTACGCTGAAAAAATGGCCATCTCAAAATTTTGATTGGATGTGTTTGGGGAAATGATGGGCGTGGGGGGGGGGCTAGTTGCCCTCCAATCACTTTCGACTATAAAAAGGGCACTAGCCCTTTGAATTTCCAATCGAATTAGCCTTTTTGAAGTTTCTACGACAACGCCTTCTATAAAAACCTTATATGCCCCCAGGGCATAACTTAAAACCCTTGCCCTGAGGGTTGTGGGGGAGTGTCCTCCTCAAAAAAATATTTTCTACATGGAAATCAACTACGCTGAACAAAATGGCTATCTCAAAATTTTGATTGGATGTGTTTGGGGGAATGATGGGCGGGGGGGGGGCTAGTTACCCTCCAATTCTTTTCGACGATTAAAAGGGCACTAGCCCTTTGAATTTCGAATCGAATGAGCTCTTTTGAAGTTTCTACGACAATGCCTTCTTTAAAAACCTTATATGTCCCCAGGGCATAACTTATAACCCTTGCCCTGAGGGCTGTGGGGGAGTGTCTTCCTCGAAAACATATTTTCTATCTGGAAATCAACTACGCTGAAAAAAATGGCTATCTCAAAATTTTGATTGGATGTGTTTAGGGAAATGATGGGGTTGGGGAGGGGGGGGGGGGGCTAGTTGCCCACCAATCACTTTCGACTATTAAAAAGGGCACTAGCCCTTTGAATTTCCAATTGAATGAGCCTGTTTTGAAGTTTCTACGACAACGCCTTCTATAAAAACCTTATATGCCCACAGGTAACCCTTGCCCTGAGGGTTGCAGGGGAGTGTCCTCCTCAAAACATATTTTCTGTCTGGAAATCAACTACGCTGAACAAAATGGCTATCTCAATATTTTGATTGGATGTGTTTGGGGGAATGATGGACGTGGGGGGGGGGGGGTAGTTGCCCTCCAATCCCTTTTGACTATTAAAAAGGGCACTAGAACTCTCAATTTCCAATCGAATGAGCCCCTTTTGAAGTTTCTACGACGACCCCTTCCATATGAAGTGCCCAGCTCTAAAGGAAAAAAAAATAAATAGTACATTGTGCCAACATCGTTCTTATATGCCCTCAGGGCATAACTTTAAACCCTTACCCCGAGGGTTGTGGGGTAGTGTCCTCCTCAAAAACATATTTTCTATCTGGAAATCAACTACGCTGAACAAAATGGCTATCTCAAAATTTCGATTGGATGTTTTTGGGGAAATAATGGGCGTGGGGGGGCTAGTTGCCCTCTAATCAATTTCGACTATTTAAAAGGGCACT
Source organism: Artemia sinica (assembly GCA_027921565.1). Lineage (NCBI taxonomy): Eukaryota > Metazoa > Arthropoda > Branchiopoda > Anostraca > Artemiidae > Artemia > Artemia sinica. The sequence continues at coordinate 48,595,229 of CM051260.1, read as the reverse complement.
AGCGCTTTAAATTTCCAATCGAATGAGCCTTTTTTGAAGTTTCTACGACAACGCCTTCGATAAAAACCTTATATGCCCCCAGGGCATAACGTAAAACCCTTGACCTGAGGGTTTTGGAGGAGTGTCCTCCTATAAAACATATTTTCCATCAGGAAATCAACTACGCTGAACAAAATGGCTATCTCAAAATTTTGATTGGATGTGTTTGGGGGAATGATGGGCGTGGGGGGCTAGTTGCCCTCCAATCACTTTCGACTATTAAAAAAGGTACTAGCCCTTCAAATTTCCAATCGAATGAGCCTGTTTTGAAGTTTCTAAGACAACGCCTTCTATAAAACCTTATATGGCCCCAGGGCATAACTTAAAACCCTTGCCCCGAGGGTTGTGGGGGAGTGCCCTCCTCAAAAACATATTTTCTATCTGGAAATCAACTACGCTGAACAAAATGGCTATCTCAAAATTTAGTTTGGATGTGTTTTGGGGAAATGATGGGCGTAGGGGGGGGGGCTAGTTGCCCTCCAATCACTTTCGACTATTAAAAAGGGCACTCGAACTCTCAATTTCCAATCGAATGAGCCCCTTTTGAAGTTTCTACGACGACCCCTTCCATATCTTCTAAAGGAAAAAATAATACATAGTACATTGTGCCAACATCGTTCTTATATGCCCTCAGGGCATAACTTAAAACCCTTGCCCCGAGGGTTGTGGGGGAGGGCCCTCCTCAAAAACACATTTTCTATCTGGAAATCATCTACGCTGAACAAAATGGCTATCTCAAAATTTTGATTGGATGTGTTTGGGGGAATGATGTGCGTGGGGGGGGGGCTAGTTGCCCTCAAATCACTTTCGACTTTTAAAATTGCACTAGCCACTCCAATTTCCAAGCGAATGAGCCCTTTTGGAAGTTTCTACGACAACTCTTTCTTTACGAAGTGTCCGGCTGAAGAAAAAAAAAACATTGTGCCCACATCGTTCTTTACTTAGGCAGCGCTAGTGCGCTGCCTATGAAAGTTACGTCATTTAGTCGGTCCTGGTTCATAGTCGATCTGACTATGGCCCATAATCGGTCTGACCTTTCTTACTAATTGATGTAAGTGACGAACAAGTGACGTTAGCTGTGAAAAAGCAGAAAAATAGATGTGCATCCCGAGTCGATGGGATCACGGTATAGATACTGGAGACATCCCTTCGAGACAGCTTAACTGTTTAGACTGTTCTGGTCAAATTCTTCAAGAATGGCGATGTTATGGCATCAACACAACGTCTGTGCTTAGTAAAATATTAGCCATAGTCATATTACAACGCCCAAGAACAGCCCTAGACTCACACCTCAGGGAAGAGCAAAGCGGCTTTTGACCTGGTAGGTCTTGCTATGATCTTATTTTCATTCTTATACTAATGGTTGAACGGTCAATGGAACTGGATAAAAAAAGGAAGATTTTTATTATTACGGAGTACCTAATAAAGTAGTCAAAATGATAATTGCACTCTTTGAAGATAGTGAATGTTGTGTGCGCACAGAAAATGGGGATACCTGTTTCTTCAAGATTAATTAAAAAAAAAAAAAACTGTCCGAAAAAGAAGTTTCCTCAAGAAAAGTAAAGGCCATATTAAACTTAAGACAGAAGAAATAGAAACCTACAATAACTCAAGCTAAAAAAAACCAAAACGAACAGAAATTAAATAAACAATTATAGTAAAAAAACATACAACAGGTGTTAATATAAATGAATAAATAAATCTCAAAACGAGTAAAGTTTAAGTTGAATATGCAAATCAAGCTTAAAACGAACAAAAATATTTTGCTATTGAGGCATAAATGAAACCCAACACGAACATACAGAAATTAAATAAACAATCATAGCCAACAAACAAACAATAGTTACTAATATTAATGAGTAAATAAATCGAACGAGTGGAAACTTAAATTGGATATGCAAATCCAGCTTGAAACCAACAAAAATTTCTAAAAAGAAGAGTTTGTGCTTTGCCCCCTTCTTTCGCTGTAAAGGTCTAAAACCTACTGCGTCATTGGCGCTTCACTGAAAACTATGTGTCTTGAACAGACTTGAAAAGTACAAATAAAATCCAACTGAATGTTTTATATATAATGCTATTAATTGTTGAAAGATCATCAGTTCAAGATTTTATTTCCCTGTAGTTTTGTTTCCATTTTCAATGCTGCAATAACTAAAAAGATAGTATTTGTAATATAATTCGTTTTCAGTGAAGTACCAATGGCGTAGTGGGCTTTAGACTTTTACAGTTAGGAGAGGGGGCAGTATCCAAACTCCTGTTTGTAGTGAAGCTATATTTGTCTATGTGTCAGGGGGGGGGGAGTTTCGACCCCTGAATTTTTATTATCTGATGTTAGTACCTCAAAATTTGTAAGAACTATATATACCTCTAGAGCATAACTTACGACGCCTGCCCCCGGGCCCTGGGGGTTGCGTCGACACCGGAGTTTTTCTTATCTGATCTTTGAACTATTTTAAACTAAATGGCTATCTGAAAATTATTATCAGATGGTGTTTTGGGAAAAAAGGGCGTGGGAGGGGCTAGTTGCCCTCGGATCTCTTTTGACTTTTAAAAAGTGAACTAAAACTTTCAGTTTCCAATCAAATGAGTCCCCTCTGAAGTTCATACGCGCATCCCTTTCATAAGAACCATTTATAACCCAAGGAGATAACTTACAACACCTTCCCCAAGCACTGAGGGATTGTGTCGACTGCGGAGGTTTTTTTTATCTGACCTTTGAACTATTTAAAAAAAATGGCTATCTCAAAATTTGTATCAGATGGGTTTGGGGAAAGGCATGGGGGGACTAGTTGCCCTCAGATCTCTTTTGACTCTTAAAAAGTGAACCAGAACTTTCAATTTTCAATCAAATGAACCCTCTTTGAAGTTCATACGAGCATCCCTTCCATAAGAACCATATAAGCCCCCAGGGCATAGCTTACAACGCCCCAGGCACTGAAGGGTTGTGTCGACCCCGGAGTTTTCGTTGTATGAACTTTGAACTATTTTTTTACAAAATAGCTATCTCAAAATTTTTATCGAATGGGCTTGGGGATAAAACGGCAGGGGGGGGGGCTATAAGCCCTCTCTGAAGTTTATACAAGCATCTCTTCCATAACAACCATATATGCCCCCAGGGCAAAATTTACAGCGTTTTCCCCCGGGCCCTGAGGGATTGTGTCGACCCCGGAGTTTTCGTTATATGATCTTTAAACTATTTTTTAAAAATGGCTATCTCAAAGTTCTTATCAGATGGGTTTGAGGAAAATAGGGCATGGAGAGGGGGGAGCTACTTGCCCTCCAATCTTTTTTGACTCTTAAAAAGTCAACTAGAACTTTCAGTTTCCAATCAAATGAGCCCTCTTCGAAGTTCATACAAGCATCCCTTCTATGAGAACCATATATGCCCCCAGAGCAAACTTACAACGCCTGCCCCCAGGCCCTGGGAGGTTGCATCGACGCAGTTTTTCTTATCTAACCTTTGAACTATTTTTAACAAAATAGGTATCTTAAAATTTTGTCAGATGGGTTTGGGGAAAAAAGGGTGTGGGGGGCTAGTTGCCCTCGGAAATACATTCTAAGACCACACTGGCTATACATGACGTATGAAAACAAGAGAGGAAAGTAAATAATAAATGACAAACAAAATGAAAAAGGTGAGAAAACGTGGATTTTGTCAGCCAGTGGCAAAATATGAAGACGAAGAACAAGCAACTATTTCAACAAGGACCTCCGCCAGGTCGTCTTCAGTGCTAAGAAAAAAAAATCAAACAAAATCTTCCGAAGTGAGTCTAACGAGAGCAGAATAGACACTCCTTTTTTTAAAATTGAACTGACAAATAAGATTTGCATGTTTTTAACACAATTTTAAAAATATAAAAAAATATTGGTCCAATGCTTCCCGTAAGCTTGACGAAAATACATTCTAAGACCCTACTGGCTATACATGACGCATGAAAACAATAGAGGAAAGGAAATAATAAGTGAAAAATAAAATAAAAAGGTGAGAAAACGAGGATTTTGTCAGCCAGTGGCAAAATATGAAGACGAAGAACAAGCAAATATTTCGACAAGGACCTCAGCCAAGTCGTCTTCAGTCCTAAAAAAAAAAAAAAAAAAAAAAAAAAAAAAAAAAAAAAAAAAAAAAAAAAAAAAAAAAAAAAAAAAAAATTAACCTTCCGAAGTGAATCGAGAGCAGAATAGATACTCAGAGCAGAATTTGAGCGTCTATTCTGCTCTCATTAGATTCAAGGACCTCAGCCTAGTTGTCTTCAGTCCTAAAAAAAAAAAAGTAAACAAAGAAATCAAACAAAATCTAACTTTCCGAAGTAGGTTTTGTTTGATTTTTTTATTTGTTTTTATTTCTTTTTATTTTATTTTTTTAGGACTGAAGACGACTTGGCGGAGGTCTTTTTCGAAATATTTGATTGTTCTTCGTCTTCATATTTTGCCACTGGTTAACAAAATCCTCGTTTTCTCACCTTTTTGATTTTATATTTATTTATTATTTCCTTTCCTCTCTTATTTTCATAAGTTACCCTCTGATCTCTTTTGACTCTTAAAAAGGGAACTAGAACTTTTAATTTCCAACCAAATGAGCCCTCTCTGAAGTCTATATGAGTATCCCTTTCATAAGAACCATATACGCCCCCCAGGACATAACTTACAAAGCCTGCCCCCCAAGCCCAGGGGGTTGTGTCGACACAGTTTTTCTTATCTAATTTTTGAACTACTTAAAAAAAACAGCTATCTCAAAATTTGTATCGGATGGGTTTGGGGAAAAAAGTGCATGGGGGGGGGTAGTTACCCTCCGATCTCTTTTGACTCTTAAAAAGTAAATTAGAACTTTCGATTTCCAATCACATGAACCCTCTATGAAGTTTATACAAGCATCCCTTCTATAAGAACCATATATGCCCCCCGGGAATAACTTAGAACGCCTGCCCCGGGTCCCTAGAATTGTATCGATACCAGAGTTTTTCTTATCTAGCCTTTGAACTATATTTAACAAAATGGTTATATAAAAATTTTTAACAGATGGGTTTGAGAAAAAGAGGGCTAGGGGGGACTAGTTACCCTCGGATCTCTTTTGACTCTTAAAAAGTGAACTAGAACTTCCGAAATTTATCTCTGAATTTTGTACGAGTATTCCTTTCGTAAGAAACATATATGCCCCCAGGACATAGCTTACAATGCCTGCCCCGGCCCTGGGGGTTGTGCCGACACCTGAGTTTTTTTTTATCTGACATTTAACTATTTTTAACAAAATGGCTATCTCAAAATTTTTATAGGATGCATTTGGATAAAAATGCACGTGGGGGGGGGGGGCTGGTTGCCTTTAAATGTCTTTTGAATCTCAAAATCTGAATTAGAACTTTCAATTTGTAATCAAATGAGCCCTCTCTGAAGTTTATACAAGCATCCCTTCCATAAGAACCATATATGCCCCCAGGGCATAACTTACAATGCCTGCTCCCGGGCACTGGGGGTTGTGCCGACCCCAGAGTTTTCTTTATATAAAAAAAAGCTCGCGTTGGGGAGGGGTTAGTTTACCCTCCAATGTCTTTTGACTCTCAAAAAGTGAACTAGAACTTTCAATTTGTAATCAAATGAGCCCTCTCTGAAGTTTATACAAGCATCCCTTCCATAAGAACCATATATGCCCCCAGGGCATAACTTACAACGCCTGCCCCCGGGCCCAGGGGGTTGTGTCGACCCCAGAGTTTTCGTTATATGATCTTTGAATTATTTTTAAAAAAATGGCTATCTCAATGTTCTTATCGAATCGGTTTGAGGAAAAAAGGGTGTGGAGGGGGGTGGGCTAGTGGCTCTCCGATCTCTTTTTACTCTTAAAAAGTGAAGTATAACTTTCAATTTTCAATCAAATGAGCCCTCTCTGAAGTTTATACGAGTATCCCTTCCATAAGAACCATATATGTCCCCAGGACATAACTTACAACGTCTGCCCCCAGGCCCTGGGGGTGTTGTGCCAACCCCAGGGTTCTCGTTACATGATCTTTGAACTATTTAAAAAAAAAAGAACTTTTTTAAAGTTCTAATCAGATGGGTTTGAAGAAAAAAGGGCGTGGAGCGGGGGGGGGGGAGGGCTAGTTTTCCTCCGGTCTCTTTTGACTCTTAAAAAGTGAACTATAACTTTCAATTTCCAATCAAATGAGCCCTCTCTTAAGTCTATACGAGCATACCTTCCATAAGAACCATATATGCCCCCAGGGCATAACTTACAACGCCTGCCCCAGGGCCCTGGGGGGTTGTGTCAGTACCGGAATTTTTGTTATATGATCTTGAACTATTTTTAACAAAATAGCTATCTCAAAATTTTTATATTTTTAAATTTTTTATTTGGGAAAAAAGGGTGGGGTGGGGAGTGGGGCTAGTTGCCCTCCGATCATTTTTTACGCTTAAGGACACTAGAACTTCCGATTTCCAATCGATTAAACCCCTTCCAAAGTTTATGTGACGACTCCTTCCATATGAAGTGCCTCTGGGAAAAAAATAATAAAACATTGGAGCCGTATGGCCTTTATTATAGGCAACGCTATAGCGTTGCCTCTGAAATATGGAACCCCATACATATGGAAGGGGTTGTCGTAGAAACTTCAAAGGGGCCTCATTCAATTCAAAATCGCGAGTTCTAGTGCCCTTTTTAAGGGTGAAAAACCATTGGAAGGCAATTAACACCCCTTCCACGCCCAACATTTCCCCAAACACATCCAATCAAATTTTGAGATAGCCATTTTGTTCTACGTTGTTGATTTCCACATAGAAATTATGTTTTGAGGAGAAAGCTTTGTCGTGAAACTTCAAAAACGACTCATTAGATTGGAAATTCAAAGGGATAGTGCCCTTTTTAATAGTCGAAACTGATTGGAGGGCAACTAACCCCCCTCTCACGCCCAACTTTTCCCCAAACACATCCAATCAAAATTTTGAGATAGCCATTATTTTCAACGTAGTTTAAAATTCTGGAAATTAGGTTTTTGAGGATGACAACCCCTCACAGCCTTGAGGGCAAGGGTTGTTCGTTATGCCCAGGGGCATATAAGGTTTTTATACAAAGCGGTGTCATAGAAACTTCAAAAATGGATCATTCAATTGGAAATTTAGTTGGCTAGTGTCCTTTTTAATAGTCGAAAGTGATTGAAAGGCAACTAACACCCATTCCACGCCCGCCCACCATTTCTCCAAACACATAGAATAAAAATTTTGAGATAGCCATTTTGTTCAACGTAGTTGTATGAGTTATGCCCTCGGGGCAAATATGGTTCTTATGGAAGGCAGATCGTATAAACTTCAAAGAGGGATTATTTGATTGGAAATTGAAACTTCTAGTTCACTTTTTAAGAGTCAAAAGAGATTGGATGGCACCTAGCCCCCCCTCCTCCACGCCCTTTTATCTCAAACCCATCTAATAAGAACTTTGATAGCCGTTTTCCAAAAAAAATAGTTCAAAGACCATGTAACGAAAACTCCAGGGTCGACAAAGCCCCCCAGGACCCGAGGACAGGCGTTGTAAGTTATGCCCTGGGGGAATATATAGTTCTTATGGAAGGGATGCTCGTAAAAACTTCAGAGAGGGCTCATTTGATTTGAAAGTTCTAGTTCAGTTTTTGAGAATCAAAAGAGATTGAAGGGCAACAACCCCCCCCCCCCCGCCCCTTTTTTCCGACTGCATGCGATAAAAATTTTGAAATAGCCATTAAGTTAAACATCTTTCAAAATTCAGAAAAAAACTCAGGTGTCGACACAACCCCCCAGGGCCTGGGGGAAGGCGTTGTAAGTTATGCCCTGGGGCATATATGGTTCTTATGAAAGGGATGCTTGCACAAGCTTCATAGAGGGCTTATTTGATTAGAAATTGAAAGTTCTAGTTAGCTTTTTAAGAGTCAGGAGATTTAAGGGGAACTAGCCCCCCCCCCCGCCCTTTTTCCCCAAACCCATCCACTACAGATTTTGAGATAGCCAGTTTTTTTTTTAATTGTTAAAAAATTAGATAACAAAAACTCCGGGGTCAACACCGGAGTGGTGTTGTAAGTGTTGTCCTGGGGGCATATATGGTTCTTATGAAAAGGATGCTCGTATAAACTTCAGAGAGGGCTCATTTGATTAGAAATTGAAAGTTCTAGTTCACTTTTTAAGAGTCAAAAGATATCTGACGGCAACTAGTTCCCCCCCCCCCAACACACCCTTTTTCCCCCAAGCCTATCCGGTAAAAAATTTTCAAATAGCCATTTTATTAAAAATGGCTCAAAGGTCAGATAAGAAAAACTCCTGTGTCAAAGCAACCCCCAGGGCCCGGAGGCGGGCGTTGTAAACAATGCTCTGGGGGCATATGAGGTTGTTATGGAAGGGATGCTCGTATAAACTTGATAGAGGCCTCATTCGATTGGAAATTGAAAGTTGTAATTCACTTTTTAAGAGTAAAACGTGATCGGAGGGCAGCTAACCTGTCCCCCCCCCCACACTCCATTTTGATGTGACTCTGTAAGCTAAGCCAGAGTCGACCCAGCTCTAAATGGGTACCTGGAGAAATCTGGGGAAGGTAAGCAGGAAGGGTGTGCGAAAGCACAGGATGGCTGGCCCCCAGCCACCCATTGCACTTCCTGGCTGAAGGGCCACGAAACGGAGATCAGCACCGCCGGTTTGGACCTTAAGGGTCTAGTGCCGTCATACTTACTTTACTTTTACTTTTAATACTTCATTTAGAAGGGGTCGTTGTATAAACTTCATGGGGGCTCATTCGATTGGATATCGAGAGTTCTAGTGCCCTTTTTAAGAGTCAAAGGTGATAGGAGGGTAACTAGCCCCTCCCAAGCCCTTTTTTCACATAAATATCTGATAGAAAATTTGAGGTAGACATTGCATCAGATAAAAACTTGAGATAAATTTTTTTTTAAAAATGGTTCAAAGTCCAGATAACAAAAACTCCGGTGTCGACACAGCCACACAGGGCCCAGGGGCAACCGTTATAAGTTATGCCCTTGGGGCATAAAAGGTTCTTATGAAGGGAATGCTCGTATAAACTTTAAAGAGGGCTCATTTTATTGGAAATTGAAAGTTCTAGTTCATGTTTTATAAGTCGAAAGTGATCGGAGGGGAGCTAGCCTCTTCTCCCCACCCCTTTTCCCCCCAATGCATCAGATAAAAATTTTGAGATAGACATTTTGTTAGAGATAGTTCCAAATTTAGATTAAAAAACACCGGTGTCGACACAGCTCCACAGGGCCGGGGGCAGGCGCTGTACGTTATGCCCTGGGGTTATATGGTTGTTATGGAAGGGATGATCGTATAAATTTCATAGAGGGCTCATTTGATTGGAAATTGAAAGTTGTCGTTCACTTTTCAAGAGTCAAAAGTGATCGAAGGGCAGCTAGTCCCCCCCCCCCAAAACAAAATGCATCAGATAAAAAATTTTAGATAGCCATTTTGTTAATAATAGTTCAAGGGTTATATAAAAAAAATTCCCTGTGTTGCACAACCCTCCAAGGCCCGGGGACAGGTGTCGTAAGTTATGCTCTGGGGTATATATGGTTCTTATGAAAGGGATGCTCGTATAAACTTCAGAGAGGGCTCATTTGTTTGGAAAGTGAAAGTTCTATTTCGCTTTTTAAGAGTCAAACGAGATCAGAGGGCAACTACTCCCCCTCCACGCCCTTTTTTCCCCAAATGCATCAAATAAAAATTTTAAGATAGCCATTTTGTAAAAATAAAAAGTTAAAAGGTTAGATAACATAAACTCTGGTGTCAAAAAAACCCCCAGGGCTCGGGGATAGGCGTTGTAAGTTATGCCCTGGGGGTATATATGGTTCTTATGGAAGGGATGCTCGTATCAGAGGTAACGCTATAGCGTTGCCTATAGTAAAGGCCATACGGCTCTAATGTTTTATTAATTTTTTTTTTCCCAGAGGCACATCATATGGAAGGGGTCGTCGTATAAACTTCAAATGGGGCTCATTCAATTAGAAATTGAGAGTTCTAGTGCCCTTTTTAAGAGTTAAAAGTGATTGGAAGGCAACTAACACCCCTTCCAGGCCCACCATTTCTCCAAACACGTCCAATCAAAATTTTGAGAGAGCCAGTTTGTTCTACGTAGTTGATTTCCATTTCAAAATTACGTTTTCGAGGAGGACACTCCCCCCACAACCCTCAGGGCAAAGGGTTCTAAGTTATGCCCTTGGGGCATATAAGCTTTTTATAGAAAGCTTTGTCATGGAAACTTTAAAAAGGGTTCATTCGATTGGAAATTCAAAGGGATAGTGCCCTTTTTAATAGTCGAAAGTTATTGGAGGGCAACTAAGCCCCCTCTCAAGGCCACCTTTTCCCCAAACACATCCAATCACGATTTTGAGATAGCCATTTTATTCAACGTAGTTAAAAATTCTGGAAATTAGGTCTTTGAGGATGACAACCCCCCTCCCCCACAACCCTCAAGGCAAGTGTTGTAAGTTATGTTCATGGTCATATAAGGTATTTATAGAAAGCGTTGTTGTAGAAACTTCAAAAAGGGCTAATTCGATTGGAAATTTAAACGGCTAGTGTCGTTTTTAATAGTCGAAAGTGATTGGAAGGCAACTAATACCCCTTCCACGCCCACTATTTCTCCAAACACATCCAATCAAAATTTTGAGATAGCCATTTGGTTCAACGTAGTTGAAAGTTCTGGAAATTATATCTTTGAGCAGGACACTCCCCCACAGTCTTCATGGCAAGGGTTATAAGTTATGCCCCGGGGGCATATATGGTTCTTATGGAAGGAATGCTTGTATAAACTTCAGAGAGGGTTCATTTGATTAGGAATTGAAAGTTCTAGTACACTTTTTAAGCGTCAAAATATATTGGAGGGTAACGAGGCCCCCCACGGCCTTTTTTTCCCAAATGCATCTAATACAAATTGTGAGATAGCTATTTTGTTAAAAATAGTTCAAAGATCATATAACAAAAACTCCGGTGTCGACACAAACCCCCAGGGCCCTGGGGCAGCCATTTTAAGTTATGCCCTGGGGGCATATATGGTTCTTATGGAAGGGATGCTCGTATAAACTTCAAAGAGGGTTCATTTGATTGGATATTGAAAGTTCTAGTTTCCCCCACCTCTACGCCTTTTTTTCTCAAACCCATCTAATAAGAAATTGAGATAGCCATTTTTTAAAGAACAATTCAAAGACCATATAACGAAAATTCTGGACTCGACACAGCCCCCCTGGGCCCGAAGGCAGGCGGTGTAAGTTATGCCCTAGGGGAATATATAGTTCTTATGGAAGGGATGCTCCTAAACTGGTTCATAAAAGCCCCCGTGGGCCCGAGGGCAGGCGTTGTAAGTTATGCCCTAGGGGAATATATAGTTCTTATGGAAGAGATCTTCAGAGAGGGGTCATTTGATTGGACATTGAAAGTTCTAGTTCAGTTTTTGAGAGTCAAAAGAGATTAGAGGGCAACTAGCCCCCTCCCCATGCCGTTTTTTTTCCAAATGCATCCGATAAAAATTTTGAGATAGCAAATAAGTTTAAAATTGTTAAAAAGTCAGATAACAAAAATCCAGGTGTCGACATAACCCCTCCAGGACCCGATGGCAGGCGTCGTAAGTTATGCCCTGGGCTCATTTGATTGGAAATTGAAAGTTGAACATCTTATGTTAACAACAGTGAACATTTCGTTAAAAAAAATAATTCAAAGGTCGGATAAGAAAAACTCAGGTGTCAATACAACCCCCCGGGGCCCGGTGGAAGGCGTTCTAAGTTATTCCCTAAAGGCATATATGGTTCTTGTGAAAGGGATGCTCGTATAAACTTCATTTGATTGGAAATTGAAAGTTCTAGTTCTGACACAAACCCATTTTTTCACTTTCATATTGTTACTTTGATACCAGTTTTGATACTTTGATGAACATTTGATGCGTCTTGAAAACTGTATGCGTCTTGAACAGTATTAGAAAGTATAAACAACATCAAATTGAATATTTGATGTATAATGATATTAATTGTTGAAAGATCCATCAGTTCAAGAATTTATTTCACTGTAATTTTATTTGTATTTTCAATGCTGTAAGAACTGGAAAAGAAAATATTTGTAATATAATTCGTTTACGGTTACCGTAGGCTTTTGGTTTTTATTTACAGTTAAGGAAGGGGGCAGTATCCAAACTCTTGTTTGTAGTGAAACTATATTCATCTTGAACGACTTTAGAAGGAACTAATAAATTAAACTGAATATTTGATGTATAATGATATTAATTGCTGAAAGCTCATCAGTTCAAAATTTTACTATAATTTTAATGTTTATTTTCAATATTAAGTACAAAAGAAAATATTTGTAATAAAATTGCTTCTCAATAAAGCGCCAATGACGCAGTAGGTTTTAGACTTACAGTGAGAGAAGGAGGCGATACCCAAACTCTTGTTTGTAGTGATTTTCGTTCGTTTCAAGCTTGATTTGCATATTCAATTTAAGTTTCACTCGTTTTAAGATTAATTTATTCATTTACATTAATATCTATTGTATGTTTGTTTGCATTGATTGTTTATTTAATTTCTGTTCGTTTTAAGTTTCATTTATACTTCAATAGCACAATATTTTCTTTCGTTTTAAGCTTGATTTTCCTATTCAATCTAAGCATTACTCACTTTAAGATCTATTTATTCATTTATATTATTACTTGCTGTATTTTTTTTTGTTATGACTGTTTATTTAATTTCTCTTCGTTTTGGGTTTCATTTATTCTTTAATAGTAATTTCTGGTCGTTTTGAGTTTGAATTTTAACAGGTATTTGTATCTGCTGAGCTTAAGTTTAAAATGGCCTTTACTTTTCTTTGAAAAACTTATTTTTCGGATTTTTTTTTTTTTATTTAATACTATAGGCAACAATATAGCGTTGCCTCTGATAGTATCTGGTGTCAAACAGAGATGTGCCCTATCCCCATTCCTGTTTGTTATTGTTATGGATCACATTCTAAGGCAGTCTTCAGGTTCTGGAGTGAAGATTTGCAGCCGACACATCTCTGACCCAGACTTCGCTAATGACGTTGTTCTTCTCGAAGAAGCAAAACACCGGCCACAGCTGCTACTCGACACTATAGATGAAAAGGCCGAAAAAGTGGGGCTTACAGTGTATGTCAGTAAGACAAAGAGAATGGACAAAGAGAAGTGGGGCTTACACTGACTCTCCGCTGAAACCGAAATGCAAAGATAAGATTGATCAGGCCAACGAATTTAAGTACCGTGGGAGTCGGATTGATTATAATTGTGGAATAGTCAACAAAATCAAGGAGGATTTGACAAGCTACATTGGATTTTAATAAGTTGGAACTAATTTGGCGCAGTAGGAAATACTCCATGCACTTGAAGCTCCACCTAATGAATAGCAATGTGATGCCATTCTCCTCTATGCAAGTGAATGCTGGAACCTAAATCTCCAACTGGAGTAACGCGTCCTAGCATTTTAAAATATATGCCTTAGAAGAATACTGAACATATCATGCCAGGAAAAGGTCACGAGCAAAGAAGTTCGGTGGCGAAACGGTCGACCATTAGATACAGACCTTCTGAAACGTAAGAGATGGACGTACCTTGATCATGTCCTTCTTATGCCAAGGGATCGACTCCCATAAAGGATTCCACAAGGGATTCCAGAGATAAATCTTCAACCACAGCAAGAGGACATCAGGGCTGTAGCTTAGCTCCATGATGTCTGGCGAGGTTTTGTAGATATTCTATGCACCATTTCTGGCTCTGGAGGATATAAGGTCTAAAGTAAATCACCACTCATTACTGGCCACCGACACTGCAGTCGCTAACAATATTTGACAGGCAACTCTTACGTTTACGAAGACCCCTTCATCCCAGTATTTCAGAATTAATTCCAACACAACTATAGGTTTCTTTAAGCAAATCTGTTGGTTTTGAATTTTTTTTTTCACATCGTGGAGTTCGTGGAACAACTGAATAGGATCTAACTCATCACAATATTTTACTTTTATTGTGACTTACTTTTATCTAAGTGAGGTTGAACCACACTTTTCGTACAGCCTCCTGTTTGAAATACAGTCAGTAAGTCAGGTATCCAAAACAATCTGTAGGCAATTTCTCTAGAAAAAATCTAGCAAATCTTTTTCCGTTTTTCGGAGCACCCATGTTTCACAACCATACTTGACCACTGTCATCACTGTAGCTTCCAATATTCCAATCTTGGTTCGCTGACTTATCCTCCTATTCTTCCAAACTTTTTTCAACTGTGAAAAAACACCTTGGGCCTTGTCTATTCTACCGTTAACATCTTCATTGAACCCACCACTTTTACTAATAATACTACCAAGGTAACTGAAGCTGTCCGCTTGATCGATCTTTTCGTTACCTAGTCTTCTTAATATTAATTTTCAAACCTATTTTTTTATATAATGGGTTAAAGTAGAATTAAATTAACGAGTTAATATAATCGAAATAGTGGTAACTTACTCACCATAATAGTGGTAACTTAGTGGTAATTAATAGTGGTAAATATAATAGTGGTAACTTAGTGGTAAATTAATAGTGGTAACTTACTCACCATAAGATTGCAACAAAGGATAAATTGTGCCAATCAGAATTAATGCTCCAAATATAGCCGTAAATGCCAGAAAAATGAGAAGAACATTTCTTAACTTAGACCTGAAATATAAATTGAAGGATTATTCAAATGCTTAAAATCTTTAGACTCGACAAAAACTGGCGTCAACCACATTATTTTTCCATATCTAACCAAGGAAAAATAATTCAAACAAACGGTCTGATTCTTCTGAAAGCAGTGACATAATAAAATTTACAAAATAATTATATATGTAAAAAAAACAAAGTCTGCGTCAATAATTTGCTACCAACAACCAAACAAAAATTAATTTTTAAGTACAAAAATCCATAAATTTTAAGATTGGAAATGAATTAAATTAAAACAACTGTACATAATGATGATAATTTTTGGAGAAAATATTCTATTTACAACGTAGTAATTTATGCAATATACTTATCAACCTAGGTTTCCAATTTTTGTAATTTCAATTAAAGTTAAGGATTCAATCTAATTTTTGCTTGATCGCTAAAAACGGCAATTTTTACCAAACCAACTCAAAAATAAAATAATAAAAACATGGCAGTTAATAGAAATAATTCAGAGGTTGAGGAAAATAGAGATCAGAAATTATTTTTCATCATCAATCTTCTTTGTCAAGTATATCTTATTTCAACTAAATGCTTACTATTACTACTACTATTACTACTACTACTGTCACTATTACTACTACTACTGTTACTACTACTAAGAACTCGCTGCAGCACCAAGCCGCCTGATGAAGACATAGCTGTGCAGTCTCCTCCTCTACTCCAATGCAATCAAAGCTTCACCCTTTATCCACTCCCATAATTTCCTTTACATTATTCCTTATGACTTCTTCTCAACCCATTCGGAAACGACCACCTTTTCACTTGGTAACGCATGGATGGCCAAAAACCACAATCTTTGGCTATATGTCATCCTTCATCGAAACATGTTCTAACCATCTCAGCCTTTCCTTCATTATAGCCGTAGGAAGTGGAATCAAACCACATTTCTTCCATAGCTTTTTGTTTGGTATAGAGTCAGTCAAACAGGTACCCGAAAACATTCGTAGGCAAATACCTTTCTCAATATCATTTCTTGACCACTCTAACTTCTGTATCTTCCAACATTCCAATCTTGGCTCGCATTCTTATCTTCCTATCCTTCCAAAATTTCCTCAACGTAAAAAAAACACCATCGTCTCGGATGTTCTATTTCTAACATCTTTACTGTATCCATGGGCGTACGGAAGGGATCAGAGGGGGGCAGCTGCCCCCCCCCCTAGAACTTCAAATTAATACTAGATATGGATGAAAAAGCAGATGGTTGAAAAAGCAGTTGATAAAAGGTAGATGGTTGAAAACGCTGGAAATAAACAGATGGACTGACAGAATAAAAGTCAAACAAGGAGCAATTATCCATAATGTCTTGGAATGATTTAGCTCTAATCCAAGAAGACTGATTAATGCTGAACCTTATTGATGATTTATGATTTTTGGTGATTGCTTATTAATAAAGATCTCATAGGTATGATAGAACTTGCTGGCAATGTAAGGTTTTGTGAAATGCCAATATAACTTTAGCCCCCCCCCTGCCCTTCATCACAGAATCGGCTACCCCACTCCCTAGAGAAGAAGTGGCATATGCCCATGACTGTATCACCGTCTTTACTAATAATACTACCTAGTTAATGAATCCACCAGCTAATAAAAGCTGATACAAATCAGTCATAATCAAAAGTATTGGTATTTAGTACCTAGTAGCACTTATTTCAACTTCGTTCAAATTTACTAATTGGTTAGCTTTCTTTAAGGTGGGCAACTTGGAATTAATCACTTAGAATTAGTAATTCCCCATGTTTTTTTTTGTTTTTGTTTTCTTTTTTAGCTTAGCCCATTTCTGGTTAGGAAACTTTTCTGAGAGTCTTGGCTAAATTGCTCTCTCTAATGGTAGCTACACAAAGCTGTGAAAGCAAAGAAAACTAGACATACGGGTTCTTATTCTTCAATTAAACCCTAAAATTGCTATTTAAATGAAAATAGATGGCAGTGCCGTACTTATTTTGAAAAATAAAGCAGCAAGCGACTTCAGTTATCATAAATCACCAAAAACGTAAAAGTAAGAAATTTAAATGGTAGTTTGAGAAATGTAAGCTCCGTATGAGGGTTGTAAAAATTGCCTATCTGAAAAGATGAAACCTCCCAAAGTATAGTCTGCTGACCCAACAGCAAGCGATTCCCCTTTAGGAAAGAAATTTCCTGAAGAGGACCAGCTTTTCGGAGGGAATACAGGTTCGAATATTCAATTTTCTAGTGTCCAAAGTTCAATAGAATCTTTAAATTTCACGATAATATCCTAGTGTCCAAAACAGGGCACGGGCAAATATGAGACAAATTACCCTTTTCATTTCCTTGATATAAAAATGCCTTTTATGATGATTTTATCTTTGTTACATATGAAAAATGAAAATTCAAGTATTTTTTTTGCATTTCAGGGTTGATTTTTGGGTTAACAATTATATGAAGCATTGTTCATGTCTGTCGTACCAGCAAGGTCACAAAAGATTTCAAAAAGTTCAGCAAAAACTTTGGCGGAAGGAAAAAAAAAATCCTGATTAAATTTTGAGATTTAAACATACAGATTTGTGTTCAGAAAGCTATTCTTTACAGTTAAGTTTTTTAGAATTATTCAAAAATTACAAATGTAAACTTAAAAGTTTGTAGCACAAAAACTGCGAGCGGTGGAAAGATTCTGATTGAATTAGTTTTCAAATTCAGTGCAAGCAGTTCTATTTGAATTGCATAGGTTTATTCAAAGGAGAAAAAATAAAGCTTGAACTGCACGGTGTTAATATGGTGTTACACGGTGTTATTTATAGTTAGGCTTTGTTCTATAGGTATCTTTGGACCAGGATATACCTTCTATTAGTAAAAGTGATAACTTCTGGTTCTGACAAGCTATTGAGAGGTCGGCCATGGGACGCAGTGCTACTGCATTGAGACATCTGTCGTATAAGCTCCACTCTTGAACTCTGGCTGTACATTATTTGACGACGCGAAGGCAATATCTTTGGAAGCTGAAAAATATTAAAAAAAAGTCAACAAAGTCAAATAACTATTCCTGAGGTATAACCCTGAGGTAATAAATATTCCTGAGGTAAAAACTATAAAAAACATAAAAATTTGTTTATATGCATTTTTGTTACATTTTTTAGGAATTGGACGAAAATTCATGAGGGGGTGGGGGTGAAGCTGGTAGCCCCCCACCCCCTCAGATACGACCTTGGATACCTGAGTACTCTCTTTTGAAACTACACCTTAAATTGAGAATTTTGCAGCTCGAGAAAAACTTTCACGTGTCAAATAGAATAGTTTAATCCTGACAGCTGTTACTACAACTCCAAAATAATATTCTGAATTCATTCCAAACGTGAAAACTACTGCTTAAACAAGACATTACAAAAAATAACAAAAAGGAGCATCAAAACTAATGTAAACATTTGCAAATGGTGATACGACTGCCCTTTACCATCCCTTCAGATCCCTACATTATAACTGTTATGGGACTGTTATAAAATGCTGCATCTGTGTTGTGTGGCAATAGTGAATATAACACCGCTCAAGATGATTTTCGGTCGAAAAAGATTTCGTTCTTCAGAAATGAAAATTGAAAATAGCTAGATATTTTTCTTTGGAGGGCGGACTATTTATCATTTTCCGTCAAAACTTGCCTTACAGTCACTTTTAAGGGTTTCCATAGAAGGGTAAAAAGTTGTTGAGAGGGGACACTAGCTATCCCTACCCCTAGTAAAAAATTTTAAAATAAAGCACGTGTAGGTAAATTTGACACAAGTCACCATAGCATAAGTATTAGAATTTAAAATTGTGATACAAAGAGCAAGTTATGTTAAAGCTAACTAATAGATTACCTGATAAAAAAAAATGTTGTTTAGTTTTTTGGCAAAATTAATTATGGTTCGCTACATTTTTCCGATGTCCCTTAAACGTTTATTGAAAGGCTCCCAGATCCAGATATTAACCAATAAAGTTTTTGGTATTTTTCCTTTAACTCTTATTCCTGAACCTTTAAGTGGAGAGGCCTCAACTTTGTAAATATTTGAAGATGCTACTAAGACTCCTAAACTGGCAGATATCAGGCTCGGATTCCAGTTTTCAATAATACTTCGCCGCACTGAATTATTACCTTAATTGGCATTAGGTCACTACCAAGTGAAAAACATAGCCATAGGAAGAAAAATACAGCGGGATTACTTTTATGATGGCTCAGCTTCCTTCAGAGGCAATGTAGGTAATTTCGAAGTTTCAAACGGTAACCCTGATAAATCCTAACCCATTTGGAGTCCACATTGTAAAAGAAAACGATTTTGTTTAAAGTTCTTTTTGGGGTAAAAAAAAGTTTCCATCAGAAATTGCAGGCATTTAAACCTGGGATTGAAAAACAAAGGATAAAAGCCTATAGTTGTAGGTGGGCAATAACTCTCAGTAGTTCTCCTACTTTTAGAGGGCGCTTGTCCTCGTTCGTAGGTGACTAACAAATCTAGAGCAAAACATTCATAAAATCAAAAAAATTAGAATCTATAAGGGAAGAAACAGTTTTGTTGCAAACTTTTTCTAGGAAGCTTTATCTCTTTGCCCCGAGGCTTCAATTCTTTCATTTTGATCCTTTAATAAGTGTCAAAAGTTTTATTGGTGCAGTTTCTTATTTTCAATTTATCTACCAAAGCTGTGCTACCAAATTTACCGTGGTTTCACAGAAGAATGCCACAGTTACTATCAAAATGCCGCACAAAATTGAGTATATCACACAATCACTACTCATATGGATGGAAATGCTACGTGACCATTGATCTTCTAGGTAGCTGGAGTATTCGCGACCTCTACAATAGAGTTTTCTGATGTTTAAGTACATTGTATACTCATGTTTAAACACATTGAAGCATTGTAAATAAATGGAAAAAGAGAATCATTACCACTTCAAATCAACGAAAACGAAGCTCGTGGCTGCACTTGTTTTGCAGAAAAGACTTTCACAATGGGAAGCCTGAATGATAGTTGGAATATTTCGACATTAGAACTCTTTGGGGCGTCTGCTCCCCCCCCCCCTGTGTAAGTATGTGAAGTTTGTTGTTCAAAGCTGATCAGAAAATGAGATGATCCCACAATGCCATGTGCTGTTTTTCGGAGGAAAAAGAATAAATATTTAAGCTTTTCGATACAGCAACGGGGCAGGGATCCAAACCACAAATTAGAGATCTGGGTCAAAGCCTTGTTTGTGTTCGTCACAAACCCTTTCAACAAAGCCCTTTTTCGGAGTCCTTGCCACCAGGATTGCCACTACCGGTTTCACTAAATTACTATTTAAGACTGACGTTACTATTCTTAAGAATATAAAATAGCCTGTAATGGATTAGCAAAGAATTATTGTGGTTGCGACTGTAGCTGCTGTTTCTTAAGAATAAACAGTAAACTAACTTTGTGAGCAGTTTAAAACTGAATTTAGTCAGTTTAAAACGGACGCTCCTATTGTTAAGGATGTAAAATCGCTCCTGATAGGGTGTCTAAAGACTTTTCACAAATCACAACCAATTTATACACTTAATTTCGTACCTTAACTTCGTAAGTAGCTTCATAACTTAAATTCTTATCAGCTTTTTAAGTTACGCTGTTGAGTTCTTAAATTCCATTTTAAATTCAGCTCAGCACTATTAACCTTGAGATATTAACGTTTAAGCCTTATATCTTTAACGTAGAATCAATATCGTTGCTGCCACGTCTAAAAGCCGTATATGACGTTTCCAAATATAGGAGAAAATTAAAAAGAAAAACCAGTTTGCTAAGCTTTTATGAAAGATCAGCAGGCCGAAATAGATAAAAAAAGATCAAAAGGTGATTGAACAATCATTGTCCTGTTGATTCACCCTTTGACACCAGCTTGAAAAACTGTTTTGACAATCCTCTTAGAAATATTGAAATGTCAGATACAATCTATTGGCACAACAATGGCTATAGCCTACACGTACTGGCTCTGACAAAACTGCGACCCTTATTTCGTGCCCCATATTAAAAAAAAAATCCATTCTTGACGTGTACAATATACCCATTTTTCCCACACTACTCATTCTCAGTCATTTGATCACAAATTTATTTTCCTCCTCAGAATATAACAGAATAAGATCACTCGTTCAAATCCAATATGGAGAAAACACATGCGACAACCAGCATGATTGATCAAATAGGAGGCATTGAAAACTAATCAAAATCACAATGGAATGAAAGAACACATTATTTTAGTGCCACTCAAAAAAGGATTAAGTAAAATTATTACTGAAATTGTCGATCACCTTCCAAGAGAATACAAATCTGATAAAATTCATGATTCTGTGAAGTATATACAGGAAGGAGGAATTGAGTTCACGCCAGAATTTCTAAATTCAACTGAAATTGCTGATTTACCACCCCATGAATTAAATCTAGAGAATAACACGATTTTTATGCTAATACGCAAGTCGAAAACCCCATATATACAATTTTGTCGCATGCCGAATGCCAGGGGTTACAAGTTCATTTTCGATTTTTAATAATTAAGTTTGAGGCTTCCAGCGATATGGCTTCCGTGTAATATTACTAATTTTTTGAACAGGCCACATCGTATGAAAGGTGTTATCGTAGGAGCTTTGGAGGGGTCTCATCCGATTGAATATTCGATTACATATTTTATCATACCAATCATGGGCGCCCATAAGCTGAATTCCAGGGGGGGGGGCAAACCTCATCTAATTGGCACTTTTAATGCTATATAATAGAAATCTCAGAACAAAAAAATATAAAAATAAGGCAGCATCATTCAGCCAGGGGGGGGGCGGGAGCCTCCCCCCTGCCCCCCAATAACAATAAGATCATCCCCAGGGAAAAAATGATGTAAATTGCTCTTTAAATGCATATTAATCTGTCGCCATTCATATGAGAGATGTTTTTCTAAAATTAAGGCTCTAAGTGAATTTTCCGAAGGTCGTAACCAATTTAGACCTTTTTTTCAGACCACAAAATGTTAGTGTGCCAAGTTTGGGGAAATTATCAGGCCTCAGGTACTCGGCATGCAATAAGCTTGTACATATGCGACTATCACTGTCACTTGTCCCGTGCCTTTTGCTTTAGCTTTTCAACGTCATTCGTCGTCTGCTGAGTCTCTGGAACTCAGCACTCGGCAGGTTTGTGCATATGTGATTATCCCTGTCGCTTGTCTTCTAACCGCAGATTAATGTGAGGTCCTTTTCCAGTTTTTTTCCCAGTAATTATTTTTGCTTTAATTATCTTGTAACATAATTTAGCTTTTCGTTTGCGATTCTCATTCGTTGCGCGTCATTTTGCTTACGATTCGATGCAATCCTCGCGGTCACTTGTCTTCTAACCGTTGTCCATCATTTTCATATGTGATTAAATGTGATGCTTGTAGTACATTTCTTCCATGCCTTTTGTTTTAGCTGTTTGGACTCATTCATCCTCTTCTATAATTTCGCATGACATTGCAATTTTAATTTGTCTCCTAATCGCATATTTCATTGTGCAGCGTTTGTAATTGCGAGTCAAGGTGATTCTCACATACGCTTGTTTCATGCCCTTTGCTTTAGCTGTCCGGACTAATTCGTAATCTTGTGTAATTTCGCATGACATTGTAATTTTAATTTGTCTTCTAATCGCATATTTCATTGTGCAGCATTTGTAATTGCGAGTCAAGGTGATTCTCGCATACGCTTGTTTCATGCCTTTTGCTTTAGCTGTCCGGACTAATTCTTAATCTTGTATAATTTCGCATGCATCATAGATACCAAAAAACGATACAATTGTCCCAGGGTAAAAATGATCTAAGGTGCTCTTTAAATACGATAGAGAATTGAGACGAGCGTTCACATGAAAAAGTTTTTCCAAAACGAAAGCTCTAAACTAGGGCATATCCACGATTTAGTTCGGGAAGCGGGGTATACAAAAAAATAATAAATCCAAAATTTGTTTCTATGCATTTTTATTACGTTTTTTTCAGTCGGACAAAAATTTAGGGGGGGGGGGCGGGTCCCCTGGATACGGCCTTGGCTCTAAACGAATTTTTCTAAAGTTGTGACCTACCTACATCACTTTTCAGGACAGAAAATGTTACTGTGCCAAGTTTTAGAATAAAACTTGATGACATTTCTCCGTATTTCAAATCTTTTTTAAATGATGTCCCACCCGAAAATTACATTGAAATGACTTAAGCGAAACTAGATTTTATCGGTACTCCTATGTTAAACGGACTCTGTTATATACTGAAATGCAAACCAGTCACAAAATAAACGGAGACGCGTGATGAAAAACAGGTTTACGCTGGCTTGTGGGATATAAACAAAAGCAAGAACTATATTTAAACTGTTGTTTTTTGGGGTTTAGGGAGGGGGAATAAGTACCTAGGTTAGGTTAGATTAGCCTAGGTTACATAATGATATATGCCATGCTTTACCCCCCCCCCCTAATGTGCAAATATATAGCCAAAATTTGTTTCTAAACTATTATATATTCATCTATTTTATTTTATTTCATTAGCATTAACCAAACTAGCACTATATAAAAGAGTGCGTTTAACATAGGAGTACCATTTTATCGAGCAAAGATTGGAGCTAATTATTACTGGCCTACGTGTATCAAGAGATTAAAAACAACAAGATTAAAAAGAAAGATAAGAAAGAAAAGAAAGAAAGAAAGAATTAGGATTATACATGGAACCATCAGCGGGGACGGTGAATCTTCAGAAACGCGAATACAATATTTGGAGAGAACATAAAATAAGGAATTCAATGGTCCTACTTCTATTTCATTAAGATTTTTCCGTAATTAAGTATTATACTTACCACACTCACCAAGTGAAGTTAGATTAATCATAATGAAATATACCAAAATCTGATGAAAATACAATACTTTAAAAACAAAATTATGGAAACTACGACAGAGAATTATGAAAAGGAGACCGACAAAGAAAGTATTATGTTAAATACCTAACCAAACCAAATCTATATATTAAATGTTTAATTAAAATATACCTGCTTAGTAATTTATCTGGTAAATTTTTCGTTGTTCATATTATTGACTTAGGAATAAAGTAAACATACCACTCGATGCTTTTTTTTTTTAATGCTCTTTCCAAATGTACTAATAATCATTTTTGTCGGAAGTGAATTTCACCCACACCCCTATATATACCAATTCAGGGTATATATTTGAACTTTAGGGGGGAGGGGGGTAAATTTTATTTCTGATGTAAATGAGAGGTAATTTTAAACTCCCACCCCCCTGATGTGCAAATATATACCCTGAATTGGTATATATAGGGGTGGGGGTAAATATTATTTCCGACAAAAATGATTATTATATTTGGAAAGAGCATAAAAAACGGCATCGAGTGGTATGTTTACTTTATTCATAAGTCAATAATATAAACAACGACAAATTTACCGTTTATCTCACTCAGGCTAAGCTGATTATCTCCGAGTGCACACAGAGAAATCTGTTTTAAATAGATCAAGAAAAACAGTGTGGTCGGTCCCTGTGCAAAAAGTGCCGTAGCAAAGTAGCATGCTACTTGGCAGTTTTCAAATTTCTTGGCAGATTTTGTCAGAAAATACCATTTTTACATATAAAAATGCTTTTTGCTCAAAGAAAAGCTGTCAAAACACAAGTTATGCTGCTAAAATGTAGGCAGATTTTGGGATTTTGTCATATTCCGCTACTGGCAGCTTTAGAACTTTTTTCGGTACTTGTCAATTAGCTAGTACATACGGAACATAGATGCTAAAGGAAACTAGGTACTCCTATGTTATACCTACTCTTTTATATATATATGTCAAACTGGAGACGTGACGAAAAACCCATTTTACGGGATGATTCAAGGGTACTCCTTCGATATACCCACTCTTTTATGTATCTCAAACTAAACACGCGATGAAAAACCCGTTTTTACGGGATGATTCAACACACGGCTGTAGAGAAATACAATGTATAGCGTGGTTTTAATTGCGTGTACGATATTTAAAGTGTTGTTTTTTGGTTTTTTTTTTTTTTGGGGGGGGGGAGGTACCTAGGTTAGGTAAGTTACGTATTTAATATATGCTATGCTTTGCCCTCCCCCCTTATGTGCAAATATATAGCCCAAATTTATTCCTAAACTATTATATAGTCATCCTATTTTATTTTACTTCATTAGCATTAACCAAACTAGCAGTACATGGGCATAGGAAGGGGGGAAGGGGGGCAGCTGCCCCCCCCCCCCTAGACCTTCAAATTTACATTAGATATGGCTGAAAAAGCAATTGATAAAAGGCCCTCCATCACACTATCGACTGCCCCCCCCCCTAGACAATATGCTGCCTACGCCCATGTAGCACTGTAGCAGTATATAAAAGAGTAGGTATATCATAGGAGTACCGGAAACTGGTCAAACGGGTATCAGTCAATAGAGAATTGAATCGCAAAGCGTGGTTTGTCATTGCGTTTACAATATTTAAAATGTTGTTTTTTGGGTCTAGGGGGGGAAAGGTACCTAGGTTACGTATTTAATATATGCTATGCTTTACCCCCACTCCCTAATGTGCAAATATATAGTTATTTTAAAAGACGACAACATTTATCAAATCTTTCAAACTAACCTTTTCAGAAACATCTGAGGGTAAGAAGTCGGAGAAAAATCCCAGGGATTCATTCACATTCTTTTCAGCTAATCTTCTTAAATTCTGTCTTCTCCAGACATTTTGAGTCAGGTCCTTCTCAATTTCACATTTATTTTGACCTTTGTCCACCTCGTTTTCCACAAATACATCATCACTTAAAGCTTCTGGCATATTCAAGTTCAAAGCACGGCTTAGTCTGATCTCTTTCCATCAACTGTCCAAGGAAGACCTGAAGCATCCAATAAAATTAGTTTAGCAGTTACGCAGCGATAAAGTCATTGGCCGTTATAAATCAGTTTTAGGGACGGGTTTAAATACTGGAGCATACTCTGTACATACTACCTGTTTGAAACCGGAAAAGAGTACTTATAATATACTCTATAATGATTTGACAAACAACTTGTAGTTGAAAAAACTAACTTGTTTTCTTTATAACTATCAAGAAATGACCAGTTTTGAATAATTGAATAACATATCGAAAAATTAAGAGCATATCTAACACATTTTTCGAAAATGAGCTATACAACAAGACAATTTGGTACTGTTCAATTAGCTAGGCAACACGCGAGAAGTGAAGTTTGGTTAATGCTAATGAAATAAAACAAAATGTGATGAAAATATAATGGTACGTTCTATTAGCTGGGAGAGCCACGAGAAGTGAAGTTTGGTTAATGCTAATGAAATAAAACAAAATGTGATGAAAATATAATGATACGTACTATTAGCTGGGAGAGCCACGAGAAGTGAAGTTTGTTTAATGCTAATGAAATAAAACAAAATGTGATGAAAATATAATGGTACGTTCTATTAGCTGGAAGAGCCACGAGAAGTGAAGTTTGGTTAATGCTAATGAAATAAAACAAAATGTGATGAAAATATAATGGTACGTTCTATTAGCTGGAAGAGCCACGAGAAGTGAAGTTTGGTTAATGCTAATGAAATAAAACAAAATGTGATGAAAATATAATGGTACGTTCTATTAGCTGGGAGAGCCACGAGAAGTGAAGTTTGGTTAATGCTAATGAAATAAAACAAAATGTGATGAAAATATAATGGTACGTTCTATTAGCTGGAAGAGCCACGAGAAGTGAAGTTTGGTTAATGCTAATGAAATAAAACAAAATGTGATGAAAATATAATGGTACGTTCTATTAGCTGGAAGAGCCACGAGAAGTGAAGTTTGGTTAATGCTAATGAAATAAAACAAAATGTGATGAAAATATAATGGTACGTTCTATTAGCTGGAAGAGCCACGAGAAGTGAAGTTTGGTTAATGCTAATGAAATAAAACAAAATGTGATGAAAATATAATGGTACGTTCTATTAGCTGGGAGAGCCACGAGAAGTGAAGTTTGGTTAATGCTAATGAAATAAAACAAAATGTGATGAAAATATAATGGTACGTTCTATTAGCTGGGAGAGCCACGAGAAGTGAAGTTTGGTTAATGCTAATGAAATAAAACAAAATGTGATGAAAATATAATAGTTTAGAAACAAATTTCGGCTATATTTTTGCACATTAGGAGGATGGGGGGGGGGTGAGCAAAGCATATATTAAATACGTAGACTAACTTAGGTATCTTTTTTGTCCCCTAAACCCCCAAAAAATAAAGTTTAAATACTGTAAACGGAGTGAGAAACCACTGTTTGCAATGCTCTTCATTGAAAGAACCTGTTTGACTATTTCTTTTATCATCTTCGCTATACAATATCTTGCGGTTCTCCCAGCTAGTAGAAAAGTACTAATATAATAGTTTAGAAACAAATTTCGGCTATATATTTGCACATTAGAAGGGGGGTGGTAAAGCATAGCATATATTAAATCATAACCTAACCTAGGCACCTTTTCGCCCCTAAACCCCAAAAAAACTAAAGTTTAAATATAGTTCCCGGAGTAAGAAACCCCTTGTTTATTCAGCGTCTTATAGGAATTACCGGGTAATGCCTACTTGATCTTTGCTTTTCTCGAGTGGCTGTGTGTCTCACGTGTTGCCTAGCTAATAGAACAGTACCGACAATTTTGTTATCCGGATCCATGTTTACAGTTCGGATTTGCAGAGCAAGAGGGGTATTTACTTCTAGAGGAACAAGATTTGAATATTTAGCGCAATAGTGTGAATGGTCCTTTGGTACTTACATGTTATAGAGACCACACCAAAGAAGTGAAGTTAGGTTAATCATAATGAAATATACCAAAATATGATGAAAATATAATACTTTAGTAACAAAATTATGGAAATTACAACAGAGAATTATGGAAAGCAGGCCTCCCAAAACGCATTATATTAAATACTTAACCTAACCAACTTTACATATAAAATATTTAATAAAAATATACCTGCATAGATACCGTTTATCTCGCTCAGGCTAAGCTGATTGTCTACTAGTGGACACAGAAAACTGGTTTCATTACAGATCAAGAACAAAGTGTGGTCGCTATAGCACGTGAGTACCGTTGGTACTTATTATAGTGCCTATGTATATAGAAGCTAAATAGAACCGGTTTCTTCGTTAGTTTCTTTCAGCTTAGCGTGAGACAAACAAAAACAAGTGACAGAATAGATGGAAGTACATAATTTGGGCTATATATTTGCACATTAGGAGGGATGGGGGTAAAGTATTTGGACAGTGTGAAGTTAGAAAACAATTCTTACTTCATAATTAATTAAAAAAACTTTTTTTTCACAAAATAGGTTTTTCAAATAAAAGTAAAGAACTCCATTAAACCAAAAATGAGCAAAAAATAAAATCAAATAATCTAACAAGCGTGAAACTACCACAAATGAGCATCGATAAATAAAGGAAACCCAAAAACGAACAGAAATTAGAATAAATAACCGAATCAAACTCAAAACGAGTAGAAATTAACATGAGTAGGGTTCAAAATCCCTATGCTTTCCCAAGGCCGGAACATAATTTGCACTTGACTGAAAAAATATAAATGTTTTTACTTTCATAACTTTAATAAATCAAATAATATTAACATTTTGAGTACTAAATATCAGTATATGTATATTAAACTGACAATTCACATTCATGTCAAGCCTTCTATAAAAATGTCAAGCCTTCCAATCACTTTCGACAATTAAAAAGGGCACTAGCCCTTTCAATCTCCAATCGAATGAGCCCTTTTTGAGTTTCTACGACAACGTTTTCTATAAACACCTTATATGCCCCAAGGGCATAACTTACAACCCTTGCCCTGAAGGCTGTGAGGGGACTGTCATCCTCAAAGACCTAATTTAAAGAACTTTGAACTACGTTAAACAAAACGGCTATCTCAAAATTTTGATTGGATTTGTTTGGGGAAATGGTGGATTTGAGATGGGGGTTAGTTGCCCTTCAATCACTTTCGACTATTAAAGAGGGCACTAGCAATTTCAATTTCTAATCAAATGAGCTCTTTTTGAAGTTTCTACGACAAAATGTTCTATAAAAGCCTTATATGCCCCCAGGGCATAACTTACAAACTTTGCCCTGAGGGTTGTGGGGGGAGGGGGGGGGGTTGTCATCCTCAAAGACCTAATTTCCAGAACTTTCATCTACTTTGAACAAAATGAATATCTCAAAATTTTAATTGGATGTGTTTGGAAAAATGGGGCGTGAGAGGGGGGTTAATTGCTCTTCAATCACTTTCGATTATTAAAAGGGGCTTTACCCGTTTCAATTTCAAATCGAATGAGCCCTTTTTGAAGTTTCTACGACAACTCTTTCTATTAAAAACCTCATAAGTCCCCTGGGCATAACTTACAACCATTGCCCTGAGGGCTGTGGGGGGAGGGGGGTTGTCATTCACAAATACGTAATTTCCTGAATTTTTAACTAGGTAGAAAAAAATGGCTATTTCAAAATTGTGATTGGATGTGTTTAGATAAATGGTGGGCGTGAGAGGGGGGTTAGTTGCCCTCCAATTACTTTCGACTATTAAAAATGGCACTAGCCCTTTGAATTTCCTATCGAATGAGACCTATTTTAAGTTTCTACGACAAAGCTTTCAATGAAAACCTTATATGCCCCCAGGGTATAACTTATAACTCTTGCCCAGAAGACTGTGGGGGGAATGTCCTGCTCAAAGGTATAATTTCCAGAACTTTCAACTACTTTGAACAAAATGGCTATCTCAAAATTTTGATTGGATATGTTTACAAAACACCACGACACCATCACAGCTTTACACACCTATCTCTCCGTCATCCACGTGGCATCCCCCGACTCATCCCCCCTTGGACATTTTCAACCCTTTCTCTTCGAAAGTAAGGTTGTGAATCTAAATTTAACACTGTTTTTTATTTGAACAGCGAGAACTTGGCATTTCATTGCTAGAGCATGATATTCCAAAAAGTTCACGCCACACTACCGCACTATTACGGCTCTGTGGCACCCTCTGATACCCCCTTCATCATTCCTAAGACATTTTTCAGACATTTCCTATTAAAACTTATTGCTCAACCCATTGATTCAAGTTTTCGCAAGCAAACCCTATCATGATGCTCCACAAAACACCCCCACACCATCACAGCTTTACACCTGTCCCTCTGTCATCAACGTAGCATCCCCCAACTCATCACCCTTAAGACATTTTAAACTCTGTCCCTCCAAAAATAAGCTTGTGAATCTAAATTTAACACTGTTTTTTATTTGAACAGCGAGAACTTGGCATTTCATTGCTAGAGCATGATATTCCAAAAAGTTCACGCCACACTACCACACTATTACTGCTCTGAGGCACCCTCTGACACCCTCTTGATCATTCCTAAGGCATTTTTCAGATATTTCCCTTTAAAAATGGTGCTTCAACCTATTGATTCAAGTTTTCGCAAGCTAACACTATCATGATGCTCCACAAAACATCCCCATAGCATCAGATCTTTACAAACCTGTCCCTCCGTCATCCACGTGGCACCCCCTCTTCCACTCATTGCCCCTAGGACATTTTCAACCTCTTCTCTCTGAAAATAAGCTTGTGAATCTAAATCAAACACTTTTTTTATTGCATTTGAACAGCAGGAACTCTGTATTTCATTGCTAGAGTGTGATACTCCAAGCAACTCACGCCACATTATCACACTATTACTGTTCTGCGGCACGCTCTGAAACTCCTTCATCATTCCTAAGAGATTTTTCAGACACTTTTTGTTAAAAATTATGCTGCAACCCATTGATTCAAGTTTACGCAAGCCAACCCTAACATGATGCTCCACAAAAAACCATCATAGCTTTACACACCTGCCCCTCAGTCATCCACGTGGCATCCCCCCCCACTCTTCGCCCCTAGGATATTTTCAACCCTTCCCTCCGTAAATGAGCTTGTGAATCTAAATTAAACACTGTTTTTTATTTGAACAGCAGGAACTCGGCATTTCATTACTAGAGCGTGATACTCCAAGCAATTAACGCCAAACTACCACACTATTACTGCTCTGCGACACCCTCTAACACCCCCTTCATCATTCCTAAGAGATTTTTCAGACACTTTTTGTTAAAAATTATGCTGCAACCCATTGATTCAAGTTTACGCAAGCCAACCCTAACATGATGCTCCACAAAACACCTGCCCTTCTGTCATCCACGCGACATCCCCCCACTCATTAACCCTAATACAATTTTAACCTCTTTGCTCCGAAAATAAGCTTCTGAATCTATATTAAACACTGTTTTTTTTTATTTGAACAGGGGGAGCTCTGTATTTCAATGCTGGAGCGCGATACTGCAAGCAATTCACGCCACACTATCCCATTATTACTGCTCTGCGGAACCCTCTGACAACCCGTTCATCATTCCTAAAACATTTTCCAGACATTTCTTGTTAAAAATTATTCTTCAACCCATGGATTCAAGGTTTCACAAGCCAACCTTATCATGATGCTCCACAAAACACCCCCACACCGTCAAAGCCTTACACACCTGCCCCTCCGTCATCCACGTGGCATCCCCTGACGTGTGGTAGTTGGCGTAAATTGTTTGGAAGTATTACGCTCTAGCAATGAAATGCCGAGTTCCTGCTGTTCAAATAGAAATTAGCGTTTAATTTAGATTCACAAGGTTATTTTTGGAGGGAAAGGGTTAAAAATGTCCTAGGGTTAATGAGTGGGGAATGCCACGTGGATGACGGAGGGCGGGTGTGTGAAGCTGTGAGGTTGTTGGGGTGTTTTGTGGAGCATCATTATAGAGTTGACTTGCGAAAACTTGAATCAATGGGCTAAAGCATAATTTTTGACAATAAATGTCTGAAAAATGTCATAGGAATGATGAAGGGGCGTCAAAGGGTGCCGCAGATCAGTAATAGTGTAACAGTGTGGTGGGAATTGCATTGAGTAGCATGTTATACAGCTTAAAAGTTAAAGTAGAGGTGTTAAAAGAATGTTTTCCGTGATGGGGGGGGGACTGAAAATCTAACATGCTCTCAAAGAAATGATGCATTTTCATTAATAGCCCTTAATATTGCTTAAATTTAGCTCTAACAACAACTCCGCTCACTTGAAATGATTTCTAGGGGGTAGGGCTGCCGCATATTGTCACGACGGTGTGAAATTCATAGTCATACCTCAAAGAAATGTAGTATTTTATTAAATCTTTTAATATGGCTTAAAATTAGCTCTAATATCAACCCCTCTATCTGTAAATGATTTCTAGGAGTCACGTCTTTCTTGAACTTAAATATTTTTGTGTCTATATTTTATCCTCTTATAAGCCTTTTCATGTTTTTTTTTTATTTGCTCATTCCTGTCTTGAAAACGCTGTATTTTGTTATATGCTCTCAGAAATAGCTTAAAGGGGTTAAATATAGCTCTAATATTTAGCCTTCCCTCTGTAAGCGATTGCTAGGAGCCCCCGATCTTTCGTTAATTTATGGATGTTTTTGTTTATAAT
Organism: Artemia sinica; assembly: GCA_027921565.1. Taxonomy (NCBI): domain Eukaryota; kingdom Metazoa; phylum Arthropoda; class Branchiopoda; order Anostraca; family Artemiidae; genus Artemia; species Artemia sinica. The sequence goes on along the minus strand of CM051260.1, from coordinate 48,563,048 downwards.
TTATCCTTGTATAAATTTTTTTTTCACATTTTGTCAAATTTTTAACTGCGTTTTCTGTGTTTTAATAATGTAGTAAATTTGTTTTTATTAATAAATTTGAATGTGTAAAGCCATGTGTCTTTTTTAAACTCCTTGTTCCAGGATATAGCTTCAATGCCCAATAAATTACTTAATGACAAACCTAGAACCATAACTAAGGGTCCCTTTAAAATGTGAGGGCGTGTCTCGCCAAAATGTAAACATTGAAGTAACGCCTGGTCATGGAAACATGGATACATCTCCCATGGTTGCACGGGAATCTTGCTATGAGGCTTTCAGAATCCATGTGTCTTCTGGAAATTTGATTGTGTCACCCATATTATATAGGTAAACATTGTCGTAACACCTAGTCACGGAAACAGGGCTTGCACTTGAAATGGGAGATTCTTATTGCTGTGTAATTGGCTATCATGTAGAAAGTATTTCTCGATACAGAATGTTGGAAATACTCCGCTGATCCAGATGATTAAGGCGTTATTCTGTTGGATGTAAATTGTGTTTCGAGTTATAACAGGGACAAAAATTCTTAAAATATAATGATCCTTTGAGAAAAACAAGCACTGAAAGAAAAGAAAAAAGTATTATGTAGCACCCTACGTATGTGTCCTCCTCAATTAAAAAGCGGAGGAATCCCGCATGGACTCTGAAGAAACGGTTCGTGTGGGAATGCATCATCCATAAACATTTCTCATTACGTAAGAATTAAATAAACTCATTGTTTCTTTCATTTGAAAGAAAAAAAACTCATTGAACGTCTCGACGAAAAACTAAATCTCAAAAAAGTATTACGTGACAGTGATGTGTTTGCTGTCATTAAGTAAGATGTGCGCTGTCATTACATAAGACCCCCGTGTTTGCCGTGCTCAATTACAAGTGGGGGGCTTCCACTGATTTCTGAAGCAAGGTTACACAAGATTGTGTCAACTTCAATTACTAAACACCTGCTGGCCATTTAAAAGCTGGGCACTTTTATAATCTTGGGTGTTGTGGGAATCTTGCCACCTGTGTTTTTTCTAATACTGAAACAAGGTTGCGTCATCCATATTACACCTGGTCATGGAAACAGGGCATGTGTTTAAAATCCTGGGCGGGGGGTGTCTCCTCAAAATATAAGCATTGTCGTAACACCTGGTCAAGGCAACAGGGGTGTGTCTTGTTACGTAACAGGGCCTGAAGAAATCCAATGGGAATCTGTTAGGGATATCGTGACGTAGCAGGGTATGTTTTGGAAATCCTATGAGAATCTGCTATGGGCATTGTGGAATTTATTATGGCCCCACTACTGTAGTGTTGTAACTGGTCGAATTGGTCACCGTAAAATTGGGTATTTTACGCATTTTACCGTAATTTTACGGAACCCTGGAAAGCACAAAAGCGCGAAGAGGCAGGTAGAAAAAAGATTAAATGTGATTTTGTTTTGTGTATAGCTGTGTTCCCTTGTTTAAAAGGCCATGGTTATCAGAACAATAAAGTCTATTATAGTACAGGTAATTATAATTTTAAAATGGTTAAATATTAGCGGAAATAAAATTGAATTAGTTCTATAAACTGTTAGAGACAGAAAGGTCTGGAAGCGGAATTTACATATGACAAACAAGAAAAAAACTAAATAGCCGAGGAAAATGAGAGCAATGACAGCCAGCAGACATAAAAGAAGCGAAAATGATAGAGGCAGTTATTTTGTCAGGGATTTACACCCAGCGGTCTTCAGTGCTCAAAAAAAGAGGGAAAAGTAATCTTTTGAATTAACTCAAACTGAGCAGAAGAAAGACTGAATCAAACAAACCAAAAAATCAAGCCAGAATAAATGAAAGACTATTCACCAATTAGATTAGTAGTAACCTAGGTGCTGATTTCACGCCTACATTCACGCCTACAAGAATATGCGTGTATTTTAACCGGTACATTGGCTTACCAGGGTCAGTCACCTATTACTACGAACGGTACATGCCTTACCAGACGGGTTTCTGGTGGGTATAATCTGGTTTGGTGGGTATAATCTGGTTTGGTGGGTATAAAAAAGGGGTAATTAGTGATTGGATAATTTTTAACAAGAAATGACTGAAAAGTGTTTTGGAGGAGATGGGAATGATTGTGTACTGTATAATACACAAGTGATGGTTTGCACAGTGTTGCAATTTTAAATAGTTTAGAAATAAAAAAAATTAACAAGAAATGGCTGAAAAGTGTTTTGAGGGAGTTGAGTTGCACGAGGGTTGACTTGCACGAGGGTTCAGTTACATACGGATTCAGTTACACGGGGATTAGTTAAATGGGGTAGAGTTGCACGAGGGTTCAGTAGCACGGAGGTTCAGTTGTACGGGGTTTCGGTTATACAGGGGTTCAGTTACATGGGGGGTTCAGTTGCACGGGGGTTTAGTTAAATGGGGCTTGAGTTGCACGGGGGTTGAGTTGCACGAGGGTTTAGTTGCACGGAGGGTTCAGTTACATGCGGATTCAGCTACACAGGGATTAGTTAAATGTGGTTGAGCTGCATAGTCTCGTTGGAAAAAATTGGAGTTCATACTTAAACAGTTCTATTAAGAGCTATTGCTATGGAAATGGCTCATTTTTGAATCAAAACTATGCTTTTCCGACTGAAGATACACATTTGAATCAGAAAATGTGAAAATGTATACAATTGAAACAGAGAAGTGTGTTTTGACGATATTTTCTATATTTTCGTCTGAAAAATAGGAGTTCACGCTTAAAAAGTTCTATTAAGAGCTATTTTTATGGAAATGCTTTTACAATCGGAAATGTTCGATTAACATTTGCAAAAAGGGGTAATGGGATTTGCGAATTGGAGGAGATGGGGTGATTGTGTACTGTATAATACACAAGTGATGTTTTGGAGAGTACTGTCAATTTAAAATAGTTTAGAAATAAAAAAAATTAACAAGAAATGACTGAAAAGTGTTTTGAGGGAGTTGAGTTGCACGAGGGTTGAGTTGCACGAGGGTTCAGTTAAGGGGGTACAGTTACACGGGGGTTTAGTTAAATGGGGGTCGAGTTGCACGAGGGTTCAGTAGCACGATGGTTCAGTAGCACGGGGGGTTCAGTTTTACGGGGTTCTGGTTATACAGGGGTTCAGTCACATGGGGGTTCAGTTGCACGGGGGTTTAGTTAAATGGGGCTTGAGTTGCACGGGAGTTGAGTTGCACGAGGGTTCAGTTGCACGGGGGTTCAGTTACATGCGGATTCAGTTACACGGGGATTAGTTAAATGCGGTTGAGTTGCATAGTCTCGTTGGAAAAAATTGGATTTAGTAAATCGACTCCTTATATGCATGCGGTGAATAATGCTATTTCACGATTGACATGTAAAAAATTTGCGGCACAATATAACTGAATTAGCATGCATATATTTAGGCTAATGAGATACAGGAACCTTCAGGGTGTTACAAATTTTATAGGCCTGTATACAATTCAAAAATTAGCAGTTTTATTGGAACTCAAACATCGTCTGCGGGACATGTACTCGCCTTGTTTTAACCAGTTTTAATGGTTTTAAGCTATTACTAAAACCTTTATAAACATCAACTTTGGTGAAAATCAACGCTACCAGTAGAATACCAAATAAAATATATAAATATGAAATAAAATCCTGATTCATACAGCCTTGAGCATCCTCAAATTCAATGAGGAGGATTATTCTAGTTGATTTGTACACATACATGTCACGTGTGTGGAGATCTATTTATTTCTTAGAAGGTGGGGGAGGGGGATTAGAAGTGTGGATCTAGATCCTGAATTTGAACCAAATTTTGAATGCAGGAAGTTCAAACTGGACCTCAACAGCTCATTATGTCATTTTTATTATTATAAAACAATTTCAATTAAATACACGAGAATATTCAAAGCAAAAGAAGACATTGAACTGAAATCTAGCGAGACCTAATCTCAAAAGGTCATTATTTTATTTTATAATTAAACAATTTCAATCAAATAAACGAGAATATTCAAAACATCATAAGCCTTGGCTATTCTAATTTTAAAATGTTAATTCCAATATGTAAATAAAGAAATAACAATAAATGTTGCGTTTAATGTTCTATTAACCAATCCCCACACTGGCCTTGGGAAGGCATAGGGGTTTTGCCCCCAACTTATGCTAATTTCTACTCGTTTTGAGTTTGACTCGATTATTCATTGTAATTTCTTTTCAGTTTGGGTTTCATTTATTTATAGATGCTGATTAGTGGTAGTTTCACGTTTGGTAGATTATTTGATTTTATTTTTGCTCAATTTTTGTTTAATGGAATTCTTTACCTTTGTTTGAAAAACTTATTTTGTAGAAAAAGTCAATATAAATGGGCTATTCAAATTCTTCCTTGAGTAGCTACCACTGTGAGGGATCTAAGCCTTTTTTGGCCCTTGATGCAATAGGCAATGGGATATTAAAGTGAACATAGCTATAAATTTAATAACATAAAATATTTGATTCAAGATGTGAAATGCATTAAGAACCTTACCTCTTTTCAGAGGTTAAGAGACGTATTGTTTAATTAAAATAGGAAGCTTTTTTAAAAGTATAAAACGCTTTAATTTAGAGAGTATCATATTAAAAATATGCTTGGTTTAGCCTCCATCTAGGACTTCCGCTCTTTTCCTTTGTCAGATACATCAAATAAAATTGACAAAATCTAAATTTCAGAATAAATAAATGCTTTAACAACATCCTTTACCGGATATGTCGGATAAAATTGACAAAATCTAAGTGTCAGAGTGAATAAATTTTATATCAACATCCTTTTCTCGGATACATAGGATAAAATTGACAAAATCTGAATTTCAGAATGAATAAATTCATTATCAACATCCTTTGTCGGATATGTCGGATAAAATTGACAAAATCTAAATTTCAGAATGAATAAATGCTATAACAATATCCTTAATCGGATATGTCGGATAAAATTGACAAAATCTAACTATCAAAGTGACTAAATTCTATATCAACATCCTTTTCTCAGACACATAGGATAAAATTGACAAATTCTAAGTGTCAGTGTGAATACATTTTTTTTTATCAACATCCTTTGTCAGATACATCAAATAAAATTGACAAAATCTAAATTTCAGAGTGAATAAATTCATTATCAACATCCTTTATCGGATATGTCGGATAAAATTGACAAAATATAAGTGTCAGAGTGAATAATTTTTTTTTATCAACATCCTTTGTCAGATACATCAAGTAAAATTGACAAAATCTAAATTTCAGAATGAATAAATGCTTTAACAACATCCTTTATCGGATATGACGGATAAAATTGACATAATCTAAGTATCAGAGTGACTAAATTCTATATCAACATCCTTTTCTCAGATACATAGGATAAAATTGACAAAATCTAAATTTCAGAATGAATAAATTCATTATCAACATCCTTTGTCGAATATGTCGGATAAAATTTACATAATCTAAGTTTCAGAATAAATAAATGCTTTAACAACATCCTTTATCAGATATGTCGGATAAAATTGACAAAATCAAAGTGTCAGAGTGAATAAATTTTTTTTTATCAACATCCTTTGACAGACACATCGGGAAAAATTGACAAAATCTAAATTTCAGAATGAATAAATTCATTATCAACATCCTTTGTCGGATATGTCGGATAAAATTTACATAATCTAAGTTTCAGAATGAATAAATGTTATAACAATATCCTTTGCCAGATACATCGAATAAAATTGATAAAATATAAGTGCCAGAGTGAATAATTTTTTTTATTATCAACATCCTGTGTCAGATACATCAAATAAAATTGACAAAATCTAAATTTCAAAATGAATAAATGCTTTAACAACATCCTTTATCGGATATGTCGGATAAAATAGACAAAATCTAAGTGACAGAGTGAATAAATTTTTTTTATCAACATCCTAAATAAAAAAATTTATTCACTCTAACACTTAGAATTTGTCAATTTTATCCTATGTATCCGAGAAAAGGATGTTGATATAGAATTTAGTCACTCTGATATTTAGATTTTGTCATTTTTATCTGACATATCCCGATAATGGATATTATTATAGCATTTATTCATTCTGAAATTTAGATTTTGTCAATTTTATCCGACATGTCCGACAAAGGATGTTGATAATGAATTTATTCATTCTGAAATTCAGATTTCGTCAATTTTTTCCTATGTATCCGAGAAAAGGATGTTGATAAAAAAAATTTATTCCCTCTAACACTTAGATTCTGTCAATTTTATCCTATGTATCCGAGAAAAGGTTGTTGATATAGAATTTAGTCACTCTGATATTTAGATTTTGTCATTTTTATCTGACATATCCGATAAAGGATGTTGTTAAAGCATTTATTTATTCTGAAATTTAGATTTTTTCAATTTTATTTGATGTATCTGACAAAGGATGTTGATTATGAATTTATTTTGATAATGAATTTATTCATTCTGAAATTTATATTTTGTCAATATTTTCCGATGTATCTGTCAAAGGATGTTGATAAAAAAAAATTATTCACTCTAACACTTAGAATTTGTCAATTTTATCCGACATATCCGATAAGTATCCGAGAAACGGATGTTGATAAAAAAAATTTATTCACTCTGTCACTTAGATTTTGTCAATTTTATCCGACATATCCGATAAAGGATGTTGTTAAAGCATTTATTTATTCTGAAATTTAGATTATGTCAATTTTATCCGACATATCCGACAAAGGATGTTGATAATGAATTTATTCATTCTGAAATTTAGATTTTGTCAATTTTATCCTATGTATCTGAGAAAAGGATGTTGATATAGAATTTAGTCACTCTGATACTTAGATTATGTCAATTTTATCCGACATATCCGATAAAGGATGTTGTTAAAGCATTTATTCATTCTGAAATTTAGATTTTGTCAATTTTATCCGATGTATCTGTCAAAGGATGTTGATAAAAAAAAATTATTCACTCTGACACTTATATTTTGTCAATTTTATCCGACATATCCGATAAAGGATGTTGATAATGAATTTATTCACTCTGAAATTTAGATTTTGTCAATTTTATTTGATGTATCTGACAAAGGATGTTGATAAAAAAAAATGTATTCACACTGACACTTAGAATTTGTCAATTTTATCCTATGTGTCTGAGAAAAGGATGTTGATATAGAATTTAGTCACTTTGATAGTTAGATTTTGTCAATTTTATCCGACATATCCGATTAAGGATATTGTTATAGCATTTATTCATTCTGAAATTTAGATTTTGTCAATTTTATCCGACATATCCGACAAAGGATGATGATAATGAATTTATTCATTCTGAAATTTAGATTTTGTCAATTTTATCCTATGTATCTGAGAAAAGGATGTTGATATAGAATTTATTCACTCTGACACTTAGATTTTGTCAATTTTATCCGACATATCTGGTAAAGGATGTTGTTAAAGCATTTATTTATTCTGAAATTTAGATTTTGTCAATTTTATTTGATGTATCTGACAAAGGAAAAGAGTGGAAGTCCTAGATGGAGGCTAAACCAAGCATATTTTTAATATGATACTCTCTAAATTAAAGCGTTTTATACTTTTAAAAAAGCTTCCTATTTTAATTAAACAATACGTCTCTTAACCTCTGAAAAGAGGTAAGGTTCTTAATGCATTTCACATCTTGAATCAAAAATTTTATGTTATTAAATTTATAGCTATGTTCACTATAATATCCCATTGCCTATTGCATCAAGGGCCAAAAAAGGCTTAGATCCCTCACAGTGGTAGCTACTCAAGGAAGAATTTGAATAACCCGTTTATATTGACTTTTTCTACAAAATAAGTTTTTCAAAGAAAGGTAAAGAATTCCATTAAACAAAAATTGAGCAAAAATAAAATCAAATAATCTACCAAACGTGAAACTACTACTAATCAGCATCTATAAATAAATGAAACCCAAACTGAAAAGAAATTACAATAAATAATCGAGTCAAACTCAAAACGAGTAGAAATTAACATAAGTTGGGGGCAAAACCCCTATGCCTTCCTAAGGCCAGTGTGGGGATTGGTTAATAGAACATTAAACGCAACATTTATTATTATTTCTTTATTTACATATTGGAATTAACATTTTAAAATTAGAATAGCCAAGGCTTATGATGTTTTGAATATTCTCGTTTATTTGATTGAAATTGTTTAATTATAAAATAAAATAATGACCTTTCGAGATTAGGTCTCGTTAGATTTCAGTTCAATGTCTTCTTTTGCTTTGAATATTCTCGTGTATTTAATTGAAATTGTTTTATAATAATAAAAATGACATAATGCGCTGTTGAGGTCCAGTTTGAACTTCCTGCATTCAAAATTTGGTTCAAATTCAGGATCTAGATCCACACTTCTAATCCCCCTCCCCCACCTTCTAAGAAGTAAATAGATCTCCACACACGTGACATGTATGTGTACAAATCAACTAGAATAATCCTCCTCATTGAATTTGAGGATGCTCAAGGCTGTATGAATCAGTTTTTTTATTTCATATTTATATATTTTATTTGGTATTCCACTGGTAGCGTTGATTTTCACCAAAGTTGATGTTTATAAAGGTTTTAGTAATAGCTTAAAACCATTAAAACTGGTAAAACAAGGCGAGTACATGTCCCGCAGACGATGTTTGAGTTCCGATAAAACTGCTAATTTTTGAATTGTATACAGGCCTATAAAATTTGTAACACCCTGAAGGTTCCTGTATCTCATTAGCCTAAATATATGCATGCTAATTCAGTTATATTGTGCCGCAAATTTTTTACATGTCAATCGTGAAATAGCATTATTCACCGCATGCATATAAGGAGTCGATTTACTAAATCCAATTTTTTCCAACGAGACTATGCAACTCAACCGCATTTAACTAATCCCCGTGTAACTGAATCCGCATGTAACTGAACCCCCGTGCAACTGAACCCTCGTGCAACTCAACTCCCGTGCAACTCAAGCCCCATTTAACTAAACCCCCGTGCAACTGAACCCCCCATGTGACTGAACCCCTGTATAACCGAAACCCCGTACAACTGAACCCCCCGTGCTACTGAACCATCGTGCTACTGAACCCTCGTGCAAATCGACCCCCATTTAACTAAACCCCCGTGTAACTCTACCCCCTTAACTGAACCCTCGTGCAACTCAACCCTCGTGCAACTCAACTCCCTCAAAACACTTTTCAGTCATTTCTTGTTAATTTTTTTATTTCTAAACTATTTTAAATTGACAATACTCTCCAAAACATCACTTGTGTATTATACAGTACACAATCACCCCATCTCCTCCAATTCGCAAATCCCATTACCCCTTTTTGCAAATGTTAATCGAACATTTCCGATTGTAAAAGCATTTCCATAAAAATAGCTCTTAATAGAACTTTTTAAGCGTGAACTCCTATTTTTCAGACGAAAATATAGAAAATATCGTCAAAACACACTTCTCTGTTTCAATTGTATACATTTTCACATTTTCTGATTCAAATGTGTATCTTCAGTCGGAAAAGCATAGTTTTGATTCAAAAATGAGCCATTTCCATAGCAATAGCTCTTAATAGAACTGTTTAAGTATGAACTCCAATTTTTTCCAACGAGACTATGCAGCTCAATCACATTTAACTAATCCCCGTGTAGCTGAATCCGCATGTAACTGAACCCCCCGTGCAACTGAACCCTCGTGCAACTCAACCCCCGTGCAACTCAAGCCCCATTTAACTAAACCCCCGTGCAACTGAACCCCCAATGATTGATTGTAGGGGCTCAGTGAGTTCCTGGTCACTGGTCGATTGATAGAGGGAAAAACAAAATCTCTGACTGAATCATGAAGTGCCAATGGAATGTGACCGTCAATTTCAAAGAACCATCCTTGGGGCCCATTGTCCTTGACGGTGGTAATGTCGGGGAACTCACAAGGATTCTCAAGCCATTGATAGTTCCCACACGGCAAAGAGTAGTGAGACATTGCCGAGGGGTACAATGAGTTCATGTCCAAGAACACTGCACTTGTCTTTGCACCGGTGTTGCTGTTTTGTCCGCTTGGATCGGTTGTCAAAACGCGATCCCCATGAAAAACATACCCACCCCTCATTGATCTTTCTACAAAAAGGTGGTGATCCACGTCGGTGATTAGACCTATTTCCTCCCTACTAATTTTTAAAATCAAGTCCATCACCAAATGTGGTGTGGAAAAATAATAGCCTATATCTAGTCCGAACTCTGAATATATTTGGTCTGTGGTCTTGCGGACTATGTCTAACAGAGTTAAAACGTCACTGGCCAAGTACAGTCTACAATAATCCCACCCATTTTTACAATTCCCCTTAGACCACACCTTCTTGGCAAATTCATAGTCCTCGGCTGTGCATTCACTGTTGGTGAGTGAATTATAGAAAGCTTCAATTGGAGATAGTTTCAACTCGCTTAAGCGAGCGCCAGAACAGTAATAGTCGTATGCATATACACCTTTACAGGTCAATAGGTCATACATTTCACTGTCTGGAAAGTGCTGTTTAAGCAAAGGAAAACTATCAAAATTGTCGCTTTTCTGTACTTGAATCAATTGACTCAATGCTTTGGGAAAAAAAACTAAAGAATCTAAAAGCCTGATTTTATTCCAGCACGTATGCCCATTATTTACTACCTGCCATTTCAACTCGAGAAGCACCAACTTCTCGGCCGATTTGGGAATGATGTTATAGGTAAATGAATTATTTACCCATGGACTATCTACTCCCCCTCCCTCCCTGTGAATACGTACCAGTGCCGGTAAAATAAATTTTAAATCATAATTAGAATTGTGAATAAAAACTGGGATAAAAAACTGCTGGCTAACTTTTATGTTACACGATTGATGCGCTACCCCTCTAAAATTACTACCCCCAGAGGATATTTCCTGCCACAAGTGATTGTTGTTTCTGACTTTCCCCTTCCCCCCTCTTTTCCCTTTAGTCCCCTTATCCCCCTTAACAAATTCCCCCTTACAAACCCAACATATTTTTTGATTTTTAATCGCGAGACGATCCTCTGTAGACAGCACCATAGGATAATGCGTATTTCTCAAACGAGAAATAGCGCCATTAGCTGTGCCAATAAATTTAGTCAGTGCCTTGATCATGCACTCTCCCTCATCCAGTGTTTCAACTATTTCTAACAACTTTCATAGTGTTAGAACTGTCTCTCTGTGCGTGGGCGTAGGAGACTGCAATAGCTTGATGTTCTTTGATTCGGTTTGGAAATCGAGGATCGTTCACTTCCACCAGCTTCGCTTCACAATCCAACGAGATTTTATTGCTCTGGAGGAGGGTGTTTTGGAAATTTTTAAAACGTAAAATGGCCCTATCCCCTGAAACCGTTTCCATTGACTGGTAGCCATGCCGTCTACAGAGCTTCATATGATTTTGCAACTTTAATTCTGTCCAAAATCGAGACAGGTATGTCGGACAGTAGAAACGTACTCCCCTAGTCTTTCCCTCCCCCAGAACTCTACTAATGTCTGTAACTGTGTTGAAATGGCCAATTGAATTGGCTAAGTCACTAGATGGTGGTGTGTACAACAACCAAACTCAGTGTTTAACCAATTCAATCGACGGACCCCTTACTGGGAACACCACCCCCTTCTTTTAGAACGAACCCCATCTTCAAATTCAGTTTCATACTGAACCACAGTAACGTCGATATTTAAATGGGCATTGGCCCTTTCAAAAATATCAATAGACCTGAGCGTTACTGGGTATTTTCCCTCAAAACAAGTGAAATCTACAATGGGAAAATTGGACCCCTCCTTCCCATGTACAGCCCAGTGGTCTAAATTCGTCTTGGTAGCGTCATCTGCTAGAGGCTGAAATGCTAACATGAGGATAGCGTACTTGAAATATTTTTGACCTGTTTCAAAACAGATTCGCAGGACACCTTTACAACCTTCTAAATCAGGATTATATTTTAATTCAATTGCCCTCCCTCCCCATGCCCCCCTCTTAAAATAAAATCTTTCTTAAATTTACAAATATTTCGCTTAAATTTTCAATAAAAAGAACTACAGACCCGCTCCCATTTTCGGTATAATTCTCAAGATGCGTAATAATATGACCTATCCACTCGGAAAAAACACCCTCAAAATTCTCTAAATTTGGATAGAGCACTCGCATCTCGGTGTGTACATAATGATGGTAAGCCTCACTTTTTCCCTTATTTAAATAAAACACCTTTAAAACAATAGAAACCTTAATTGAATCCCTACCTCCTCCTCCCCACAACTGAATTTGATTCTCTAGCAGTGCACGAATTCTATCTACATAGTCATGAACAATTTATACAGGGTCAAACACAAAATTACCACAGAAAAGCGAATTAAATGGGTCTCCAAAGGTTGCAGTGAAGACAACTATCGTATTTAAAATTGTATTTGTGAGTTGAAACTCGGGAAATGGTGTCAATTGGATATTACCCTCCCCACTTCCTCCTCTTGTATATTATTATCACCACCACAACCCCACCCCCACCTCCTCCCCCTGCTCCTCTTGTCTATTATTATCACCACCCCCTCCCCCACATTGTGCAATAATAAGGCTATGGGAAGGCACTTCATTCGATTGAAGTGGAAGTATGTTATCAGTGGGGGGAGGGTTCCCTTTTAATTCATTGGAAAAATCCTCTAAAATTGTAGTATGTTTGGACTTAAGTCCCCCTGCTCAACTGTGCTATTATCAACATTTAAAAAAAATTAGTTAAAAACTCATTAATGTTATCAGGAATTTCAAGTGAATTAACGATACCCTGCTGTGACATTTCATTGTTGTAGAGCTCCACAGGCTCGTCCTCTCCTTCTCCTACTGACGAGCAGTGGGGAGATGGCGAGTATGGAACCAGAACAACCTATAAATGAAAAATAGCTTATTTTCAAAGTGTCTAAATCACCCTATTTTTAAAGAGTTGGATTATTATTATTTAAAAACGTGCTTAGCAGTAGCATTTAGTTCTCTACTCTATATATATATTCTGAAAGTTCCAACTTAATACAATCTAAAAGATGACATAGAAGGTTTTGATTTTGTTCAAACAACCCCCCCAATTTCCAATTTCCACTATTTAATGCCCCCCTCTGACCCACCCTCAGCCCACCCAGCGGGCCCCTCGGCGCTTCCCGAGCACCGCGGCACTTTCCGGCTGCCGCAGTGCCCCCCCTGCATACGATAATTGACCTGATTTAAAAAGGGGGAACAATTTCTTTTAATATCTTTGACAGGCTTTGACTGACTGACTGATGAAATGAATCGATTGTTGGAAGACAATCCTTAAAACTGTAATATTCTAGCAAAAAATAGCATTCTGCTTTAAAAAGAATCTAGTTCTATCAGTAATTGACTAGAAATTAACGAAAAATATTATTATGAGGTTGAAGAGAGAGCGAAGATGCCTACAGTGGGCAGAGAAAATAGGAAAGGTTAGAAAAAAAGAGCGGTTTCTTTGACAAGCAAGCAAAAAAATTACATTATATTTAGATATCTCTGAGGGGGGTGCAGAGAAATTTAAAACAATGGTTGGGGTGGGGGGTTAATATTTTAATATCTCAGACACACACACACTTTTACAGCGATTAAAAATGGGTTTGTTGTTTAGATATTTCTATAAGTTAGGTAAAAAAAATGCTCACATTTTTATATCCCGGCTGCAGTTGAGTGCCTGAAGGCCCAAGCGAAGCATTCTGGAGGGCCACCTCCTGACCTTGTGTGGGTTGGGCAGCTCTTGAAGGCCCAGGCAATGCATGATGGAAGGTGGACGGGTCGGTGATGTTACATTCTTGTACAGATTGGGCTGCAGCTTTTGCAGGCAGCGTCGGTCTTGAATAGCCGAAATGGGGGCTGGATGGGCCAGTGTATTTGATAATTGATGGTGTTAAAGGAGTAGCCTCATCCTCTCTTGCTCTCTTAGGTGGAGGGGCAATACATTCTTCATAATTTGCCTTAAAAGAAGAGAAAAAAGTTAGTATTGAAATAATTTTCCCCTTTTTCACAGAATAAAAATTACTACCCCCTAACCTAACCTAGCCATAATTTTGTCTAGAAAGCATTTATCACAAAGAAGTCCCCCTCCCCTAAGCCAAAAAGCAATGCAAAAGGTAAAATTTGCGACAGTCAGTAGCTCCTATTTCTACCATTTAGAGAAAAAATTAAATACACTACTTGTGAGAAATAAACCCGAAAAGCATAGAAATCCTATTTTTACCATTTAGAAAATAAATTAAAAAACTATTATTATTCCTTAGGGCCAGCAGCTGCATCAAATCCAAGCCAATGATTTAAAATCTAGATCTCAAAATAGCCAACCATAAATATGGTATAAATAAAAGCTAACCAAACACTAAACTTCAGGGTTATATATATATATATATATATATATAGGAATGACTACATTAGTTTTCTTGTCAAAGGGTGTACATGTCGGCACAATGAATCCATCCCCTTGCGGTTCACGGGGGGAAACTTTTCACCTTGCAGTGAAGCTACTAGAAGCGAGGCACTGCCCCTTCCCCCTTCCCCCATATAAACACTGAGTATTCAAAATGGAAGACAAATTTTTTATATTAAAATATTTATCATAACTGTCACCAGCCCCCATAGCAATTTATAAGATTTACTGTAGAAAGATACGCCACGAAATTGACTGAAAAAAAGCGTCTTTTTCGTGAAACCATTGTAATGCTTAATTCCATGGTTC
>CM051260.1:48495807-48545807 GCA_027921565.1 Artemia sinica | reverse complement strand
GTTCCCTTCATACCGGATGAGCGTTGACAGTATGTGATATTTACCCCTATTTAAATCTTTACGGAACTGATAAAGTTAGGTTGACGGCTTAAAGGAAATTAGCATGCCTAAGAGTTGACGGAAATTGCCTGTCACTTTTAGCTAGAAATAGAGAAAGCATGAATTTATCGAAAAAGAGAATTATTTCCAATGAAAGAATTAAGGTTGTAAACAGAGGAGAGGGGAGGGAGGATGGGGGGGTTAGGTTTAGGTGATAAAAAAGAACATATTTTAAGCTTTCTAGCGAGTATAAACAATAAATAGTGGAATTTGTATTGTGGGGGGGGGGGTTATACCTGAATATATTGGAGGGGCTACTATGTAAAATGATTTTATTTGAAAATCAAGAATGAAAATGTACTAAACAGAACTCACATTGTAAATCGCCGTAGCCAAGGCTTCTAGCTCATCAATAATATTCGTTGTTTTATCCATTGTGTCTTGGAACTATATGATAATTTAATCACAACGCATGTCCGTTATATATGAAATCTCAATGACGAATTGCGATGTAATGGGAAACCATATGTAAGCGACTCTCTGATTGGCTTAAAATGAGATGTGACCGACTCTCTGATTGGCTTAGAATGAGGCATATACTGCCTGTTTCCCATTCCTGGATCAAAACATTCTCCCCACCGATTATGTAAATCAAGTTCTCGGAAATTCACTTCCCCTAGATCAATACATTTCCCTAGCGATTATGTAAATCACCCCTCGTGTCATTACACTTGGCCAAACAATAACAACAACAACAAATCAATCGACCTTGACATCATCCATTAGACATTAATAAACCATGAAAATACATCTAAATGATAAAAATCCCCTTTTTTTATTCTCTGTGACAAACACCATAAAAACATGCATAAATTATATAGGCCCGAGAGATTATGTAATCAATTTCTCGGAAATCCATTTCCCCTAGGGAGTCTATGCCCATATATTGTGTTCGTTCCGGAACGCATGAGGTTAGGTTAGGTTACGCAATCAATTTCTCGGAAATCCATTTCCCCTAGGGAGTCTATGCCCATATATGGTGTGGGGTCAGAGTTAGACTAAATTGTAGATGGCAGCACATGTGTTCGCGTCAGTATTCTATGCCCATATATGGTGTGGGCATAGTAAATCATGATAGGTTCCTACTATT
This sequence comes from Artemia sinica, assembly GCA_027921565.1. Taxonomy (NCBI): domain Eukaryota; kingdom Metazoa; phylum Arthropoda; class Branchiopoda; order Anostraca; family Artemiidae; genus Artemia; species Artemia sinica. Next base: position 48,544,618 of record CM051260.1, on the reverse strand, counting down.
TGCTTATCGACGACTTGTGACAGCCTAAATTTTCCGTCTTACCGTCTAAGCGCTGGATTTACATTGAATTTCGCACAGTTAGCAAAATTGTCTCTGATGGTAAGGACTGATACAGAAATTTTTTTTAAAAAAAATATAAGGGCTAGCGAATATATATTTGGAAAAAAATGACACGTCGAATACTAAATGATATTCAAAAGCAATTTTATAGATTCCATTAAATGTACTTACATTTCATCTGTTATCAAGCAAACATCGAAAGTCCCAGACGTTTTTTTTCACAGACACATCTCAGTTGGTACGTTAGGGGGAAACAGTACCTTAAAATCATTTGGCCAGCCTCAGCGTCGGCTGAGTGTCACAAAGACAAAATGCCCTTTAGCAAATTACCCAGAAGACTAGGTATCAATCATGGAGAGCTGTCAGAATTTGTGGATTGACTGTGAAATTTGACTGAAAAGATGGTGAATTTTAATATTCATTTGAGCTAGATAATATTGAAGTATTTCAGCTGATGGCGATCTCTGTACATGTGATCGAAATATCCAGTATATTTTATTTTTTACTTTATTCTCTGTCTAATAAGAGGATTTATCCCTTTTCGAACCGTTATTTATCTTCATTTGAGCTGATTTTTAGCGTTGTCCTTGCAGGTATGCTAGAATATTTTTAGGGACTGTCCTCTCTAGAACTCGAAAAAGAAAGTTTTCTTCATTTAATTGAAAAACAAAATTCACACTTTCTCATGAAATAAGTTACGCTAGAACTAAATATCTCTATCTCCAGCACAAAACACAGAATGATTTTCTAAGATTTCCAGGAAGGAACGTATCGGCTTTTAGTTTTCTGTTGCTTATTCGGGTCTCTTATCCAAGCTCTAAAAAGCCCTGGCAAAATCTCCCAATCAATTATAAATAGTTTGTCGACGTAAACCAAAAAGTTTATAATGATCGAAATAGTGATCCTTTAAGGTACGGTATCGACTTTAAAACAAAACAGACAACAAATCTTCTTTTTGACTTTCCTCTGTTGCTGTTTTATCGACTAGGTACAATATAGCTGAACACATGGATTATTTTTAAGCAGACATTATGGTATGACCCATGAATAACGACTAATCAAGAATGGGCACAAAGTTCCTTTTTTGGGCGAGGCTGGGGGTCATCATATTGCAAGAACCAGATTTTTTTACTATAGCCATAAAATTTTTTAAAGTTGTAAACTATTAAATTCACTGCCTGCTTTCCCTTTAATCTTGTCATGCCAAAAGTTATTCCTGATTACTAGGCGGATGGGTATAAAGATTACAAAAATTTATTTTGAGAGATTGAAACTATAAAATTCCAAATGTATCAAGTCCAACTGTACCATCAGGCTGAAGTTTAGTATAATCTAAAATGTCCGAATAATATGTTTGACTCTTAATATTTTTGTCCACTTTGTTTACATGAACAATTTTGCCATTCAAGGGATGGATTAATCTCCAAACATAAGTACCAAAGAGTTCGTGGTAACGAACTGTAAGTAAGGAGCGACCCGGCTCAATAGTAACCGAAACTCTAAAAAACGAGATTTTGGTACCAATAGATACATCAAAAGAATCAGATTTGTATCCTGATTTTAATTATAAATTTTTAACAAATTTAGTCCTACCCATCAAAAGTTACGTGCCTGAGAAAATTTGCCTGTTTTTCGAAAAAAGGGGGAAAACACTCCCTAAAAATCATAGAACCTTAATGAAAATCATACCATCAGATTCAGCGTATCAGAGAAGCGTACCGTAGAACTTCAAGCTCCTATCTGCAAAAATGTGGAATTTGTAATTTTTGGCAGAAGAAAGATCAGGGATGCGTGTTTATTTTTTTTATTTTTTCCCAGGGGTGATTTTATCGACCCAGTGGTCTTAGAATATCGCAGGAGGGCAAATTCGAACGGAAATTAAAATTATAGTGCCCTTTTTAAGTGACAAAAAAATGGAGGGCAACTAGGCCCCCTCCCACGCTCAGTTTTTTCCCAAAGACACCCGATCAAAATCCTGAGATAACCATTTTGTTCAACATGGTCGAAAAGTATAGTAACTATGTCTTTGAGGATGACTTAATCCCCCACAGTCCTCAGAGGAAGGGCTGCAAGTTATGAACTTTGCCCAATGTATACATATAGTGTTGGTCTATTGGGAAGTATACAGACGTTTTCAGGAGGGAGGGGCTCTGGTAGTGGGGGGTGGGTGGGTCTTTTGTTACGTGGGAGTGTATTTCCATAGAGGAAGTTTTCATGGGGAAGGGACATTGCTATGAGAGGGGCGCCGGATTTCCCAGCATTATTGAAAAAACGATCAGAAATTAAATAAAAAAAAACTGGTTTTTCAACTGAAAGCAAGGAGCAACATCAAAACTTAAACCGAACAGAAATTATTACCTATATAATTGGGTTCACCCCTCTAGTCAATACCTCGCTCTTTACACTAAAGTTTTTCAGCACTTTCATAAGAGCTATTTATTCTAACTAACAACCTTTGTGATTAAGGGATCATTTTTTAAGAATTGGAACAAAATTTGAACTTTAGCGTAAAGAGCGAGGTATTGACTAGGCGGCAAACCCCAATATATACGTATTAACAATGTATGAATATAGACGTTCGTTACGTAAGTTAGTTCGTAAGTTACGTATATTTACTGCTAATAAAAACGTTCGTAAATAAAATTAAACAACTTTCGAGAAACTCATTTAACCAAAAGAAAGTAAAATTAATATACAAATTTTGTTTTAATTATTCAGGTACAGTGAGCCAAAATCAAAACCTGCATTAATTTAAAAATGTTCAGAAATTAAATTAAAAAAACAAGTTTTTTTTAACTGAAAGTAAGGAGTGACATTAAAACTTAAAACGAACAGAAATTATTACGTATATGAGAGGGGCTGTCCCCACCTCAACGCCTCGCTCTTTACGCTAAAGTTTGACTCTTTCTCACAACTCTTTTTCTTAAACAATAAAAAACTTTAGCGTAAAGAGTGAGGCGTTGAGGAGGGGACAACCCCTTTTATATACGGAATAATAACTGTTCGTTTTAAGTTTTAGCTTCGCTCCTTACTTTCAGTAAAAAAAACTTGTTTTTTTATTTAATCATTACTAGGACTTGTGCAAGGCCGTGAAGAATAAAAAAGGATCTTCAAATCCAAAATTGACGCCCTCAATGGAATAATAACAAAACAAGTTTTTTACAAACCGAAGCAAAGAGCGACAATAAGACTACAAGGGAACAAAATTACCCCGTATATAGAGGGAGAGGCTTCCCTCTCCCTAACTTAACTGCCTTTAACACTAAAGTTTATGCACATTATAAACGGTTAGGACATACAAGAAACCACAAGCTAAACTTCGACTTAAAGAGTAGAATGCTTTTAAGGTCGCCCCCTATATATGTGAGGGTTTCTGTTTATTTTATTTAAATACATTACTTTTCATTTGTTTGAAAAAAACTTATTTTTTAATTATTTGATATCTCTCCAGTTTTCATAACATTCTAAAGGCTATTCACATATTATATGCCACCCCTTCAATCTCCCGCTCTTTACACTTAGGTTTAACTTCCACGCAGCAACCTGTCGAAGATTAAAATCACGCCTGAAAAAGGTACCTCAAATTTATTTGTGAGAGCAAGAGGAAGGCAGAACTCAAAATACAAAAGGGATTTTTCAGGTCGGTATTTTAGCTTCTATACCCCGCCTTCTCCAGGCATTGTATCTGGCTGGGGAATACATCCCAGTCCTTCCACGTTTATGCAATTGATCATATGGATATTATGAATGCAATCTTTTGTCTGATATTAAAAGTATTTCTGAGATAATATTTTTAAATTATTGATCGGAATTGCCTGGTACAAAAAGTCAGAAAATTTTGGCATTAAATAACACTTTACGCTTCAAGTACCCTGTCTCCAAAAGAGATCTACTAGTCTCAATGCTCCCCCCCCCCCAGTAGGTGTGCCGAAAAGGAATACTAAGTAACTGTTAATAATACTACGCATACGTTTAATATAGCAATCCGTCACTTTGTATTTTTCGGTAGATACATGCCAACTGGCTATTGTATAATTTTCGCTCGATCAAATGATCCGTTTCCTGATTTTACAATCACTGGTTCAATACAACCGTTCCAGGTAAAAAAAAAACCTGCTCTTACCCCTTTAATACTCGGGCTCTAGATAATTTGCAACAATCTTGACAGCCTTAAAGGTACTTAAGCAGAAATTCCCAAATTTCAGCTGGTTAAAATTTAACGAGTTACATGGTAAGTCATGCTCGGAAACCGCTATAACTACATAGGGACTCGATCCTTTCGATTTCCCTGATATTCCTATAAGCTGAACTGGCATATTTATTCCCATGCTTCTTACACAGACATTTACGGATGATTTATTTCAGCAATGGCAAAAGCTGGCGGTAACTGGGAAAACATGGGAAATCATTAAAGAAACCTTGAAGTTTTGGGGAGGTGGTACACCTGACACCCTCAACCTAAGACCCTGTTATTATTTTACGTCTGATTTCACCGGAGGCCGTCGTCCCCCCAGGAAAATTTTCCCTGCGGAAAAGTCCCCCGACGGAAAATTACCGCGGAAAGGTCCCCCCGGATAATCCTTCCCACGGAAAATTCTCTCACACTTAAAATTGAGCAGTCACGGAGAAAGTACAAAGTAGGTACCTCAGAATGTAGATCAGATGATCTAATGGGTAACAAAAGGAAATGATATCAAAACAGTTTTAGGACAAGGACTGGTTGGTCTCCAATCACTTTTGGCTTATAAAAAAGGACTAGAACTCTCAATTTCCGATCGGATGAGCATCCTCTGAAGTTTCTACGGCCGTGAGGGGGAGCTTGGGGATGACAAAGGAACAGCCCCCTCCTATACAGAATAAATTCTGCTAATTTGGGGGTTTAATATTACTCTTTACTTTCATAATAATAGCGTAGACCGGAAATATTCCCAGAAATCAAGAGGGATTAAATATCAATTTCGGCCTACACCTTTCCCCCCACCCCTTCCTTAGAACTAATTATGTATTTATCTGAAGGCTCAATGAGAGTCAGGATGTTTTGGTATTAAAATGCACCATTTGAGGCATCTGCCGCCCTCCCTAACAACAATACAATCAGAGAACCTTACTCTGGAGGCTTAAAGCTGTCATCTACAAATGTTTGGCGTATTGTTTTACCTAAGAAAGATCATGGATGTATGATCACTTTCCAGACATCAAAAACATCTTTAGAACAGGGGGGCTGGTTGGTTTTCCAATCAATCTCGATTCAAAAAAAATACTAGAACTCAATTTCTGATAAATTTCCGACCACCCTTCCCATTAAAACCTTATATCTTAACAATGGGCAACTTGCATATCTTACAATACTTGCTCCGGGGGCTTGCAGGGGGTTGTCAAACCCGAAAGCATGGCTATTTGACCTTTAAACTATTTTGAATAAAATGGTTACCCCAAAATTTTGACCAAATGCGTCCGGGGAAGAAACGGTGTGGTTGGTATCCTGTTGCCCTCCAATCGCTTTCGACTCTTAAAAAGAGCGGTAGAATTTTCAATGTGCAATCGATTGAGTCCCTCCATAGTTTATGCAACCACCCTTTCCATATGAAGTATCTCTGGAAAAAAAAATAAATAAATAAATAATTATACAATGAACCCTTATGGCTCTTCCCTACAGGCAACACTATAGCGTTGCCTCTGACTTAAAACATGAGAGTAGATTTTCCCTTCTAATGAACATTCAAAATTATCCTGAAGGAATGTGGGAGGGGAATTATCAAGGGGGCATTTTCCGTGGGGGGAACTTTCCGGAGAAAGAGGTAATTTTCCGGGGGAAATCCTTCGGTGGGTGAATTTTCCACAGGGGGAATTTTTCATGGGTTGAATTTTCCACTGGGGGATTGCCCTGAGGAGGGGGTAAATTTCCACGGGGGAAAACGTCACGACCAAATTTCACCACTCACCGCGACAGACTTAAGAGCAACATATTGAATATCCGACCCGAACCAAAAAAAAACTGAACAAAAAATGCGTTGATGTTGAATGATGAAGTTTATAATTGCATTAATGAACGTCAATATGTCAGAATGTCTTGATATTGTTATTATTAGTACCGAGCATGTTGTTTTTTAGGTCAGTGATCTTGTTTAGTAATATTCAATGAAAGGTACAAGAAAGTGATTCTCTGGGATACTTGTTCTACAGGTTTGTTTTGTCTTCGAAGGTCATTCTGACGTCAAAGAGCAAAGAACTAAAATTAATGCTAATGCCATTCTTTGCAAGCGTAATCGTGCATAATGTCACTCCGTTTATTATCAGTCTGTTTATCACTGAATATGAGGAATGAGATCTCGTCTGACTATATACGTCATTCCAAGATGACACAACCTGCCACTTGACCTACGTTTATGGGAAGATTGAAGACCATAGCAGACAGAGGGTAAAGCTCTTTTTTGTCAGTCACAAATTTTGGTACTCCTGTATTAAACACACTCTTTTATATACAGCAATGGAAACCAGTCACGAAAAAACTGGTCTTGAAGGGTTAATTAAAGACACCACTACAGGGTAATACAATGTATAGCGTGGTTTTCATTGCGTATACGATATTTAAACTGTTGTTTTTTGGGGTTAAGGGGGGGGGAGGTACCTAGGTAATAATATATACTATGCTTTACCCCCACCCCCTAATGTGCAAATATATAGCCCAAATTTGTTTCTAAACTATTATATATTCATCCCATTTTATTTTATTTCATTAGCATTAACCAAATTAGCAGTATATAAAAGGGTGAGTTTAATACAAGAGTACCCAAACTTTTTGGCTATTATATAGGCCCTATTTAGGGGCGTAGCTCCAGAATTTTTATTGGGGGCGAGGGGGGGGGAAGAGGGGTCTCAATCCGGAGAGTCAAGGAGCGCGGGCTAAATAATAATTTTTTCTCCAAATTATTGGAGGAACAACTGCCCCCTCTTCTCTCCCCCCCGCGAAACGACGCCACTGGCCCTATTCATAGCGAAAAAAAAAGACATGAATTTTTTTTTAGAAAAATCAATTTCGGTGCAAGATTCCTTTTTTGAATTATCTGTATTAACAACAAACGAGGAATATCATTTGATTTCCCATTCAACACTCTAACCAAGTATAATAGCCCCTACCTTGGCAACTGCGCCCTAGTCCCTTAATGCTTGGATATGGCCTTAGCCCACATACAAAATTTTAGTGATTTTGTTGGTTTTCATTATTTTTGTGGTTAATTCATATCAACAATCACTTCATAATGCCAAATGATGATGATTCCAAAAAAGGAAAGTTTTTGCATATGTTATGGTTATATCCAGGCATTAGTTAAGGGGGGGGGAGTAAGTGACTGTATGTTTAGAAAGAATGTTGAATGGGAAATCGAATGGTTTTACTGTTTTGTTGTTATTGTACATAGTTCAGAAAAGGAAGCTTCAATCTTCTCTGGAAAGTCTTTCATGCAAAGACAAGGCTGAAGATATAATTTCTAACCCCTCCCTCCCCCAAAATTCTCTTATTTAAGGGCGGGCCTATGTGCACCTACATTAGGTAGGATATGTTCCCTCGCCATCTGTATCTATGTTTACAAACGCACTTAATGAATTTAATACTATTATTATGAGTCGTTCTGAGTGTATCCAATCCATAGCAAGAAGTCATTTTGAATTGTCCTCGGTACTTGTATGATATAGCGCCGGCCACTCAAGCTGTTCATCCATTGACGCAGTGTAAACCGGATTCTTTCGCTAGTTTCTTTCAGCCTAGCGCGAGACACGACAAAAACAAGTGACAGAATATAAGGGAAATATATAGTTTCGGCTATATATTTGCATATTGGGGGGGGGGGGGGTAGGGGGGTAAAGTATTTGGACAGTGTGAAGTCAAAAAACAGTTCTTACTTCATAATATGCAGAATAATTGTAGCAAACACATTTTGCATGCAGACCCTCTTTACTTTGACCCCCCCCCCTAATTTGCAAATATATAGCTTAATTTTGTTTCTAAAGTATTATTAGGTACTTGTGCATTATGCAAGAGTTTTAAGTTATGCCCTGGGGGCATATAAGCTTTTTATAGAAGGCGTTGTCGTAGAAACTTCAAAACAGGCTCATTCGATTGGAAATTCCAAGGGCTAGTGCCCTTTTTAATAGTCGAAAGTGATTGGAGGGTAACTAGCCCCCCCCCCACGCCCGTCATTTCCCAAAAACACATCCAATCAACATTTTGAGATAGCCATTTCGTTCAGCGTAGTTGATTTCCAGATAGAAAATATGTTTTTGAGGAGGAAACTCCCCCACAACCCTCAGGGCAAGGGCTATAAGTTATACCCTGGGGACACATAAGGCTTTTATAGAAGGCGTTGTCGTAGAAACTTCAAAAAGGCTCATTTGATTGGAAATTCAAAGGGATAGTGCCCTTTTTAATAGTCAAAAGTGATTGGAGGGTAACTAGCCCCCCTCCCCACGCCCATCATTCCCCCAAATACATCCAATCAAAATTTTGAGATAGCCATTTTGTTCAGCGTAGTTGATTTCCACATAGAAAATATGTTTTTGAGGAGGACAATCCCCCACAACCCTCAGGGCAAGGGTTTTAAGCTATGCCCTGGGGGCATATAAGGTTTTTATAGAAGGTGTTGTCGTAGAAATTTAAAAAGAGGCTCATTCGATTAGAAAATAAAAGGGCTAGTGCCCTTTTTAATAGTCGAAAGTGATTGGAGGGCAAATAGCCCCCCCCCCACGCCCATCCTTCCCCCAAACATATCCAATCAAAATTTTGAGATAGCCATTTTGTTCTGCGTAGTTGATTTCCACATAGAAAATATATTTTTGAGGAGGACACTCCCCCACAACCCTCAGGGCAAGAGTTTTAAGTTATGACCTGGGGGCAAATAAGGTTTTTATAGAAGGCGTTGTCGTAGAAACTTCAAAACAGGCTCATTCGATTGGAAATTCCAAGGGCTAGTGCCCTTTTTAATAGTCGAAAGTGATTGGAGGCAGTAGCCCCTCCCACGCCCATCATTTCCCCAAACACATCCAATCAACATTTTGAGATAGCCATTTTGTTCAGCGTAGTTGATTTCCACATAGAAAATATGTTTTTGAGGAGGACAATCCCCCACAACCCTCAGGGCAAGGGTTTTAAAGCTATGCCCTGGGGGCATATAAGGTTTTTATAGAAGGTGTTGTCGTAGAAATTTAAAAAGAGGCTCATTCGATTAGAAAATCAAAGGGCTAGTGCCCTTTTTAATAGTCGAAAGTGATTGGAGGGCAAATAGCCCCCCCCCCCACGCCCATCATTCCCCCAAATACATCCAATCAAAATTTTGAGATAGCCATTTTGTTCAGCGTAGTTGATTTCCACATAGAAATTATGTTTTTGAGGAGGACACTCCCCCACAACCCTCAGGGCAAGGATATTAAGTTATGCCCTGGGGACATATAAGGTTTTTATAGAAGGCGTTGTCGTAGAAACTTCAAAAAGGCTCATTTGATTGGAAATTCAAAGGGATAGTGCCCTTTTTAATAGTCGAAAGGGATTGGAGGGTAACTAGCCCCACCCACGCACATCATTCCCCCAAACACATCCAATCCAATTTTTGAGATAGCCATTTTGTTCAGCGTAGTTGATTTCCACATAGAAAACATGTTTTGAGGAGGACAATCCCCCACAACCCTCAGGGTAAGGGTTTTAAGCTATGCCCTGCGGGCATGTAAGGTTTTTATAGAAGGTGTTGTCATAGAAATTTCAAAAAAGGCTCATTCGATTAGAAATTCAAAGGGCTAGTGCCCTTTTTAATAGTCGAAAGTTGTTTGAGTTAAAAAATAAAAAAAAAATAAAAAAAGAAGTTGAATAACTTCGAAGTCCAAAAAAAATTAGTTAAAAAATAGTTTTTTTTTCATGAAAAAATATTCATCAGTCCTCATCAATAGGAGTATGGGTATGCACAAGAATATGTTTTAAAATTTAAATCAAAAGTGTCATTCTATTTTTCTGATATGATTTAGAGATGTAAAAAAAAAATTTAATAATTTCGAAGTAAAAAAAAAAATTTAATTAAAAAAAATAGTTTGTTTTTCATGAAAAATATTGAATGAGAACCATCAGTCCTCATCAATAGGAGTATGGGTATCCACAAGAATATGTTTTAAAACTTAAATCAAAAGTGTCATTCTATTTTTCTGATATGATTTGGAGATGTAAAAAAAAAGTTTAAAAAAATACCATTTTAACAAATAAAAAAAAGAAAAAAAGTTGAATAATTTCGAAGTCCAAACAAATATTTAGTTAAAAAAATAGTTTGTTTTTCATGAAAAAAAATTGAACGAGAACCATCAGTCCTCATCAATAGGAGTATGGATATGCACAAGAATTTGTTTTAACATTTAAATCAAAAGTGTCATTCTATTTTTCTGATATGATTTAGAGATGTAAAAAAAAGTCGAAAAAATACCTTGTTAAAAAATAAAAAAAAGAAAAAAAAGTTGAATAATTTCGAAGTCCAAAAAAAATTAGTTAAAAAAAATAGTTTGTTTTTCATGAAAAAAATTGAATGAGAACCATCAGTCCTCATCAATAGGAGTATGGGTATGCACAAGAATATGTTTTAACATTTAAATCAAAAGTGTCAAAAAGTTGAATAATTTCGAAGTCCAAAAAAAATTTAGTTAAAAAAAATAGTTTGTTTTTCATGAAAAAATGTTGAATGAGAACCATCAGCCCTCATCAATAGGAGTATGGGTATGTACAAGAATATGTCGTAAAATTTAAATGAAAAGTTTCATTCTATTTTTCTGATATGATTTAGAGATGTAAAAAAAGTTGAAAAAAATACCGTGTTAAAAAATAAAAAAAATAAAAAAAGTTGAATAATTTCGAAGTCCAAAAAAATTTAGTTAAAAAAAATGGTTTGTTTTTCATGAAAAAATATTGAATGAGAACCATCAGTCCTCATCAATAGGAGTATGGGTATGCACAAGAATATGTTTTAAAATTTAAATCAAAAGTGTCATTCTATTTTTCTGATATGATTTAGAGATGTAAAAAAAAGGTTGAATAATTTCGAAGTCCAAAAAAAATTTAGTTAAAAAAATAGTTTGTTTTTCATGAAAAAATATTGAATGAGAACTATCAGTCCTCATCAATAGGAGTATGGGTATGCACAAGAATATGTTTTAAAATTTAAACCGAAAAAAGTAATATTCTATTTTTCTGATATGATTTAGAGATGTAAAAAAAAGTTGAAAAAATACCATGTTAAAAAAAAGAAGAAAAAGTTGAATAATTTCGAAGTCCAAAAAAAAATTTAGTTAAAAAAATAGTTTGTTTTTCATGAAAAAATATTGAATGAGAACCATCAGTCCTCATCAATAGGAGTATGGGTATGCACAAGAATATGTTTTAAAATTTAAATCAAAAGTGTCATTCTATTTTTCTGATATGATTTAGAGATGTAAAAAAAAGTTGAAAAAAATACCATGTTAAAAAATAAAAATAAAAAAAGAAGTTGAATAATTTCGAAGTCCAAAAAAAATTAGTTAAAAAATAGTTTGTTTTTCATGAAAAAATATTGAATGAGAACCATCAGTCCTCATCAATAGGAGTATGGGTATGCACAAGAATTTGTTTTATAATTTAAATCAAAAGTGCCATTCTATTTTTCTGATTTGATTTAGAGATGTAAAAAAAATTGAATAATTTCGAAGTAAAAAAAAAAAATTTAGTTAAAAAAATTGTTTGTTTTTCATGAAAAATATTGAATGAGAACCATCAGTCCTCATCAATAGGAGTATGGGTATCCACAAGAATATGTTTTAAAACTTAAATCAAAAGTGTCATTCTATTTTTCTGATATGATTTGGAGATGTAAAAAAAAAGTTTAAAAAATACCATTTTAAGAAATAAAAAAAAGAAAAAAAGTTGAATAATTTCGAAGTCCCAAAAAAAATTTAGTTAAAAAAATAGTTTGTTTTTCATGAAAAAAATTGAACGAGAACCATCAGTCCTCATCAATAGGAGTATGGGTATGCACAAGAATATGTTTTAAAATTTAAATCAAAAGTGTCATTCTATTTTTCTGATATGATTTAGAGATGTAAAAAAAAGTCGAAAAAATACCTTGTTAACAAATAAAAAAAAGAAAAAAAAGTTGAATAATTTCGAAGTCCAAAAAAATTAGTTAAAAAAAAGTTTGTTTTTCATGAAAAAAAATGAATGAGAACCATCAGTCCTCATCAATAGGAGTATGGGTATGCACAAGAATATGTTTTAACATTTAAATCAAAAGTGTCAAAAAGTTGAATAATTTCGAAGTCCAAAAAAAATTTAGTTAAAAAAAATAGTTTGTTTTTCATGAAAAAATATTGAATGAGAACCATCAGCCCTCATCAATAGGAGTATGGGTATGTACAAGAATATGTCGTAAAATTTAAATGAAAAGTTTCATTCTATTTTTCTGATATGATTTAGAGATGTAAAAAAAGTTGAAAAAAATACCGTGTTAAAAAATAAAAAAAAAAAAGTTGAATAATTTCGAAGTCCAAAAAAATTTAGTTAAAAAAATGGTTTGTTTTTCATGAAAAAATATTGAATGAGAACCATCAGCCCTCATCAATAGGAGTATGGATATGCACAAGAATATGTTTTAAAATTTAAATCAAGTGTCATTATATTTTTCTGATATGATTTAAAGATGTAAAAAAAAGGTTGAATAATTTCGAAGTCCAAAAAAAATTTAGTTAAAAAAAATAGTTTGTTTTTCATGAAAAAATATTGAATGAGAACTATCAGTCCTCATCAATAGGAGTATGGGTATGTACAAGAATATGTTTTAAAATTTAAACCGAAAAAAGTGTTATTCTATTTTTCTGATATGATTTAGAGATGTAAAAAAAAGTTGAAAAAATACCATGTTAAAAAAAAGAATAAAAAAAGAAGTTGAATAATTTCGAAGTCCAAAAAAAAATTTAGTTCACAAAAAAATAGTTTGTTTTTCATGAACAAATATTGAATGAGAACCATCAGTCCTCATCAATAGGAGTATGGGTATGCAAAAGAATATGTTTTAAAATTGAAATCAAAAGTGTCATTCTATTTTTCTGATATGATTTAGAGATGTAAAAAAAAGTTGAAAAAATACCATGTTAAAAAATAAAAAAATAAAAATAAAAAAAGAAGTTGAATAATTTCGAAGTCCAAAAAAAATTAGTTAAAAAATAGTTTGTTTTTCATGAAAAAATATTGAATGAGAACCATCAGTCCTCATCAATAGGAGTATGGGTATGCACAAGAATTTATTTTATAATTTAAATCAAAAGTGTCATTCTATTTTTCTGATTTGATTTAGAGATGTAAAAAAAATTGAATAATTTCGAAGTAAAAAAAAAATTTAGTTAAAAAAAATTGTTTGTTTTTCATGAAAAATATTGAATGAGAACCATCAGTCCTCATCAATAGGAGTATGGGTATCCACAAGAATATATTTTAAAACTTAAATCAAAAGTAACATTCTATTTTTCTGATATGATTTGGAGATGTAAAAAAAGTTGAAAAAAATACCATTTTAACAAATAAAAAAAAGAAAAAAAGTTGAATAATTTCGAAGTCCAAAAAAATTTAGTTAAAAAAAATAGTTTGTTTTTCATGAAAAAAAATTGAACGAGAACCATCAGTCCTCATCAATAGGAGTATGGGTATGCACAAGAATTTGTTTTAACATTTAAATCAAAAGTGTCATTCTATTTTTCTGATATGATTTAGAGATGTAAAAAAAAGTCGAATAATTTCGAAGTCCAAAAAAAATTTAGTTAAAAAAAATAGTTTGTTTTTCATGAAAAAATATTGAATGAGAACCATCAGTCCTCATCAATAGGAGTATGGGTATCCACAAGAATATGTTTTAAAATTTAAATCAAAAGCGTCATTCTATTTTTCTGATATGATTTAGAGATGTAAAAAAAGTCGAAAAAATACCTTGTTAACAAATAAAAAGATAAAAAAAAAGTTGAATAATTTCGAAGTCCAAAAAAATTAGTTAAAAAAAATAGTTTGTTTTTCATGAAAAAAAATTGAATGAGAACCATCAGTCCTCATCAATAAGAGTATGGGTATGCACAAGAATATGTTTTAACATTTAAATCAAAAGTTTCAAAAAGTGGAATAATTTCGAAGTCCAAAAAAAATTAGTTAAAAAAACAGTTTGTTTTTCATGAAAAAATATTGAATGAGAACCATCAGCCCTCATCAATAGGAGCATGGGCATGCACAAGAATATGTCGTAAAATTTAAATGAAAAGTTTCATTCTATTTTTTTGATATGATTTAGAGATTTAAAAAAAAGTTGAAAAAAATACCGTGTTAAAAAATAAAAAAAAGAAAAAAAGTTGAATAATTTCGAAGTCCAAAAAAATTTAGTTAAAAAAAATGGTTTGTTTTTCATGAAAAAATATTGAATGAGAACCATCAGTCCTCATCAATAGGAGTATGGATATGCACAAGAATATGTTTTAATATTTAAATCAAGTGTCATTCTATTTTCTGATATGATTTAAAGATGTAAAAAAAAGGTTGAATAATTTCGAAGTCCAAAAGAAATTTAGTTAAAAAAAATAGTTTGTTTTTCATGAAAAAATATTGAATGAGAACTATCAGTCCTCATCAATGGGAGTATGGGTATGCACAAGAATATGTTTTAAAATTTAAACCAAAAGTGTTATTCTATTTTTCTGATATGATTTAGAGATGTAAAAAAAAAAGTTGAAAAAATACCATGTCAAAAAAAAAGAAGAAAAAGTTGAATAATTTCGAAGTCCAAAAAAAAATTTAGTTCACAAAAAAATAATTTGGTTTCTATGAACAAATATTGAATGAGAACCATCAGTCCTCATCAATAGGAGTATGGGTATGCATAAGAATATGTTTTAAAATTTAAATCAAAAGTGTCATTCTATTTTTCTGATATGATTTAGAGATGTAAAAAAAAAGTTGAAAAAAATACCATGTTAAAAAATTAAATTAAAAATAAAAAAAGAAGTTGAATAATTTCGAAGTCCAAAAAAATGAGTTAAAAAATAGTTTGTTTTTCATGAAAAAATATTGAATGAGAACCATCAGTCCTCATCAATAGGAGTATGGGTATGCACAAGAATTTGTTTTATAATTTAAATCAAAAGTGTCATTCTATTTTTCTGATATGATTTAGAGATGTAAAAAAATTGAATAATTTCGAAGTAAAAAAAAAATTTAGTTAAAAAAAATTGTTTGTTTTTCATGAAAAATATTGAATGAGAACCATCAGTCCTCATCAATAGGAGTATGGGTATCCACAAGAATATGTTTTAAAACTTAAATCAAAAGTATCATTCTATTTTTCTGATATGATTTGGAGATGTAAAAAAAAAGTTGAAAAAAATACCATTTTAACAAATAAAAAAAAGAACAAAAGTTGAATAATTTCGAAGTCCAAAAAAATTTAGTTAAAAAAAATAGTTTGTTTTTCATGAAAAAAAATTGAACGAGAACCATTAGTCCTCATCAATAGGAGTATGGGTATGCACAAGAATTTGTTTTAACATTTAAATCAAAAGTGTCATTCTATTTTTCTGATATGATTTAGAGATGTAAAAAAAAGTCAAATTATTTCGAAGTCCAAAAAAAAATTTAGTTAAAAAAATAGTTTGTTTTTCATGAAAAAATATTGAATGAGAACCATCAGCCCTCATCAATGGGTATGCACAAGAATATGTTTTAACATTTAAGTCAAAAGTTTCAAAAAGTTGAATAATTTCGAAGTCCAAAAAAAAATTAGTTAAAAAAAATAGTTTGTTTTTCATAAAAAATATTGAATGAGAACCATCAGCCCTCATCAATAGGAGTATGGGTATGCACAAGAATATGTTGTAAAATTTAAATCAAAAGTGTCATTCTATTTTTCTGGTATGATTTAAAGATGTAAAAAAAAGTTGAAAAAATACCGTGTTAAAAAATAAAAAGATAAAAAAAAAGTTGAATAATTTCGAAGTCCAAAAAAAATTTAGTTAAAAAAAATGGTTTGTTTTTCATGAAAAAATATTGAATGAGAACCATCAGTCCTCATCAAAAGGAGTATGGGTATGCACAAGAATATGTTTTAAAATTTAAATAAAGTGTCATTCTATTTTTCTGGTATGATTTAAAGATGTAAAAAAAACTTTGAATAATTTCGAAGTCCAAAAAAAATTTAGTTAAAAAAAATAGTTTGGTTTTCATGAAAAAATGTTGAATGAGAACCATCAGCCCTCATCAATAGGAGTATGGGTATGTACAAGAATATGTTTTAAAATTTAAATCAAAAGTGTCATTCTATTTTTCTGATATGATTTAGAGATGTAAAAAAAGTTGAAAAAAATACCATGTTAAAAAAAAAGAAGAAAAAGTTGAATAATTTCGAAGTCCAAAAAAAAATTTAGTTCACAAAATATAGTTTGTTTTTCATGAAAAAATATTGAATGAGAACCATCAATCCTCATCAATAGAAGTATGGGTATGCACAAGAATATGTTTTAAAATTTAAATCAAAAGTGTCATTCTATTTTTCTGATATGATTTAGAGATGTAAAACAAAGTTGGAAAAATATATCATGTTAAAAAAAATAAATAAAAAAAAGTAAAAAAAAAACAAAAAAAAATAAAAAAAATGGAGGGGAAGGGGGGGGGGGCAAAAAGTTGGGGGGGGGGGGAGGGGCCCTTTGGAGTTTGGGGATAGGGGACCTTTGGGGGTTGATGTCCCTGGTGGTTAGGGTCTTTGGTGCTTATGATCCTTGACGGTTCGTACTCATATACACCTCACTACTTGATTTGTAAGGATTTCTATGGATTGTTCTGAATTTCATTATTAAAGTTCTTTTCTTGACATTTACATCTCTATTAGTATCAGCTTTTTAGTATACTATAACGTTACAACCTATTTTAAATTGACAACACTGTTCAAACGCCACTTGTGTATTATACAGAACACATCGAAGAAGTAAAGCTAGGTCAAGTCACAAGGTCATTCTATCATCGTTAACCATTTTCATAGATTGATGTTGTTCCAAATTTATAACAAATTGTCTGAGTTAACAAGCCCTTCGGGCTTACCTTAACTGGTAATTAGTTTAACCCTTTTTTCTCCACCTTCATACGATCCGTTCACTAATTAGGATCATTCACATCTCTATTATTCAATAAAAAATTAATATCATTCATAGAGTCCAATTCGCAAATGCTATATCCTTTTTGCAATTAGAGTTAGCTTTTACGCAAATTGGTACAATTTTCAACTATTCATCATTCACAGTTTTGTAATTATCCCATGATGCATTCTTGACCATCGGAAGTTTAATTTGGTTATTGAACTTGCAATTAATTACCCTTTTCAAAAACATTAGTTGTTCTATTAATGAACCCGTGAAACGAAACCAGTCTGATTGCATTATACAATCTCAACCATACTTCCAAAACGTATTTGATCACTTTATAGGTCTATAATATAAAAGGACTGGTCACTTTATACCATCAATCGTCAAACTACACTGTATATTCTTGTGCTCGTGAAATAGCAATATAGGTGCGAGGGGCTACTCACTCTCTTTGAAAAGGTGTAGAGCTTCTTTAGAAATGTTTTCCTATAGTTTCTATAGAATCCAGATGATGCAATCTACTTATATACTGCAACGATTATATAATTCTTTCTAGATACTAAAAGAATTTTTTCTGTTTGTAGATTTTGCCTCCATATAAAAGGATTTCCTTATTGCCATAAAGGCAATAAGGTTTCGATGTTGTATTGTTTTTAGGTTTGCAATAAGATCAGTAAAAACAGGGCCACCAACTGGAATGTTTTGCAACAGCCAACCCCGTCCGCCCACACCTTAGAATTAAACCCGACCCCCTAATATCCTCCTATTTGTAGCGCAAATGGGAGGATAGCTCTATATACTGCTTGTTAATGGTTATCTCTTATGTAAAGATATTTTTTTTTAAATTAATTTGTTTTCTGTTACTAAGTTTTAGACCATAAGAAACCAAAGGTCATAAAGACCATTAGGCTTTAATGTTTTATTGGCCCTTCTTCTAAGAACTCCTCATTTTCTAAAAACAAAAACCAACAAAGAGAAAAATCTCAATGAAAAAAAAAACAAACAAACGAGACTGTGGCCAGTGGAGAGAAAAGAAAAGACAAATGCAAAAAACGCCGATATTTCGCCTGTATCAAAACAAGGCTTCTTCAGCACGAAAGAAACACAAGAAGAACAAGATAAAAAACCAAGACAAAACTAAAAACCAATAAAACCACCACCAAAAAAAATACAATTGGCGCAAACTGATCCACGTAGGGAAAAGATGCTATTATAGAGTTAATTCAGTGAGGACAACAGAGTAACTGAGGAAAAATAAAAAATTGTAAATTACTTTAATTATTCTGTTGCGAAATAATCCTTTTGTTAGCTATTACTGAAGCAAATCGTTTTGGTCTAGCAGGTAAAATAGTCCCCTGGTGATTATTTAAAATCTGAACTCCCTTATTGACTGTTGATTCACTCTTTAGAAGGTTATCATAAATTGGGACAATATTTAAATTACTTGTGTCCCTATTTATCGAAAGGTTAGCAAACATATGTTTTTTTTTTAATTTCTATGGCTTACCTCGCCCATTGAGTGTACCCTTTATTATTTGAAATAGCTAATTGATTGTGAAAATCAACTACGCTGAACAAAATGGTTATCTCAAAATTTTGATTGGGTGTGTCTGGGGAAATGATGGGCGTGGAAGGGGTGTTAGTTGCCTTCTAATCACTTTCGACTATTAAAAAGGGCACGAGCCACTTCAATTTCCAATCGAATAAGCCCTTTTTGAAGTTTCTACGACAACTCTTTCGATACGAAGTGCCCTGGTCAAAATAAAAGAAAAAAATAATAAATTGTGCTAACATCGTTCTTTACTTAGTCAGCACGATTGTGCTGCCTATGATCGGTAATAGCATTCCTATCTTCTTGCTAGTGCTTGTGGTAACATGTTACCCAGTGTTAAACCATATCGTCAGCTTTCAGGTATGAGTATTCAAAGGTGTGTTCACCTGTCGGTGACACAACAGTAAAAATTGTGTATAACTCAAAATGGATTTATGATTATTCTACCGATTACGAACTAAGAGAAGAGAGTAACTATAGTATCAAGAGAGAACATGATGAATTATTTTATTGAACAGATTCAAAATGTCCAAAGTTCTTCAATGATATTAATAATGTATAATAATATATTTTTTGTACTAATATCCTACATGACATTATTTCATTAAAAATATATAATGCATTACATTGTTATGTGTTCATTATTTTTAGAGTATGCTAGCATATCAAGCTTTTAGAATGTCTATTAAAACATCGGAGATGTAAGAAAAGGAATTTGCATACATCATATGTTGGATAGATAGGTTAACATGGAGAAAATCTAAGTATCAGAATGAATAAATTCATTGTCAACACCTTTTGTTGGATAGGTCAGGATAAAATTGGTAAAGTCTAAGTATCAGAGTGAATAAATTCTATATCAACATCCTTTGTCGGATATGTCGGTTAACATTATCAAAGCCTAAGTGTCAGAGTGATGAAGTTCTGTATCAACATCAAATGTCAGATACATGGGATAACATTGACAAAATCTAAGTATCAGAGTGAATAGATTTTTACTCTCAGCATCTTTACCGGATACAACGGATAAAATTGAAAAAATCTAAGTATCAGAGTGAATAAATTCTTTATCGATGTATTTTGACAGATTCGTTTATAACACTGACCAAATCTAAGCATCATAGTGAATAAATTCTTTATCAACTTCTTTTGTCGGATACATCAGATAACATTGACAAAATCTAAGCATCAGAGCCAATAAATTCATTAACAGTTTTTTTATAAACATCAATTGTCGGATACGTCGGATAACATTGACAAAATGAATCAATTTTGTAAGTAATTGTAAGTAACCAAATGCAGAAATTTCATTCAAGAAATTATGAAAAAACTGTAAGTAGGTAACAAACTCTTTCATGAATTCACTACTTGGATATTCAATACACATATTCAAGATATTCAACTACAGATATTCAACTCTTTAACATACAGGCAGATAACATACAGATATTCAACTCTTTCATGAGTTCACCTCTTGGATACACAATACAGAAATTTTATTGATGAAATTACGAAAAAATTGCAAGTAAGTACCAAACTCCTTCTTGAATTCACCTCTTGAATACACACTACAGATATTTAATGCCTTTTGAAAAGTATTGCTTGGTGTTGGGGCATTCAAAAAGCTGTAAAGTAAAGTTTTGGGTGAAAATGATGGGTACTTCAACTTGTAAAATGGGTTTAGGAGGGATATTAAGAAATGAACTTGTTCTGAAATGCCTTTTGAAAAGTATTGCTTGGTGTTGGGGTATTCAAAAAGCTGTAAAGTAAAGTTGTGGGTGAAAAGGATGGGTACTTCAACTTTTAAAATGGGTTTAGGAGGGACATTAAGAAAAGAAGTTGTTCTGAAATGCCTTTTGAAAAGTATTGCTTGGTTTTGGGACATTTAAAAAGCTGTAAAGTAAAGTTGTGGGTGAAAAGGATTGGTACTTCAACTGGTAAAAAGGGTTTAGGAGGGATATTAAGAAATGAACTTGTTCTGAAATGCCTTTTGAAAAGTATTGCTTGGTGTTGGGGTATTCAAAAAGCTGTAAAGTAAAGTTGTGGGTGAAAAGGATGGGTACTTCAACTTTTAAAATGGGTTTAGGAGGGACATTAAGAAAAGAACTTGTTCTGAAATGTCTTTGAAAAGTATTGCTTGGTGTTGGGGCATTCAAAAAGTTTTAAAGTAAAGTTGTGGGTGAAAAGGATGGGTACTTCAACTTGTAAAATGGGTTTAGGGGGGACATTAAGAAAAGAACTTGTTATGAAATGCCTTTTGAAAAGTATTGCTTGGTGTTGGAGCATTCAAAAAGCTGTAAAGTAAAGTTGTGGGTGAAAAGGATGGGATACTTCAACTTGTAAAATGGGTTTAGGAGGGACATTAAGAAAAGAACTTGTTCTGAAATGCCTTTTGAAAAGTATTGCTTTGTGTTGGGGCATTCAAAAAGCTGTAAAGTAAAGTTGTGGGTGAAAAGGATGGGTACTTCAACTTGTAAAATGGGTTTAGGAGGGACATTAAGAAAAGAACTTGTTCTTAAAAGATATAATAAAGCCATTTGAAATGTGGGGGCCTTTCTGTGTCTCAAGTGCACAAAAAAAAGTATCAAAAATGGGTTGGGGGCCCGGGGACCCGGAGGGCCCTTTGAGGGCCCCGGGGGAGGGAGGCCTGGGCCCTTTTGTGGGCCTGGGGGACCCCGGAGGGAGGATTCCCGGGGGGAGGGGCCCTTTTGGAAGGTTCGGGGGGTGGGGCCCTTTTGAGGTTGGGGTAGGGGACCTCACAACACTGTTCAAATGGAACTTTTGTATTATAACGACCACAGAGTTTCACCCCAAATCATCTTCTAAAAAGTCTCAAACTGTTTCGCCCAAATCATCTTCTAAGATGTCTCAAACTGTTTCGCCTAAATCATCTTCTAAAATCTCTCAAACGGTTTCGCTCAAAAAATCCCTAAACGTAATTTCTGCGTGTTCCTTTTGTTTTGGCATCCCTGCGCTGTCATATTTGAAATTCCCAGGAAAAATTCCCGCGTTAATCTCTTCATCTCTAAGGTGTTCTTGGTTACTCTATTAAGGCTTCGATAGAATATTAATTTATCGCTAAGTCTAATGACCTGAGACGTCATATTTAAAAATAGAATATGAATTTATCTCTGTCACTAAAGACCATTTATCCCTCAGACCTAAAGATCAAAGAAGCCATAATTTTTCTTAATTCCCCTTTCATGGATCAATAATTCCCCGCCGATTATGCAAATAAATTTCCCAGAAATCTAGTTCTCAGAAATCTGTCCCCCTTCGTGGATCAATAATCCTTTGAATAAATTATATCCCGTCAGCGTTAGACTCAATTATAGATGGCAGCACATGTGTTCGTCCCGGAGTCGTTATGGCCTCCTTACTTGGACACTTTACTTCAGTATTTTCCGCTGACCCACCAACTTCTGAATTGAGTTATCGTGAATTGTTATATAATCATTTCTCTCAGTTGAACCCATATAAAAACCTAGTTTGTTTTTCTCCATCTTCGGTTAGATCACTAAAATGTGGGAAGGCCCCAGGTCCAGATGGTTTGTTATCAGAGCACCTTTTGTATGGTACTACAAAACTACTAGAACATCTTACGTTATTATGTCAAATAATAGTAATCCAGCATTATGTCACTTCTTTGATGGGAGAAGGTAGAGTAGTTTTTATACGCAAGAAGGGCAAGGATCCTTCATATTGTTCATCGTATAGACCTATAACACTTTGTTCTGTTATTAGTAAATTATTCGAAAATATTTTACTCCCATATTTATCAACGAAATGTGATGGGGGAACCATCAGTTAGGTTTTCGAAGTGGTTTAGGGATTCAAAATAAACACGCAATACTCCTAGAAATATTGGAACACCATCATAACTTTAAAAAACAACTATTTGTGTGCTGAGTTGATATTTCTAAAGCGTTTGATAGTATGTTGCATAACCACGCTTTTTTATCATTGTTTCGTAGTGGAGTGAACCCATTTATAAGCCAGTGTTTGACGGGTTGGTATGGTAATTCATCTGTGAGAAATTTTTCGGGAGGGCAACTTTCAGACCGAATTTCTTTACGTCGTGGAGTAAAACAAGGGTCAGTTCTTAGTCCCGTCGTATTTAATATCGCAATTAGAACAGCCACACGGTACCTACCCCCATACGTGATTGACGGTATCGACATTAGCCACTTGTCGTATGCTGATGATATTTTGTTATTTTCGAAAAAATTAATATCAATACAGAATGTAATTACTATATTACATTCACATCTACGGGAGATAGGATTGGAGATTGAACCTGCTAAAACAGAATTACTAGTGGCAGACAATAACAGTGATTTCCAGCATCATTCAATTTGGGTGGGATCACTTAACATTTTTAATAATGATTCCATTAAATACCTTGGTTTGCCTTTTGGCCCGACAATTAAAGCTACGCGGGAGTTGGTGCTATCGTCTGTACTGGGAAAACTTAGGAAAACTTATGGCCTGCTAGTTAGGGTGAAAGGTTGTTTTGATAAACAAACACTTGCTATAATTTATAATTCAATGTTTGCACTTTCATGTATTTTTCATTGTTCCATTTTTGAATTTTTTAAGTAAAAGTGATAAAAAGCGTTTTCGCGTGTACTTTTTTCGGTTTTGTAAATATTTTCTTTGAATTCCACTATGGTTCAAAAATAGGTATATTATACGAAAATTAGGAATATTTGATATTACTGTTAAAATGGGTCAACAATACAACCGATTTCTTAGACGATCTAGAAAATATAGAATAAATTTTCCCCTTAATTGTCTCGTTTAACGGAAAAATAATTTTGTCGCCATTGCTTTAAGAAAACAGCTATTTATACGTTATGGATTATGAGTGTTTATGCGTTACGTTTTATGAGTGTTTTTAGTGTTATGCACTAATGAGCTATCATAAGCTATTTATTATATATTCATGAATTATTGAGTATTATGAGCTACTTGTTGTCGTCCTTTTTGTTAGAAGTGTAATTTTGTATTTTTCAGTTTTCTTTTCATTTATTTCCTATACTCCTCTGTGTACATCATGTATGTATAGAGGGCATAAATAAATTATTATTATTACTACTAACAACTCACAACAGCAAAACACCGCCTGAGGCCAACACAGCTAAGCACGCTCCTCCTCCATCCCAATCTACTCAGAGCCTCCCTCTTTACGCTCTGCCAGGAAGTTCCCATTTCCTTTAAATCTTTCTTTATGACATCCTCTCACCCAAACCGCAGACGACCTGGTTTCCGTTTAGCCATAGATGGTTTGCCGAAAAGGACAATCTTCGGCAATCTGTCATCCTTCATCCACTAAACGTGCCCTAGCATAAGATTGCCCTTTTTTTAGGACCAGAAACTAAGTCTAATTGTTACTTTAAGCAGGCTCTGGGTAAACCTATCAGAGGCAACGCTATTGCGTTGCCTATAGTAAAGGCCATACGGCTCCAATATTTTATTATTTATTTATTTATAATTTTTTTTCCCAGAGGCACTTCATATGGAATGGGATCATTCGATTGGAAATCGGGAGTTCTAGTGCCCTTTTTAAGAGCAAAAAATGATCTGAGGGCAACAACCCCCCTCCCTCCAAGCCCTTTTTTCCCAAATACATTCGATAAAATTTTGAAATCGCCATTTTGTTAAAAAATAGTTCATAGATCGTATAACGAAAACTCCGGTGTCGACACAACCCCCTTGGGCCCGCGACAGGTGTTGTAAGTTATGCCCTGGGGGCAAATATGGTTCTTATAGAAGGGATGCTTGTATAAACTTCAGAGAGGGCTCATTTGATTGGAAACTTTTTAAGAGTCAAAAGAAATCAGAGGGCAACTACCCCCCCCCCCCCCAGCACGCCCTCTTTTCCCCAAATGCATCAGATAAAAAGATTTGAGATATACAATTTGTTTCAATTTCCAATCAAATGAGTCATCTCTGAAGTTTATACGAGCATTACTTTTATAATAACCTTATATGTCCCCAGGGCATAACTTACAACGCCTACCCCCAGGCCCTTGTTGGTTGTGTCAACATCGGAGTTTTGTTATCTGACCTTTGAACTATTTTTAACAAAATGGCTATCTAAAATTTTTTATTTGATGAGTTTAAAAAAAAGGGCGTGGGGGGGGGAGTTGCCCTCTGACCTCTTTTGACCTTGAAAAAGCCAACTAGAACTTTTAATTTCCAATCAAATGAGCCCTCTCTGAAGTTTATACGAGCATCCCTTCTATAAGAATCATATTTGCCCCCAGGGCATAACTTACAACGCTTATCCCCGGGCCCTGGCAGGTTGTGTCGATCCTGGCGTTTTTCTTATATGATCTTTGAACTATTTTTAACAAAATGTCTATCTCAAATTTTTTTTCGGATGTATTTGGGAAAAAAGGGCCTGGGGGGGGGGGTATTTGCCCTCAGATCATTTTCAGATCTGATATCAGGTTTCAGATGATATTCTGACTAATGCTATACTCTTGGCATTGGATTATGTTAGTAAGCCTTTCATTTGTATATTGCAAAGTATCCGTCCTGAGATAGTTTATGTTGGAGTCAATGCTATCATATAAAATTATATCTTATTTGCCCATTTACGGTGAATATTAAATAATCTCAGCATTTAGGCAAGTAGGACACAAACTAAAAACATCGTTTTACATTTGATGATTACTCAGACTATCTGAATTTAATATTCATCGTACTGTATGATGCAGATATAAACAAAGAACTTAATTATTTCAAAATAGCACATATATCCTCGTTTCGCTTGTAATATTCCAAGTAAAGCTACAATAAACGTATTTACTCATTTTTGAGACTAGATGTTGAAAAAATAACTGTAAAAATAAATTTTATAATTTGCATTACTACTTATAATGATTTCAGAACTTGCTTAGCTTATTGCACTAATTTAAAAATACATTTAGAGTAAAGTAATGTTTCGTACGATAATTGTAATTTATTGAAGTTATATACTATCATAATTCAAAGAATTTGCGGATTCCTTTACGTTTTTTTTTACAATTTTTGAAAAGCTAATTAGACCTGATAGAAGCGAAAGCTGATACCAGGTATTAGCTTACATTCTTATTGAACATAATTATGTCAATGGAGCAGGTTAAGAGGCCTCTTAAGTATATAATATTAAGTATTAGACGTGAGATCAGGGCTTCCACTCTCGAAAATTAAAATTCGGGGACAAGTCTTAAAAATTCAGGGAGTTTTTGGGAACAAGACTTCAAGATTCGGGGAAAAAACAAAATGGAATTTCGTTGCGAAAATTTGGGAGCCAAAATTGGTTTTAGCTTCGTTTTCAGGCTCAAGTAGGGCTTGTATCTGCGTAGTAAATCAAGCTTTTTACAAAATAGGTGTTAGAGCCAGAGCCCGGGATTGGAACCCATAGCTGAAAACACTTATTGCTGATATTGCGGCAAAAACTTAAAAATTGTTAAAAAAAAAAAAAAATAGTGAACACATGTGAACTGTAAATACCAGTAGCAATTTTTTATTAAGTCATTAATCTCAGAAATTCATTATAATATTTAAAACAGATATTGTTTGCGGTTTCTAGATAAGTAAATTAAATAGACAAATTCAACCTATAAGTACGGGGTAATATTAAAACTTAAAACAAATAAGAACTAAACTAAACAAGTAAATGTAAACTTAAATTAAAAAGGGAATTTTGACGACAATTGAGACATTATTGGTTTTTCTTGCTGCTTCTAAGGACTTGGGTGTTTACCCCCCCCCCCTCCAAAAAAAAATCCTCCCACAGAAAAAACGGAAAATACCCCCACCCCCCTCTTCACAAAAAATTACCCCGCAGAAAATGCTCCTCTGCTGATAATACTCCCCACAGAAAGTAGCCCCGCGGAAAATATCCCCCGCGAAAATACCCTCGGAAAATATACCCACCCCTGTGTGGAAAATATTCCCTCCGAATATACATTTTTTTTTTATTGTTTGTTTCTACTATGCTTTTCTTTCTTTTGGTTACCTCATAATTACTATATAGTCAACGATTAACCCCCAACCCTCCCACCAACCCTGTGACCATCCATATTCCAAATATAATACCTATTGCAGTCTCATTTTTATATCAGCCCATCTAATGCCTGGACATGATAGCTGTAGGCTACAAATTATATAGAATTTACTAATTCTTTTACTTCGCACTAACATTATTTGGCATTATTAACCAAACGTTCGTTATAAATAAGTCCGAAAATATTTAAAACTTGACAAGAAAATAATATGAGCCTAATACCCAATTTTTTACTTTAAGCTGTATTGTAAATTTTCTTATGGATAATATTTTTGGGGTTACTTCCGTTTGAATCCTCTATTCCCCGACCTTTTACATAGTCTGTAGCTAAATTTTGCCTCATTAGGAGGGGGAGGGAGTTGTGCATTTTTTATGGTAAGAAGATCGTAGTTAGGGATAGTTCTTAGGAAGAAATGAATTATACCACACTTTTCTTAAAAAAAAATGTTATGTCAGAATTAGCCTTCATACAGGGCTATTAATTGTTAAAGCATTAGAAGTTCTAAAGGTAGGCCTTAGATATTTAAACAAATTTACTTGGCTATCCCAAATTTACTTGGCTATCCAAAACCCAAAATAGCAAAAGAAAACCAAATTTAAACTTATGTTTCGGTTTTCAAAACAATTCTCTTTCTTTAGAAGTTCAATTTCAAAATCCAGAATCTAACTGAGCGTTCCGTTAAACAGCTTCAAGTATAATTCTTGGCTAATTTTTGTCAAGATACTTGACCACGAATGATGTAAATGTAACAATCTTATAGCATTTGGAATTCTGCATTCGAAATTGTTAAATCTAAATAGAAGAAAGTGATACTTTAGTGAAAATATAAAGAACCGTCTATAATCAAATTGTATCGGTCTGGTTCTTATGCAAAGTAACACAGGAGACGAAAATTAACGAACAAGAGAGTAGTGAAAAATTATGGTATGTATAGTAATGTTTGCTAGGGTTAGTCACTAGGGGGTCAAACCGTGGTTGACTGAGTTTCGGGGAAATTTCGTGGATTCGGGGAAAAATAAAATTTTTCGGGGAGACACATAGATTTTCGGGGAAATCCTCGAAAATTCGGGGATAGTGGAAGCCCTGCGTGAGATTGACTCTGTCTCACAATTTTATCTTTTAAGAAAATAAAACACTATATCGTAAAGAGCGAGGTGTTGAGGAGGGAACAGGCCCTTTCATGTACGAAATAATTTCTGTTCGTTTTAAGTTTTAATGTCGCTCCTTACTTTCAGTTGAAAAAACTTGTTTTTTTTAAATTTAATTCGGGTTGCATTGGTAGCTAGCAACCTAGTAAGAGACGATCACGTCCAATGTTAAGAAATATAAAAACCCATAACTCCTAAAAAAAAAGTCAGATCAAAACAAAAAGCACACCATTAGAACCGCCTTGTTCGAAACCCTTGTATAGGAAACTTTCTGTCATTTGGCTTGAACAGCAAGGGAAATATATTGGCTTGAAAATCAAGAAAAGTGGTGGTTACTACAACATTCTGTCTAAACGAGATATTTTTTTTCTTTCTTCTTTCTTTTTCTTTTCAACAGATAGCTTGGCACTGGAGCATCGTAGAGAGTTGTTCAATGGCTCATTTTAAAGGAAATTAATTGGGTTAAAAGTATTTTGTAACTAAAATAAGTTATATCTAAAAGAGAATAAATTTTTCCACTAAAAACGGCATTTTTTATGTCTTTTCATACTGCAGTCTTTTCAAAGATACTAATTTAAAAAACTTTCCGAAAAATAAGTTTTTCAAACAAAAGTAAAGGTCATTTTAAACTTAAGCTCAGGAGATACAAATACCTGTTAAAATTCAAACTCAAAACGACCAGAAATTACTATTAAAGAATAAATGAAACCCAAAACGAACAGAAATTAAATAAACAATCATAGCAAAAAACATACAACAAGTAATAATATAAATGAATAAATAGATCTTAAAGCGAGTAATGCTTAGAATGAATATGAAAATCAAGCTTGAAACGAAAAAAAAAGTTTGCTATTAAAGTATAAATGAAAATTAAAACGAACAGAAATTAAACAAACAATCAATGCGAACAATCATACAATATATATTAATGTAAATGAATAAATAAATCTTAAAACAAGTGAAACTTAAATTGAATATGCAAATCAAGTTGAAATCGAATACAAATAACTACACACAATAGTTTGGGTATCGCCTCACTGCAGAAGCCTAAAACCTACTGCGTCATTGGCGCCTTACTGAAAACTATATGAGTCTTGAACAGTCTTGGAAAGTATAAACAAAATCAAATTCAATATTAGATATATATTGATATTAATTGTTGAAAGATCCATCAGTTCAAGATTTTTTTCACTGTAATTTTTATTTTCGTTTTCAATACTGTAAGAACTGGAAAAGAATAAATTTGTAATATACGAGTAATTCGTTTTCAGTGAAGCGCCAATGACGCAGAAGGCTTTAGGTTTTTACAGTTAAAGAAGGGGGCAATATCCAAATTTTGTTTGTAGTGAAACTATATTTGTCTTGACCAATCTTGGAAAGAACTAATAAATTAAACTGAATATTTGATGTATAATGATATTAATTGCTGAAAGCTCATCAGTTCAAAATTTTACTGTAATTTTAATATTTATCTTCAATATTAAGTACAAAAGAAAACATTTTTAATATAATTCGTTTTCAGTAAAGCGCCAGTTTCAATTTACGAATCTCAGTACTTTTATACACAAGTAGCAGCGCATCCAGAAGATCCAGGATCAAACATGCCCTATTTTCTGCTAAATAAACTAAAATAACTTTACAAAAGAGATAACCATTTACAGGCTATGGGACTCACAGACACATATTTACATGCGCTGTTAGTGGGAGGATATTAAGGGGTCGGGTTTGATGCTAGGGGGCGGAAAAGGTTGGCTGTGTAAAACCTTTACATTGGAGCACTGTTTTCACGAAACTCAGTGCATTTATACACAACTAGCAGCGCATCCAGAAGATCCAGGATCAAACAAGCCCTATTTTCTTCATAAAAAAAACCTTATATGTCACTGTAATTTTTTTGCCTTAGGAATATTTTGAACTAAAATAGCTATTCCAAATTTGATCTGATCTATTTGAGGAAAAAGGGTGTAAGGGAGGGGGGCTGCCCTCTCAAAACTTTTGACTTTTAAAAGGGTAAGTGATAACTAGTCGAATGAGCTGTTTTTAGAATGAAAGATCTTATGCCGAACTGGCCAGCCATGACAAATAAGAAAAGACAAATGCAAAACAACGCGGATATTTCGCCTGTATCCAAACAAGGCGTCTTCAGCACGAAAGAAACACAAGAAAAACTGGATAAAAAACCAAGACAAAACTAAAAACCAATAAAACCACCACCAAAAAAAATGTACAATTGGCGCAAACTGATCCACGTAGGGAAAAGATGCTATTATAGAGTTACTTCAGTGAGGACAACAGAGTAACTGAGGAAAAATAATAAAACTGTAAATTACTTTAATTATTCTCTTGCGAAATAATCCTTTTATTGGCTATTACTCAAGCAAATCGTTTTTGGTCTAGCAGGTAAAATAGTCCCCTGGTGATTATTTAAAATCTTAACTCCCTTATTGACTGTCGATTCACTCTTTAGAAGGTTATCATAAATTGGGTCAATATTTAAATTACCTGTGTCCCTATTTATCGAAAGGTTAGCAAACATATGTTTTTTAATTTCTATGGCTTCCCTCGCCCATTGAGTGTACCACTTATCATTTGAAATAGCTAAGGCTTCATCAAATTTTACAAAGTTATCTGGTTGAAACCAAATATGTTCTGCTCAAGCTGAAACAAAAGTTTCTGGAGACTTGCTTAATTGTAGGGTTTTTTCTATTGAATTTCGGTGTTCAATAAACCTTTCAACAAATTTTTGGTGAGTCCTACCAATATGGAACTTCCCACAAGAACACGGAATTTTATACACCCCACTTACTAAATTTCCCCCTGTTAAATCCTTACCAGAACTAATGAAACTACCCATTGACCTCAACGATTGGAAACATATATCAATACTAAATTTACGTAAAACCCGTGAAAGTTTCTCACCCAAACCAGGTCTAATGGGGGGGGGGGTTTCAATTAATTCTTTAGTTGGTGATTCGCGAGTATTATACCATGGTAGGGGAGAAACTTCGTGTAGCAGGGGATTAAATCAGCGGTTCAAATGGGGAGCATATATTAATGGCCATACTGAGTCAAAATCAGATTGAAAGGATTCAGGTTCCTTAGGGAGCGGTTGGAGCCACAAGGACTAATTATCTTGATAAATACTAACATAAAGAGACAAAATTAAGAAAGTAATGTATTTATTTTTACTCACATTAGCGGTACAAAGCTGTTTCAGGAATATCAATATTATATGTATAACACTTCACAGTCAAAGACGCTAGGGCAATGTTATAGACTGGGGTATATACAATGCAATAGTTAGATCACTTACATTAAAATTGTTCTCAAAGACTCACTGTAAACTCGTACTAAAAAACTCCTTCTCGACTCCTCATAGACTGCTGAAAATTGCTAAATTCTAAGTAACTATACCCTCCGATTTCGCCGGAGGTTACATTCATGCGTTGCTAAAACATGTGTTACATTGATCCTATTGGTTCGTGGTATCTCCTGTATTACTATTGGACAGGGATACACCAATTGGCCACTTCAATTTTGATACGATTTATAGCTCTAAGACTTCACTTTGGAATTTTTCTCGACAAAACAAAGTTTTACTTTGTAACTTTTTTGCTAGCGACATGTCACTTAGTTTCCAGATGGCCTATAATTTATCACTGTGAAACTTGTTAAGGGACAATACAATTAGTTGCATTGGAATACATAGTCCTAAACTTAGTTTTCAGAACAAAGCAATTAGATTACACGAAAATATTTTGTATCTCTAGTGACTATTTTTTGTATGATAAATTCTACCATCTCTTGATAGTTTGGGAATTCAAACTCTTAAAATTTAAATTACATTGTTGGTCGCCTGTCATGTAACATTTGGTCACACTGATATTTATTGCATATTTTGGCGACATAGAGGTGGATTTGTTTATTGCTATTACATTTTTCTGTGGGAAAGCTTTTTACAAAGTTTGTGTGTATAATATGCATTTGTTTTGCTGCTTTTTTAAGTTGAACGCTCAAGCCTTACTCGATCTGTAGGTTACTTAAATTTTTAGGTTCATATTTTGGGTGATTTTATTTTACTTGAGTATTTTTAATTGGAAAATTTTGAGGTTTTGAACTTTGATCCCGTTGCATATCATCCGTCCCGTTGCATATCATCCGTCCCGTTCTTAACAATGTCCTCATCGTTGTGTTACTACTACTCATTATACTTTTTGAATTCTGATCTCGCTTCATCATTAAAAATAAATCTAAACTTGGCACTTATTATTTGAATTAACTCAGATTTAGTGAGATTTATATTTTTTTTTCGATTGCTTTGTGTGACTACATATATGAGAACATTACTTAAAAGTCTACCAACTATTTACTCTATTTGGCGAAAGGGCCAAAGAGTTTCTATTGACTAACGCATTTGGTTAAATGATTACGTATATAATTATTACATTCCTCCACCTAATACTAAAACTACCTTCACCTGATATGCTAATAATTCTACATGGTTTTAATCAATTAAGTTCTGATACTAGATCTGATACTACACGTTCACTACTTCTAATACTAGATTATACTTCCACCTGACGCCATATTTATACGATAAGTAACTGACTTCAAAAGCATCTCATCACATCTAAATTTTAACACACTGATATGGATTAATTAAAATAATTTGCAAGAAAAAAGTTTGACACATTGATAGATTTAAACTTAGTATCTGATTGCAACACTGGGATAATGTAGCTTGTACTTGTTTTCATCTGTCTTATGAAAAGTTTCTCAATATTCACTAAAGTTACAAGTTAGATACGTAAGACTTCACACTTACTTCATCATTCTACGTGTCTATAATACTCACATACGTTTGTCACTTTATTTTGCGCTTCCGTTCAGTTAATTATTGGGTTGGCTAATTGTTTATGGTTTGTCTTCGTGGTGTTTCACTTTTTGGCACTTCTTGCTTGGGATAAGCATTTAAAATGTTCATATGTACGACTTCTTGCACAAAATTGTCCGTGCGTTGTTTGTCACATCATATACGAGGGGTTGATGTTATAGATTTGTTGAAATGTTTATTAGGTACATAACCTTCGGGGAATTGATTACAGGAAATGGGTATCTTGATCGCTGGGCTGGGTATCTCTTCTTGGGCACTTTTATCCTCGGGAAAATCTAATACTCGCACAGTTTATGTTTCCCGTAAATTTTTCACGTTCAGTCCTTCTTTTATTTGAACAAAGGGCTGTGTTACGATATGTAAAGGTAACTATTGTTGGATCCAAACTTGATCTTAGGGCCTTGGCTTGACGCATTGTCTTTGACTCCTAATTAAATGATACACAATCATTGAGGGATTAATCATGGGGATTATAGCAATAATTACTTGGTTGGTTCTCGTCTCTGAACACTTCATTTTGGGAAAAATTTAGCACGTACATTTTATATTTCCCACAAAATTGATCATGTTTGGTTCTTCCTCTCATGGAGGATGGTTTGGTTTTGCTACATCTAATAACGATTGGATAGGGTCAAAACTTAAACTTGGTATCTTGTTTCAACATATTGTCTCTGATTTGGGGCTTAAGATATATAATCTTCGAGGGATTAACTCCAGGGTTATTCTTGGTCCTCAGGATTTAATGTTTGGGACCTTGCCGTCTAAAGATGGTTATTTGACGGATTTTTATGCAGTTTTACAAGCTTGGGTCGGGGTGGTTTTCTAGATAATCATTGGTTCAGATATATATATATATATATATATAATATATATATATATATATATATATATATATATATATATTATATATATATATATATATATATATATATATATATATATATATATATATATATATATATATATATATATATATATATATATATATATATATTTATATATATATATATATACATATAATAATATATATATATAATATATATATATATATATATATATTATATATATATATATATATATAATATATATATATATTATATATATATATATATATATATATATATATATATATATATATATATATATATATATATATATATATATATATTATATATTATATATATATATATATACAGGGTCTTTGGTTTGATGATATTGCTTGAGGTGATGTTACCTGGTACTAGGCTTTGGTGACTTGGATCGTCATCAGGGTTATGTCCTTAGGGATTTCCTTGGTGAGTACTTATCGGTGGTTGACAAATGATGACAGTAGATGCTACTAAGTTGTATCTGTGTTGTGGGCTGGTATACCATGAATGAATTTCAACTGGTTACTCCACTTCCTAGAATATAAATATCTAGGCAGAATTATATGCTCTTTACAATTACATAAGTTAAAACACATACGGCAATAATACATGATTTATGGAATATTGTACAGGGACTATTGTTTGAAGTAATAGTCGTTATTAGTCACACTAACAATATTAACTTAATATGGGTAAGGTTAAACTTAAAGATAAAACGAATAAAAGCAATCTTCATGCTTTTTTACATGCATATTGCAGCAACACTGGATTACTGTGAGATAAGCTCAGTAAACACAAGAAAAAATGAGTGTGTATAAGAAAAATAATACAATATGAAAACCTCAAGATTAATGCCTATATATGTATATGTATATTTGGCACAAGTTCAGCATTTAATATATTTTAAATGTTATTCAACACTCAACTACTTTAGGATTTACTTTTCAACTATCTAACTACACATGAGGTAGGTTACATGTTTTTAGGAGAGGTCTTGATTTACTATAAATTTTCAAGCCGATAAGCTTACGCGCTTTCGTGCCACTCCTTGAAACGCAAATTTATCTCTACAGCTGCACGGGCTCACGTAAACAATGAATAGAGATTTGGGATTGGACATGGCCCGAATGAGGACCTCTACTCCCATTCGCTCGATCATGTCCTCCCTTATTTTTTGGCTTAAGGGTTATCAGGGAGTTCCGGGTTTAGATTTTGCATCTCAATTGACTCGATGTGATCTGTCTTTGTTCTTTTTCTACGTGTTCTCATATTTTTTCGTAATTCAGGGTCAATAGCATTCTTATAGTCAGAGAAATCATGAATACAAAGCCTACCGTCAGGAGCATATTCCACCAAAAATTTGTTGAGAATAGTCCGTATCTACTTTCGACATACGTCAATCTTTGGTCTTCATTAGTAAACAGGGGAATTTGGGAATCTAGAGCTTCTCTTATTTTGTAAGCGGTAATGTTCCATTGACATTCTCTATTTTCGACCATATTGTGGCCTTAACTTCCTCGTTATTAATGTTTGGAATAGTGTACGATTAATTGACTGGTTTGAAATTAATTACCTTAGGACTTATTATATTCGTGCTCGTGGTTATTAATGGTGTTTTTACTGTGGCTTCTTTGGTTACTAATCGACATCCTTGTTTTATGGTTATTGTCCCCACGTCTTGTAGTAGTAATTCAGTTCTGTAACTTGGATCGATTCTTTCTGTGTTGTTATAACAAGAGATGGTCCCAACTGTTTCTTTTGGGACAGAAAATAGCCACAGATCATTTCTAAGATGAATAAATATTTCTCGTTTTGTACTACCTACTAGCACTTCGCATGAATTGGGAATTTCTTCTTGTCGAGTTTCTTTTAAAAATATATCTAACATACAGGAGGGTTTATGACATACTAGATTTTTGAATGCTACGCATTCCTTAAGGTCCTGTGGGTTGGCTAAGGCATATTTCCTTCTATCTTGATTGACTAGCATGTATTCCGCTTCGGGTGTGATAGTCAAAAATGAATTGGTTTTACCTATATTGGCTGGAAACGTAGAAATTTTATATAAGTCGTACATTGATTGCTGATTTATTAATGGAATTGTTACTACTGCAAATAGTTGTTCGTTTATCTCCGTGATGTGAAACTTTAGCTTGGTGTAATAGTGGAATAGGTTTGCTACTTCTGGTTCTGTTGGTAGATGTAGACCGAACGTTAGATGTATTTTTATTTCATCTAAGATACTTTTTAGGTTCGAAGGGTCCACTAAGTCGTATGATAAGGTTCCTCCAGTAAGGGCAAACAATGCGAATTCAAATTTGCTAACATCAGTTGCCAGGTTGAGTAATGACATTGTCACTATGTCGAGTGATACCATGGTGAGGCTCGAATCGGAAATCACACGATCTACTTCGTTCTTTAAATAGTTCATTATATTTACTGTCTTTGAGATTTTCTTTGAGATTCCCTCAATTTTGTCTCTTCGATAATTGGCTATGCTGGCTTGTATTTTTTGGACATGTAAAGTCACGTTCATGGAGTTATTTAGTTTTCTCACATTTTCCCTTAGAATATCCAGGTCTTCTTCAGTGGATAGCCCAAATAAGCGTGAAGCCAATTCTCCTACGATTGGTATTAGACTAGCCGATCTGCGGTATTTGCTTTTTCGAAAAAATACTTCGAAGATTCTTGTGGTATTTTGCTTTAACTTTTGTATTTCTGTATTGAATAATTCAAATAGTGCTTGCAGTCTCTGCCTATACAATATTAAGAAGGATTCGTGAATTGATACTCTTAGGGCGTTTTTCTCATTTAGCTCAGGTAACGATTCGACGTAGTTTTTGGTTGGTTCGTCGGCCATGACCAGTCTGGCACATGTATATTTGCCGTCAATTGTCCAACATTTCTTGGGTACGTATTTTTCTTTCTTTTTACTTTCAGAAAATTTCCTTTTCCTATCGGAACTGTATCCTTGAACTAATATAGTTTGTGTCTCGGTATGCAATACTGGGAGTCTTGCTCTTAAGTTTATATACATTTTGCCGAAGGAGCGGGTCTTTGTAAATGTTGGTCCTGTGGACCATGTCCATTTGGTAAACGTCGTTGGTTTCAAATGCGTTAGGGTAACTAATTTTTCTTGCGATAGTTTATTGAGTTTGATTAACTCTGGACTTGCATTGGTTGTGGTGTCCGTTAGTGAGGGCTGTATTTCCTCGGTTCTTGTCTCGAGTTTGGGCGTGGTTGTCGTGGTATCTTTCCTTCTTTGTGGCTTGTCGATATTTTCCTTTTTTCCTTTTGGTGATACTTTCTTAGTAACGTTGCTCGCAGTATGATCTTGCCATAGTTGCTTGAGGTATGTCCATATGCTTGGTAATTCATTCAACATGGCGTAATTTCCATCATAGAGTTTACTTTTCGTGGTTAAGGAGGAACTTGTGGTAGATTTTATCGTAGTATGTTCGCTTATGGAGCCGTCCACATTACTTAATGCTCTTCTTCTTTGGATTTCTCTGTTGTTAGTTCCTAGAGCCTTATCAATTTCCGCCATTTTCTTGTCAAAGTCATCTATTAAGAATTTCGATTTTAGTTTAGGAATAATGGGGGGTGGGTCTCCTTTATTTTCCTTGTGGTGCATGTCTTTCGTTGATTGCAGGCTCTTGTCCGATTTTAAGAATTGGAATATAGAGTCCTTTAGTTCATTAGTATTTTTCTGTAGTCTCATTACTTGTTGAAACAAGGTTTCAAACGGTTTGGGATCCAGTTTCATAAATATTATCCAGGCATTGTGACTTGCAAGCAACGAATTCTCGTGTTTGAAGATTATTCAATGCTTTACGATATCTTGGGCTATGGTTTGGGCAACGAAGATTGTCATGAAATTTGCTAGCCACATCTTTTTTTCGTCGTTTCTGGAATTAATTTGTCATTAAGTATAACATGGGTCAAATCCTTATGAGTGTTAATCGAATGAGAATTTAAATTCTTATTATATAAAAATTTTTTTATCGGGGGAATCACAAGGTGAAATCAAGATTCCTGGTGATAGAATTAATTCATTGCTTATGGTAAACATACGGCTGATTCTTAGGTTGGAGGAATAGTTATTTTGGATGGTTTCATTCAAGGGTTTTTCTTTTAACTTAAAGGGTGTGTGGGTTGACTTTGATTTACAGCGTACCAAATTATTTCAATAGAGAAAGTATTCTTAATTTATGGTTGCTTTTAATTTCGATTCATTGGTTTTTATTCTTTTAAATATAATTTCTTTTTTTTTCGCACTATATATTACGCTTTTTGGATTGTAGATATATTGTTTGTAGTGTTTTATTTCTTGGAGTGGGTCGTGTTGACCTTGATATTTCACACAGTTAGGATTTCCCTCAATTTTGTAAACTAATTTTTGTTTTGTGCATTTGTCAAGAAGCAATAAATCTGTCTGACATGGACCTTTAACGTACCAGTACCGAACTTCATATTGTTTTTGCAATTTTCTTATCTCATGTTGTATATATAGGAGGTACTTGCCCTTTCTGCCGTTATATTTTATTCCCAATTTTCCTCTCGCGGGTCGATATTTGGGTGTATTTGCTAAACGTAGTCCGAAGCTATACGATTTTTCGTCATATTTTCTTAAATCGTATTTGACGTCCCATGTTTTCGCGACGACTTCTTCCCCTGATTTACTCACAATGAGGATTGCTGCTGAGTATGTCACATTTTCTTTCGCTTTCTTTATAGTTATGAACTCTGTGTCGATAATTGCCTTGGCCATTGTTATTAGCGGTACAAAGTTGTTTCAGGAATATCAATATTATATGTATAACACTTCACAGTCATAGATACTAGGGCAATGTTATAGACTGGGGCATATACAATGCAATAGTTAGATCACTTACATTAAAATTGTTCTCAAAGACTCACTGTAAACTCGTTCTAAAAAACTCCTTCTCGACTCCTCATAGACTGCTGAAAATTGCTAAATTCTAAGTAACTATACCCTCCGATTTCGCCGGAGGTTACATCAGGCGTTGCTAAAACATGTGTTACATTGATCCTATTGGTTCGTGGTATCTCCTGTATTACTATTGGACAGGGATACACCAATTGGCTACTTGAATTTTGATACGATTTATAACTTTAAGACTTCACTTTGGAATTTTTCTCGATAAAAGAAAGTTTTACTTTGTAGCTTTTTTGCTAGTGTCATGTCACTTAGTTTCCAGATGGCTTATAATTTATCACTGTGAAACTTGATAAGGGATAATACAATTAGTTGCATTGGAATACATAGTCCTAAACTTAGTTTTCAGAACAACGCAATTAGATTACACGAAAATATTTTGTATCTCTAGTGACTATTTTTTTGTATGATAAATTCTACCATCTCTTGATAGTTTGGGAATTCAAGCTCTTAAGATTTAAATTACATTGTTGGTCGCCTGGCTTGTAATATTTGGTCACACTGATATTTATTGCATATTTTGGCGACATAGAGGCGGATTTGTTTATTGCTATTACATTTCTGTGGGAAAGATTTTTACAAAGTTCGTCTGTATAACATGAATTTGTTTTGCTGCTTTTTTAAGTTGAACGCTCAAGCCTTACTCGATCTTTAGGTTACTTGAATTTTTAGGTTCATATTTTGGTGATTTTATTTTCCTTTAGTAACTTTAATTGGAAAATTTTGAGGTTTTGAATTTTGATCCCGTTACACAGGTAAATATGGCAATGAAATGAAACTTTTGATACATCTAAATCTAAAGACTGAGAAACCCCAATAACCGTACTATCATGTTTAACACGTCTATTTTCAATTATTTTGTCAATGAACTTAATTGGGTAATTATTACAAAACCAAATATCCCTCAAGTATAACAATTCCAAATCCAGAAATTCCTGGGAACAAATTCTAAAGGCTCTATCCACTAGTGAAATTACAACCCCCCGTTTCACCGACATAGGGCGGCAAGAATGAAAATTCAAATACCCATCACTGTGCGTTGGTTTTCTGTAAATCGAGAAAAGTAAATGGAGATCCCTTTTAATTAATAAAATATACAGAAAAGGTAATTTATTATTATCCTCAAAATCAACTGTAAATTTAATATTATTATCAAAAGTATTTAAATGCTTACAAAATAGGTCTAAGGAG
The DNA here is from genome assembly GCA_027921565.1 of Artemia sinica. Classification (NCBI taxonomy): domain Eukaryota; kingdom Metazoa; phylum Arthropoda; class Branchiopoda; order Anostraca; family Artemiidae; genus Artemia; species Artemia sinica. Next base: position 48,504,727 of record CM051260.1, on the reverse strand, counting down.
TCCAATCCATGTTTCCAAACGCACACCACATCATCCTTGAACCTACCCCAGAAACAAGGGGAGATTCTAAAACTGTGTATAACGGAGGTTTCAATGGCATCTATGAAAAGATTTGCCAATAAAGGAGAGAGAGAAACCTCCATAGGTAACGCAAAAATTTTTCTATAAAACTCCCCTCTAAAACCAAAATAAAAAGAAAATTCATTTACTAGGATAATTAGTCTCATAATGACTTCAATATCCAAACTGGCTAAAGTCACATCTTGCATGAAAGATCTTGTATTAAATCAAAGTGTTTTTCCAACTAACTTTTTAAAATTTCCTCGCACCTTTTTAAATCGCAATTTGAATACATGGAAACAACATCGAAACTACAAAGAATTGAACTATCCTCCAACTTGAAATTTCTCAATTTATTAGTAAGATCAGTCGAATTTTTTAAATATGATCTTTGTGTTCCAAAAGTGGACGCAATGCTACCGACAACCATTTTCCTAATTTTGAAACAGGTGACGGAAACGTTGACACAATGGGGGGGAGGGGGGCTCCAATCTTATGAATCTTAGGTAGACCATAGATCTTGGGTGCCGAACAACCCCTAGGATAATATTTGTTATAAAACTGTGGGGTAATGTGAAAATTATTTTTCATTGACTCCAATTCCTTTCTTGTTGATTTTACATATTTATCTGTAAGATCAAAATCAAGTTTTTTGTATGTAATAGTGTCAGAAATAATGGATTTCATTTGATTATTATAGTCTTCAGTGTTCATAATTACGATCGTGTTTCCCTTATCGGCTCTGGTGATAGTAAGGAATTTATCCTTTTTCAAATCTGAAAGTATTTTAATGTCATTTTTTGTGAAATGTCTTTACCAATTAAGCTCATATTAAAGGTGTTTAGTTTTCTTACGATCTCGGCTCTAAGTTCTTGAGGAGTATCAACTTTATCTATAGAAGCCATAATTCCTGACTCCACTTTTGAAATTATTTTTTAATATGAGATTTGTTTTGGAAAATAGAACTTAGGACCCTTCGACAAAACTGCCTCCTGTTGAATATTAAGAAGTTTAGAAGACAAATTCTTAATTGCTGGACCCAGACAATGACGACTATAAAAAACATCTGAATCTTGGAACTTCTCAAACAAAAGTTTATTAAACTTGTCAACCAGACGAACCTTAGACAAATGAAAATCATGGTGAAAAGATCTAATGGCCATTTCCTTAATTCGCATAAAAATGTCGGATGGAAGGTTAATCCTTAAAAGGGTTTCAACAGAATTTAAGTCCTTAGACAGTTGAAAACGTCTCTGTTTTTGTTCAGAAATTACGTGATTTAAAGCCATTAGGCTTAATTTGTTTTTTAAATTTTTTTTTCATTTTCAATTCCAAAATGGGTACATATTTTAAAAGATTTCGGAATCACTGATTCCTTCTTGCAATTTTTTACGAAAATTTTTTGATTTAACAAATTTGCATGTTTTTTAACTAAAGACAAATAATAAGAAGCGGCTAATTGTTGCCCGTACAATTGACGAATGAAAGATCTTAAGCCGAACTGGCGAGCCATGACAAAAACCAACAAAGAGAAAAATCTCAATGAAAAAAAACAAACAAACGAGACTGTGGCCAGTGGAGAGAAAAGAAAAGACAAAATTATGCAAAACAACGCGGATATTTCGCCTGTATCCAAACAAGGCGTCTTCAGCACGAAAGAAACACAAGAAGAACAGGATAAAAAAAAAACAAGATAAAACTAAAAACCAATAAAACCACCACCAAAAAAAATGTACAATTGGCGCAAACTGATCTACGTAGGGAAAAGATGCTATTATAGAGTTACTTCAGTGAGGACAACAGAGTAACTGAGGAAAAATAAAAAAAAATGTAAATTACTTTAATTATTCTGTTGCGAAATAATCCTTTTGTTAGCTATTACTGAAGCAAATCGTTTTGGTATAGCAGGTAAAATAGTTCCCTGGTGATTATTTAAAATCTTAACTCCCTTATTGACTGTTGATTCACTCTTTAGAAGGTTATCATAAATTGGGTCAATATTTAAATTACCTGTGTCCCTATTCGACTGATCTTACTAATAAATTGAGAAATTTCACGTTGGAGGATAGTTCAATTCTTTGTAGTTTCGATGTTGTTTCCATGTATTCAAATTGTGATTTTAAAAGGTGCGAGGACATTTTAAAAAGTAAATTAGAAAAACACTTTGATTTAATACAAGATGTGACTTTAGCCAGTTTGGATATTGAAGTCATTATGAGACTAATTATCCTAGAAAATGAATTTTCTTTTTATTTTCGTTTTAAAGGGGAGTTTTATAGACAGATTTTTGGGTTACCTATGGGGGCTTCTCTCTCTCCTTTATTGGCCAATCTTTTCATAGATGCCATTGAAACCTCCGCTATACACAGTTTTAGAATATCCCCTTGTTTCTGGGGTAGGTTCATGGATGATGTGGTGTGCGTTTGGAAACATGGATGGGACTCCTTAGACCTATTTTGTAAGCATTTAAATAGTTTTGATAATAATTTTAAATTTACAGTTGATTTTGAGGATAATAATAAATTACATTTTCTGGATATTTTATTAATTAAAAGGGATCTTCATTTACTTTTCTCGATTTACAGAAACCAACGCACAATGATAGGTATTTGAATTTTCATTCTTGCCACCCTATGTTGGTGAAACGGGGGGTTGTAAATTCACTTGTGTATAGAACCTTTAGAATTTGTTCCCAGGAATTTCTGGATTCGGAATTGTTATACTTGAGGGATATTTGGTTTTGTAATAATTACCCAATTAAGTTCATTGACAAAATAATTGAAAATAGACGTGTTAAATATGATAGTAATGTTATTGGGGTTTCTCAGTCTTTAGATTTAGATGTATCAAAAAGTTTCATTTCATTGCCATATGTACCTGGTTTGGGTGAGAAACTTTCACGGGTTTTACTTAAATGTGGTATTGTTATATGTTTCCAATCGTTGAGGCCAATGGGTAGTTTCTTTAGTTCTGGTAAGGATTTAACCCGGGGAAATTTAGTAAGTGGGGTGTATAAAATTCCGTGTTCTTGTGGGAAGTTCTATATTGGTAGGACTCACCAACAATTTGTTGAAAGGTTTACTGAATAACGATATTCAATAGAAAAAACCCTACAACTAAGCAAGCCTCCAGAAACTTTTGTTTCAGCTTTAGCAGAACATATTTGGTTTCAACCAGATCACTCTGTAAAATTTGATGAAGCCTTAGCGATTTCAAATGATAAGGGGTACACTCAATGGGCGAGGGAAGCCATAGAAATTAAAAAATATATATTTACTAACCTTTCGATAAAAAGGGACACAGGTAATTTAAATATTGACCCAATTTATGATAACCTTCTAAAGAGTGAATCAACAGTCAATAAGGGAGTTAAGATTTTAAATAATAACCAGGGGACTATTTTACCTGCTAGACCAAAACGATTTGCTTCAGTAATAGCTAACAAAAGGATTAATTCGCAACAGAATAATTAAAGTAATTTACAGTTTTTTTATTTTCCTCAGTTACTCTGTTGTCCTCACTGAAGTAACTCTATAATAGCATCTTTTCCCTACGTGGATCAGTTTGCAACAATTGTGCTTTTTTTTGCTGGTGGTTTTATTGGTTTTTAGTTTTGTCTTGGTTTTTTATCCTGTTCTTCTTGTGTTTCTTTCGTGCTGAAGACGCCTTGTTTGGATACAGGCGAAATATCCGCGTTGTTTTGCATTTGTCTTTTCTTATTTGTCATGGCTGGCCAGTTCGGCTTAAGATCTTTCATTCTAAAAACAGCTCATTCGACTAGTTATCACGTACCCTTTTAAAAGTCAAAAGTTTTTAGAGGGCAACCCCCCTCCCTTACACCTTTTTTCCTCAAATGGATCAGATCAAATTTGGAATAGCTATTTTAGTTCAAAATATTCCTAAGGCAAAAAAATTACAGTGACATATAAGGTTTTTTTATGAAGAAAATAGGGCTTGTTTGATCCTGGATCTTCTGGATGCGCTGCTAGTTGTGTATAAATGCACTGAGTTTCGTGAAAACAGTGCTCCAATGTAAAGGTTTTACACAGCCAACCTTTCCCGCCCCCTAGCATCAAACCCGACCCCTTAATATCCTCCCACTAACAGCGCATGTAAATATGTGTCTGTGAGTCCCATAGCTAGTGAATGGTTATCTCTTGTATAAAGTTATTTTAGTTTATTTTAGCAGAAAATAGGGCATGTTTGATCCTGGATCTTCTGGATGCGCTGCTACTTGTGTATAAATGCACTGAGATTCGTGAATTGAAATTGGCGCTTTACTGAAAACGAATTATATTACAAATGTTTTCTTTTGTACTTAATATTGAAGATAAATATTAAAATTACAGTAAAATTTTGAACTGATGAGCTTTCAGCAATTAATATCATTATACATCAAATATTCAGTTTAATTTATTAGTTCTTTCCAAGATTGGTCAAGACAAATATAGTTTCACTACAAAAAAATTTGTATACTGCCCCCTTCTTTAACTGTAAAAACCTAAAGCCTTCTGCGTCATTGGCGCTTCACTGAAACGAATTACTTGTATATTACAAATTTATTCTTTTCCAGTTCTTAAAGCATTGAAAATGAAAATAAAAATTACAGTGAAAAAAATATTGAACTGATGGATCTTTCAACAAATAATATCATTATATATCTAATATTGAATTTGATTTTGTTTATACTTTCCAAGACTGTTCAAGACTCATATAGTTTTTAGTGAGGCGCCAATGACGCAGTAGGTTTTAGGCTTCTGCAGTGAGGCGATACCCCACCTCTTGTGTGTAGTTATTTGTATTCGATTCCAAATTTATTTGCATATTCAATTTAAGTTTCACTTGTTTTAAGATTTATTTATTCATTTACATTAATATATATTGTATGTTTGTTCGCATTGATTGTTTGTTTAATTTCTGTTTGTTTTAAGTTTCATTTATACTTTAATAGCAAACATTTTTTTTCGTTTCAAGCTTGATTTCCATATTCAATCTAAGCATTACTCGCTTTAAGATCTATTTATTCATTTATATTATTACTTGTTGTATGTTTTTTGCTATGATTGTTTATTTAATTTCTGTTCGTTTTGGGTTTCATTTATTCTTTAATAGTAATTTCTGGTCGTTTTGAGTTTGAATTTTAACAAGTATTTGTATCTCCTGAGCTTAAGTTTAAAATGGCCTTTACTTTTGTTTGAAAAACTTGTTTTTTGGAAAGTTTTTTTTAATTAATATCTTTGAAAAGACTGCAGTATGAAAAGACATCAAAAATTCCGTTTTTAGTGAAAAAATTTATTCTCTTTTAGAAATAATTTATTTTAGTTACAAAATATTTTTAACCCAATTAATTTCCTTTAAAATGAGCCATTGAACAACTCTCTACAATGCTCCAGTGCCAAGCTATCTGTTGAAAAGAAAAAGAAAGAAGAAAGAAAAAAATATCCCGTTTAGAAAGAATGTTGTAGTAACCGCCACTTTTCTTGATTTTCAAGCCACTATATTTCCCTTGCTGTTCAAGCCAAATGACAGAAAGTTTCCTATACAGGGGTGTCGGACAAGGCGGTTCTAATGGTGTGCTTTTTGTTTTGATCTGACTTTTTTTTAGGAGTTATGGGTTTTTATATTTCTTAACATTGGACGTGATCGTCTCTTACTAGGTTGCTAGCTACCGCTGCAACCCGGATTAAATTAAAAAAAAAACAAGTTTTTGTAACTGAAAGTAAGGAGCGACATTAAAACTTAAAACGAACAGAAATTATTTCGTACATGAAAGGGCCTGTTCCCTCCTCAACGCCTCGCTCTTTACGCTAAAGTGTTTTATTGTCGTAAAAGATAAAATTGTGAGACACAGTTAATCTCACGCAGGGCTTCCACTATCCCCGAATTTTTGGGGATTTCCCCGAAAATCTATGTGTCTCCCCGAAAAAATTTATTTTTCCCCGAATCCCCGAAATTTCCCCGAAACTCACTCAACCACGGTTTGACCCCCTAGTGACTATCCCTAGCAAACATTACTATACATACCATAATTTTTCACTACTCTCTTGTTCGTTAATTTTCGTCTTCTGTGTTACTTTGCATAAGAACCAGACCGATACAATTTAATTATAGACGGTTCTTTATATTTTCACAAAAGTATCACTTTCTTCTATTTAGATTTAATAATTTCGAATGCAGAATTCCAAATGCTATAAAATTCTTACATTTACATCATTCGTGGTCAAGTATCTTGACAAAAATTAGCCAAGAATTATACTTGAAGCTGTTTAACGGAACGCTCAGTTAGATTCTGGATTTTGAAATTGAACTTCTAAAGAAAGAGAATTGTTTTGAAAACCGAATCATAAGTTTAAATTTGGCTTTCTTTTGCTATTTTGGGTTTTGGACATACTGTATTATTGTTTAATACTTAATAATTGACCGCATAATATGTTGAAGAAATTCATCTTTTTACCAGGAATTCTAACCATTTAAATTTTTGTTTCATTCGGTATGTAAAATTTAAATTCTTTTCTTTTTATCTGAGAATAGTATTTGTCATACCACTCGTTATCCTCAAACGTATTCACCCAGCACTCCCCTCAAAATTATTATTCTGGTCCCTTCACTTGTGTAATATTTTCAGTGACGTAATATTTTAAACTGCAGTTTTAGGAACTTTTTACGGCCTTGCAAACCTGTTAGTTAGGCACAGGAAATTTTACGGAAAATATATTCTGCTCAAATTTGGGATAGCCAAGTAAATTTGTTTAAATATCTAAGGCCTACCTTTACAACTTCTAATGCTTTAACAATTAATAGCCCTGTATGAAAGCTAATCCTTAGATAAATTTTTTTTTTAAGAAAAGTGTGGTATAATTTATTTCTTCCTAAGAACAATCCCTAACTACGATCTTCTTACCATAAGAAATGCACAACTCCCTCCCCCTCCTAATGAGGCAAAATTTAGCTACAGACTATGTAAAAGGTCGGGGAATAGAGGATTCAAACGGAAGTAAACCCAAAAATATTATCCATAAGAAAATTTACAATACAGCTTAAAGTAAAAATTTGGGTATTAGGCTCATATTGTTTTCTTGTCAAGTTTTAAATATTTTCGGACTTATTTATCATGAACAGTTGGTTAATAATGCCAAATATTATTAGTGTGAAGTAAAAGAATTAGTAAATTCTATATAATTTGTAGCCTACAGCTATCATGTCCAGGCATTAGATGGGCTGATATAAAAATGAGACTGCAATAAGTATTATATTTGGAATATGGATGGTCACAGGGTTGGTGGGAGGGTTGGGTGTTAATCGTTGACTATATAGTAATTATGAGGTAACCAAAAGAAAGAAAAGCATAGTAGAAACAAACTATTAAAAAAATGTATGTTCGGAGGGGGTATTTTCCGCACGGGGGTGGGTATATTTTCCGAGGGTATTTTCGCGGGGGATACTTTCCGCGGGGGTACTTTCCATGGGGAGTATTTTCAGCAGAGGAGCATTTTCTGCCGGGAAATTTTTTGTGAAGAGGGGGGGGGGGTGGGGGTATTTTCCGTTTTTTCTGTGGGAGGATTTTTTTTGGAGGGGGGGGGGGGTAAACACCCAAGTCCTTAGAAGCAGCATGAAAAACCAATAATGTCTCAATTGTCGTCAAAATTCCCTTTTTAATTTAAGTTTAAATTTACTTGTTTAGTTTAGTTCTTATTTGTTTTAAGTTTTAATATTACCCCGCACTTATAGGTTGAATTTGTCTATTTAATTTACTTATCTAGAAACCGCAAACAATATTTGTTTTTCAATATTATAATGAATTTCTGAGATTAATGACTTAATAAAAAATTGCTACTGGTATTTACAGTTCACATGTGTTCACTATTTTTTTTTTTTTTTTTTTTAACAATTTTGAAGTTTTTGCCGCAATACCAGCAATAAGTGTTTTCAGCTATGGGTTCCAATCCTGGGCTCTGACTCTAACACCTATTTTGTAAAAAGCTTGATTTACTACGCAGATGCAAGCCCTAGTTGAGCCTGAAAACGAAGCTAAAACCAATTTTGGCTCCCAAATTTTCGCAACGAAATTCCATTTTGGTTTTTTCCCCGAATCTTGAAGTCTTGTTCCCAAAAACTCCCCGAATTTTTAAGACTTGTCCCCGAATTTTAATTTTCGAGAGTGGAAGCCCTGATCTCACGTCTAATACTTAATATTATATACTTAAGAGGCCTCTTAACCTGCTCTATTGACATAATTATATTCAATAAGAATGTAAGCTAATACCTGGTATCAGCTTTCGCTTCTATCAGGTCTAATTAGCTTTTCAAAAATTGTAAAAAAACGTAAAAAATCCGAAAATTCTTCGAATTATGATAGTATATAACTTCACTAAATTACAATTATCGTACGAAACATTACTTTACTCTAAATGTATTTTTAAATAAGTGCAATAAACTAAGCAAGTTCTGAAATGATTTTAAGTAGTGATGCAAATTATAAAATTTATTTTTAAAGTTATTTTTCAACATCTAGTCTCAAAAATGAGTAAACACGTTTTTAGTAGCTTTACTTGGAATATTGCAAGCGAAACGAGGATATATGTGCTATTTTGAAATAATTAAGTTCTTTGTTTATATCTGCATCATACAGTACGATGAATATTAAATTCAGATAGTCTGAGTAATCATCAAATGTAAAACGATGTTTTTAGTTTGTGTCCTACTTGCCTAAATACTGAGATTATTTAATATTAACCGTAAATCGGCAAATAAGATATAATTTTATATGATAGCATTGACTCCAACATAAACTATCTCAGGATGGATACTTTGCAATATACAAATGAAAGGCTTACTAACATAATCCAATGCCAAGAGTATA
>CM051260.1:48335618-48495707 GCA_027921565.1 Artemia sinica | reverse complement strand
GTATAGCATTAGTCAGAATATCATCTGACAACCTGTATCAGATGCTGAAATGATCTGAGGGCGACACCCCCCCCCCCAAGCCCTTTTTTTTTCCCCAAATACAATCCCGAAAAAAAATTTGAGATAGACATTTATGTTTAAAAATAGTTCAAAGATCATATCATAAAACGCCAGAGGATCGACTACAGGAAAAATAGTAGCCCTGCCAGGGCCACGGGGGCAAGCTGTTTGTAAGTTATGCCCTGGTGGGCAAATATGATTCTTATAGAAGGGATTGGCTCAGTATATAGACTTCAGATGAGGGCTCATGTGATTGAGAATTAAAAGTTTTCTAGTTTGGCTTTTTCAAGGTCAAAATAGATCAGAGGCGCAGCTCACCCCCAACGTACCCTTTTTTTTAATACAAATCAAATAAAAAATTTTTAGATAGCCAATTTCGTTAAAATAAATAGTTCAAGGGTCAGATAACAAAACTCCGATGTCCGACACCACCAACAAGGGCCTGTGGGTAGTCGTTTGTAATTTATGATGCCCTGGGGGGCATATAAGGTTATTATAAAAGTAATGCTCGTATAAACTTCAGAGAGAGGCTCATTTGATTGGAAATTGAAACAAATATGTATATCTCAACGTCTTTTCATCTGATGCCTTTGGGGAAAGAGGGCGTGTGGGGGGGGGTGGGGGGGGGGGGATGTTGTGGCCCTCCTGATTTTCTTTTGACTCTTAAAAAAGTGAACTTAGAAAAAAACAAAAACTTTTAATTTTCCAATCAAATGGGCCCTCTCTGAAGTTTATACAAGCAGACCTTCTCTAAGAACCCTATTTGCCCTCAGGGAATACACTTTTCCAACACCTGTCCCGGTCCCAGGGGGGCTGTTGTCCGTCACCGGAGTTTTTCGTTCTATGATCTATGAAGACTATTTTTTAAACAAAATGGCAATCTCAAAATTTTTATTCGAATGTATTTTTGGAAAAAGAGGCTTGTAGGGGGTGTATTTGCCCCTCAGATGGATTTTTCACTTCGTAAAAAGGGGCACTAGAACTCCCGATTTCCAATCGAATGATCCCATGTCCGATAGGCCGTGTCCTCTGGGAAAACTATTATAAATAAATAAAATCCTAAAATATTGGAGCCGTATGGCCTTTACTATTGGCACCGCAACAGCTTTTGCCTCTGATAGGTCTAACCCAGAGCCTGCCTTAAAGTAACAATTAGAACTTAGTTTCTGGTCCCTAAAAATAGGGCAATCCTTATGCTAGGGTACGTTTAGTGGATGAAGTATGACAGATTGTGCGAAGACCTGTCCTTTTGCTCGGCAAACCATCTATTGGCTAAGACTGAAACTCAGGTCGTCTGCGGTTTGTGTGAGAGGATTTCATAAAAGAAAGATTTAAAGGAAATGGGACTATGCCCTGGCAGAGCGTAAGAGAGGGAGGTGCTCTGAGTAGATTGATGGAATGGATGGAGGCGTGCTTAGCTTGTTGGCGCTCAGGTGGTGTTTTGCTATTGTGAGTTGTTAGTAGTAATATAATAATAATAATTATTTAATGCCCTCTATAACATACATGAATGTACACAGAGGAGTATAGGAACATAAATGAAAAGAAACTGAAAAATAACAAAATTACACTTCTAACGAAAACGGAGGACGACTACCAAGTATCTCATAATACTCAATAATTCATGAATATATAATAAAATAGCTTATGATAGCTCATTAGTGCATAACACTAAAAACACTCATAAAACCGTATAACGCATAAACACTCGTAATACAATAACGCATAAATAGCTGTTTTCTTAAAGCAATGGCGACAAAAAAAACTATTTTTTTTTCCGTTAAACGAGACAATTAAGGGGAAAATTTTTCTATATTTTTCTATATCGTCTAAGAAATCGGTTGTATTGTTGACCTCATTTTAACAGTAATATCAAATATTCCGAATTTTCGTATAATATAACCTATTTTTGAACATAATGGAATTCAAAGAAAATATTTTACAAAACGAAAAAAACGTACACGCGAATACGCTTTTTTATCACTTTTACTTAAAGCTTCAAAAATGGAACAATGAAAAAAATACATGAGAGTGCAAAAACATGAATTTATAAATTATAGCAAAAGTGTTTGTTTATTAACAACCTTTCACCCTAACTAGCAGGCCATAAGATTGCCTGAAAGTTTTCCCAGTGCAGGACGATAGCACCAAAACTCCCGCGTAGCTTTAATTGTCGGGCCAAAAAAGGCAAACCAAGGTAGTTTAAATGGAATCATTATTAAAAAAAATGTTAATGATCCCACCCTAATTGAATGATGCTGGAAATCACTGTTTATTGTCTGCCACTAGGATTTCTGTTTTAGGCAGGTTCAATCTCCAATCCTATCTCCTGTAGATGTGAATGTAATATAGTAATTACAATACTTCTGTATTGATATTAAATTTTTCGAAAATAACAAAAAATATCATCATCATACGACAAGTGGCTAATGTCGATACCGTCAATCACATATGGGGGTAGGGTACCGTGTGGCTGTTTCTAATTGCGATATTAAATATGACGGGACTAGAACTGCCCCTTGTTTTACTCCACGACGTAAAAGAAATTCGGTCTGAAAGTTGCCCTGCCCTAAAAAATTTCCTCACAAGATGAATTACCATACCAACCCCGTCAAACACTGGCTTTATAATGGGTTCACTCCACTACGCAAACAATGATAAAAAAAGCGTGGGTTATGCAACATTACTATCAAACGCTTTAGAAATATCAACTCAGCACACAAATAGTTATTTTTTTAAAGTTATGGGGGTTTAGTAGAACCCTATCATGAGGTCCGACGAAGAACACTCGTGCTGCCATCTACAATTAAGTCTAACGCTGACAAGACATAATTTATGGTTTTTTTGTCACTGAGGAATGAAAAAAACAGGATTTTTATCACTTTGATGTATTTTCATGGTGTTTATTGATTCTAATGGGGTCAATGACACCTCTTTCAAGGTCGATTTATTTGTTGTTGTTGTTGTTGTTCGTCCAGGAGAATTGTCTCCGGGCGAAGATTGCATTTTTGCGCATTAACGGTGGGGAAGAGATATATCTCCCGTACGAACAACATAATTAATGCATGTTTTTATGGTTTTTGGTCCCTGAGAATGAAAAACAGGATTTTTTCTCACTTTGATGTATTTTCAAGGAGAATTGTCTCGGGCAAAAGTTTATTAATGTCTTTGGTGTTCGTCAAGGAGAATTGTTTTTTCCGGGCGGAAGTTTTTAATGTCTGACGGATGATGTCAAGGTTATTTGATTTGTTTGGTGTTCATCCAGGGCGAATTATTTCCGGGCGAATGTTTTGATCTTAGAGATGAAGAGATTAACGCGGGAAAGGGTTTTCCTAGTGGAATTGTCAAATGTGACAGCCCAGGGATGTCAAACACGAAGGAAACACGCAGAAATTACGTTTAGAGATTATTTGGGCGAAACCGTTTTGAGACATTTAGAAGATGATTTAAGCGAAACCGTTTTGAGGCATTTTAGAAGATGAGATTTTAGAAGATGAATTTAGAAGAGGATTTGAGGGGTGAAACTCTGGTGGTCGTTATAATACACAAGTTCTATTTGAACAGTGTTTGTGAGGTCCTCTACCCCCAGCCCCAAAGGGCTCCGATCTCCCCCTAACCCAAAACCCCGAAGGAAGTCCCCCGGGCCCCCAAAGGTTTTCCCCGGGCTCCCAAAGGACCACCCGGTCCCCCAAGGGCCCCCCGGACCCCCAAAGGCCCCCCGGGCCCCCAAAGAGCCCCCTCCCCCATTTTTTTAATACTTTTTTTGTTTGCACACCTTGAGAACACAGAAGGGGCCCTCCACATTTCAAAAGGCTTTATTATATCTTTTCAGAACTGTTCCTTTCTTAATGTCATTTCCTAACCCATTCTACAAGTTGAAGTACCCATCCTTTTCACCCACAAGTTTACTTTACAGCTTTTTGAATGTCCCAACACAAGCAGTACTTTTACAAAAAGGCATTTCAGACAAGTTCTTTTCTTAATGTCCCTCCTAAAAAAAAACCCATTTTACAAGTTGAAGTATCCCCATCCTTTTCTCCCCCATAACTTTTTACTTTATTTACGACTTTTAATTTTTGCACACCACCACACATGCAAGCCAATAACTATTTCAACAAAGGCATTTCAGAACAAGTTTCTTTTCTTATGTCCTTTCCCAAACCAATTCTACAACTTGAAGTAGCCCCCTCCCCCAAAAGAGCCCCCTCCCCCCCATTTTTTTAATACTTTTTTTGTGCACTTGAGACCACAAGAAGGTCCCCCACATTTCAAAAGGTTTTATTATTATCTTTTCAGATACATGTTCCTTTCTTTACATGTCATTGAGCTAAACCCATTCATACAAAGTTGAAGTACCCATCCTTTTCACCAAGTCCACAACTTTACTTTACGGCTTTTTGAATGTCCCCAACATCCCAAGCAGAACTTTTCAAAGGCATTTCAGAACAAGTTCTTTTCTGGAATGTCCCTCCTAAAAAACCCATTTACAAGTTGAAGAAGTTTACCACCATCCTTTTTCCCCACAACTTTACTATACGAGACTTTTTGCATACCCCAACATCAAGCAATACGTTTTTCAAAATGCGTTATTATCATCTTTCAGACAAGTTCTTTACGTAATGGTCATTCCTAAACCAATTTTACAAGTTGAAGTACTCATCTTTTCCCCCACAACTTTACTATAAGGCCTTTCGAATACCCCCCAACATCAAGCAATACTTTTCAAAGGCCTTATTATATCTTTTCAGAACAAGTCCTTTGCGTTTAATTTTTCTTCCTAAACCCATTTTAACAAGTTGAAGTTACTTATCTTTTTTCCCCCACAACTTTTTACTTTACGACTTTTTTGCACACCCAACATCAAGCAATACTTTCCAAAGGCTTTATTATATCTTTTTCAGAGAACAAGTCTTTTTTCTTAATGTCCTTCCTAACACACCCAATTTTTACAAGTTTGGAATTAGTTTATCTTTTTCACCACAACTTTTACTTTACGACTTTTTTTGCACACCCCAAGATCAAGCAATACTTTTCAAAAGGCTTTATTATATCTTTTTGAACAAGTTCTTTTCCCCCTTAATATCCTTCTTAAACCAATTTTACAAATTCTAAATTTTTCCTTTGAAGGATAGAAAAAAAAGCTATATCATAGTTGTGAATATTTTCTCGAAAGATAAGCAGTTTCTACTTCAATTTAAATTTTCTCAATAAGTGAAGAAAAGTTCAAGTTCTCTTCTAAAATTTCTCAATGAAAAAAGAAATTAGTTTATAATCAATTCTATTTTTTTTCCAAATAACTATACCAAAAAAATTTCCACTTCGGTTTCAGATTTTTCTCAAGGGATGAAAAAATTTAAAATACTGTTCCAAATTTTTCATAGAAGATAGAAAAGTTCAAGTTCTCTTCTGAATTTTACCCAAAGAACAACAGGTACAATTCAATTCTAACGGCATTTCTCCAGAGAAAAATAAAAACGTCTTCCCACTTCAGTTTTAAGTTCACCAAAAGCGGACATAAAGAACTTTAAAGGTTCTATTCTAAATTTATCCGTAGTAGATAGAAAAAGAGTGCTATAACCATAGTTGTGAATATTATTCCCCGGAAGAACAAAAAGTTCTAGTTAGAATTTTCAATTTTCTCAACGAAGTCAAGGAAAGTTCAAGTTCTATTCTGATATTGTCTTAATGAAAAAGAAATTTGTTATTGATCGATTTCTATTTTCCAAAATAATATAAAAATTTCCCACTTCAGTATCAGATCTATCTCAAAGAGATGAAAAAATTGTTAAATTACTCTTCCAAATTTTTCACAGAGATATGAAAAAGTTCATTCTTCTGAATTGTTCTCAATGAAAAAGAAATTAAGCTATTGATCAATTCTATTTTTCCAATTTAATATAAAAATTTTTCAAAAGTACTTCGGATCAGATTTTTCTCAAAGAGATGAAACAAATTTTAAATACTGTTCCAAAATTTTTATGGAAAGATAGAAAAGTTCAAGTTCTCTTCTGAATTTTACCAAAGAACACACTTTAATTGGTGTAATTTCTCCAGAAAAAATAAAAAACTTCCAACGTCAGTTTTAAGTTCAACAAAGACATAAAGAAATTTAAAGTTCTATTCTAATTTTTCCGTAGTAGATAGAAAAAGCTATACCATGATAGGATGTAGTCTACGCGCGCGTACGTAGGCTAACCTAGCCTAACCTAACTTAACCTAAAAAACCTAACTTAATCTAGCCTAACCTAACCATACACCTACCTTTTTGCCTGTCCTCTCACCTAACCTAAAACCTAACCTAAGTGAAGCGTACGTAGCCTAACCTAACTTAAAACCTAACCTAATCTAACCTAAAACTTAATCTAGCCTAACCTAACCTAACCATACTCGCCGGTTAAATCATGAGCGCTTCATGATAAGTGAACCTAACTCTAACTTAAACATGTAGAAATGTTTCTATTTATTTATTACTATTTTTTTATACCTAGTCTAATCTAACCTATTGTTTTGGAGGTTAGATGAACGAGTTTTGAAGGATTGTCTTTAATAATAGAACGAGTTACTCATTTTCTAATTAAAAATTTTGAGGGTAAAAATCCAAATAAGACAAAGGAGCTAAAATTCATTTAAAATTTAGAACAGAACTTTAAATTTTTCATCTCTTTGAGAGAAAAACCAGAACTGACGTGGAACCTATTTATTTTCTTGGAAAATTAGAAGAGAACTTGAACATTTTTTTTGCACTTCATTGAGAAAATTTTGAATTAAAGTGAAACTTTTTATCTTCATGGTGAATATTCACGATCAATGTATAACTTTTTCTATCTTCTATGAGAAAATTTTGAACAGAACTTAAAATTTTTTCATCTCTTTGAGAAAAATCGGAACTGAATTTAAGTTAAAAATTTAGAATTAAAGTGAAACTTTTTATCTTCACTGGAAAATACTCACAATCATACAGTATAACTTTTCCTATCTTTCTACGGAAAAATTTTAGAACTGAAATTTAAATTTTTTATGTTCTTTGAGAAAATTAAGAACTGAAGTGGAAGCTTTTTTTTATTTTTCATTGGTAAATTTCAGAATTGAGCTAAACTTTTTTCCCTTTTTTAAGAAACTTCAGAAGAGAACTTGAATATTTTACACTTCTTCGAGAAAACTCAGAATTAAAGTGGAGCTCCTTATCTTCATGTCGAATATTCACAATCAATGTATAAACTTTTTCTATCTTCTATGAAAAAATTTGGAACAGAACTTTAATTTTTCATCTCTTTGAAAAAATCGGAAACTGAATTTAAGAAAAAATTAGAAAATAAAAGTGAAACTTTTGATCTTCTGTGGAAAATAATCACAATCATAGTATAACCATTCCTATTTTCTATGGGAAAAATTTATGAAAAAAAACTGAACGTTAAATTTTTTATGTCTTTGAGAAATTATGATTGAAATGGAAGCTTTTACATTTTCATTGGTAAATTTCAGAATAGCTAACTTTTCTCTCTTCTTTAAGAAAAATTACAGAAGAGAACTTGAACATTTTACACTTCTTCGAGAAAACTCAGAATTAAAGTGGAGCCTCCATATCTTCATGAAGGATATTCACAATCAAAGTATAACTTTTCATATCTTCTATGAAAAATTTGGAACAGAACTTTAAATTTTTTTCATCTCTTTGAGAAAAATCGAACTGAATTCATATTTTTAATAAAATAATGAGATGTAGAATATCAATATAAATATATGGTAGATTACATTATTATACATTATTAATATCAATAAATAACTTTGGACATTTTGAATCTGTTCCAAAAATAGTTCACCATGTTCTCTCTTGCTACTGTAGCTTTGTCTTCTCTTAGTTCGTATAATCAGTAGAATAATCATTATTCCATTGAGAGTCATACACAATTTTTACTGGTGTGTCATCGACAGGCTCAATATGCCTTTCGTCTTTGTTATTATTTA
This sequence comes from Artemia sinica, assembly GCA_027921565.1. NCBI lineage: Eukaryota > Metazoa > Arthropoda > Branchiopoda > Anostraca > Artemiidae > Artemia > Artemia sinica. Next base: position 48,487,682 of record CM051260.1, on the reverse strand, counting down.
ATTCATTGTCTGTTTGATCAATGATGTCAGTAACGTTTGCTGGCTCTTTGTTTTTCATCGATTCATCTTTATATTCCTTAGTGATATTTTTCTGCCAATGCCCTTTTACTTTTTGGCAATACTGTCTATTATCACATTATTATTTCATATGTAACAGTTCCGGCATGTAGACAAGATAATGGTTTATGATATTAGTAGAAGAGTAGGCCCTTTCTTTTCCCCTTTTGCTTTTCTTTGAATGCTAATACCCGAAAGCTGACGATAGGGTTTAACACTGGCTAACATGTTACCACTAGCACTAGCAAGAAGATTGCCCCTCTTCTTCCACTATTATTTTTATGTTGGCATTCTCTTTGAGTGCAATCATCTCCGGAGATCTCAATCTCGCATATCCACCATAATAAGAGTTGAATTATTTTGGTACTCAAAAGAAATTTAATCCCTTACTGTCATTGACAACGCACACAATGTTTCCGATAGTGCTAATACTTGTGCTTGTTTCATAGTTCAAATACTTTTCCATGTCAGCATTCAATGCTACAATAACACTATCATGTGAAAATACTTTCTTAAAATCATTCATCTTCACTTTTTCATCCTTCATTCATCCTTCCACTGCGTAAAAAAACACTGATTTAATACATGCATAAACTATGTAGTGTCGATAACCTGCCATAGAGTGCCAGTGGGAAAGTCGTTTTTCGTTTTCTATAAGCAAGCATGGAGTACGATTGGTAGAGGCCGCAGCATATTTCATGTCATTTTAAGATACGTGGAAAAAAGGTTGAATAATTTCGAAGTCCAAAAAAAAATTAAGTCCAAAAAAAAAGAAAAGTGGTACTATAACAAACATTATTTTTCTAACAGTAAAAGTCACGACTAAAAAAAAAATATCTATATCATTTTCATTTTTGAATTTGGAAAATAATAAAATGTGAATTTCTTATGTTTAAAAAGTGTTCTATCTCATTCGAAGACATGTAAAAAAAATTGAAAAAATATCATGTTCAAAAAACAATAAAAAAAGTTAAAAAAAACTTCAAAAAAAATTCAAAAAAAGTATTATAAAAAATGGGGGAGGGGCGAAAAGGCTGGGGGGGGCCTTGGATGTTGTGGTAGGAGACATTTGGAGGTTGAGGTCCTTGGTGGTTAGGGTCATTGATGATTGCGATCCTTGATGCTTCAAACCTTTAATTATCTCACTAGTTGATTTCCAAGGATTTCTATAGATTGTTCTGAATTTCTGTATTAAAATTCCTTTCTTGGCATCTGCATCTCTATTAGTATCAACTTTTTTAGTATACTAGAATGTTTAAAGCATATTTTATAATGAACAACGCTGCTTAAATGGTACTTGTGTATTGTAACAGAAACACAGTCGAGAACCACCAAAATAAAAAACAATATGTATCTCTTAATAGAGTTAGAATTCCCTGAGATGCATTACCTGTTTCGTTTCTACTTTCAAATCCCTAAAATGTCAATTAAACTCTAACGTTTCCTATGCTCTGGCAACTGTGCACAGATACATTTTAAAATCCTATGAAGCCTTCCAAATTAATAAACATGTCTCATGGAGAAATTGGTGTCACACAGATATCTTGTCCCGTCAGTATTTCTAACTCCCTGATAAGAATGTTCACATGGGTGAAATTTCCTTATTTTATGATGTCACATGTCCCGGTCGTTGATCTTGTCCGTACACAGATTCTAGTCCTCTGATTGGCTGTCATCTTGTACAGTAAGAAATAGTTACCCTCTCCCTACTATCATCTCCCTCACCTTCCCCGAAAATTTCAACTTTTTATCTCTAGCTTCTTATGAGGTTTACAATATTGACAACCATGACACATTCAATGTTTTTTTTTATTTAATTCAGTTTTTCCTTGAATAATATTTGAAAATCCTCTCGTAATATCCTTACCGTTTCTGAGATGTATGAAATACATAATTTTTTACGTTATTTGATATTGTTCAGCACCCTCGGCATCATTCTGAAAATTCCAACTTAAGACTCTTAGACATTTTTGAAAATTCTACACATTCTCTTTTGACAACAAAGATATAGTATTTAACGAGAAAGGCCTTTTCAAACTAGTATTTTGTTTATGAATATTTGTTTGAAAAGCACGAAATATCAACTTTTAAATTTACGTTTTTTTTCAGGCGGAGAAGAGGTAAATGATTTAGCCCTAAGGCTATTGGTAACTTAAAAGAGAAGAAAATTGGCACTAGTGTCGACAAATAAAAAACGCCAATACGATCTTGCCTTTGGCGTCTGTATGCATTTTTTTTAGCTTTTTAATGCATGCTTCTTTCAGAAACTATGATCAATCCTTTTTACTAAGCTACTTTTATTGATTACATCAAATAAACTATTTTTCTTTATTGTTACACTGAAGTGACTTCAAGAAATTCCAACCACTAAATGTCGCTAGTAAAACTAGCGCTATTTAGAAAACTAAAATCTGCAAAAGTAGGTGCCCTGTTGTATTCGTCTTTTTCTGTGCTAAAAAGTTCATTTTTACACGAATACTTGGTGTGACAATTTTTGGAATTTTAGAAGATCTTTCAGATTGAAAAATTCCACTTTTTAAGAATAAGAATATAAATTAAAACGTAATATTTTATTAAAAACATGAATAAATAAAACAGCAACAGACCCGCTAAAATCAACCAAGATTATTATGCTTCTAAACCTAGATTATGCCCGTTCAAAAAAGTAGTAAATTCAACATTTCCTTTCTAAGGATATAAAACAGTTCTGATTCAAGCCGAACTCCACCTAGGCACATCATAGCCCTTATTCAAAATTGAACTTATTGGAACAACTCTAATGGGAAAGACTAAACAGAAAGTGACTTTTCCAATAAGCTGTCAACGAAGTAATATGCTTTTAAAGAATAAATCGGCTACTATGATCAATTTTGCTGTTAAAGTAAACATATTTTCCCCTTTTGAGCATTTTCCTTGAAAACGTTGCAAAAAAAAACGTTATCCCGGGATTTTAACAAATAGTATTTACTCCCCCTCCCCCCAACCAATTTTCTTATTTCTTAAATACAAAAAAAAATTAGAGAAGGGATCTCGTTAGTCTAAGGGTAATCTTAAACTTCTGTGTAAAAAAAAAAAAAAAAAAAAAAAAAAAAAAAAAAAAAAAAAAAAAAAAAAAAAAAAAAAAAATCTTATTGTAGAGCCCGAATTAAATGAGAGTCAAGAAAATCATAGTTTCGACAAAAGGTATTTTGTTCAAAAAAATCATAAAAATAGTACATTGCTTGTTGATGAACTATCATTCAGTCGGCTGACGATCATCTGTGATTTTCATTCCAGATTGGCTATCTGATGACATTGATTAAATTCCTTTTATGATTCAGTTCAAGCAAAGTACAATTTGGTCACCATACTGCTAAACAAGCCAGTGGGGGTTTTGTTGCAGAGGTCATGAGCACACTTTAGTTCTCTAAACATGGCTATCGTAACTACTTGATTAGTAAATTTAGTGACATAGGAGACATTTCGGTATAAGGGATTATCTAAAGCAGAAAATAGTTGGTGGCACAATATCTCCCTAGAAATTCAATAGATTAGAGCCCAAGAACATTCATATAATATTTTATTTTCCTGAATACTATAGAAGACTTCTGTATGCGAAAACTTTAGATATATGTTTTGAATTTATAGAGATTAAAATATTTACTTCTAGACAAATATCCCGATTTGAATGTCCACTTGAATAAATATTAAGTGCCTTAATGACTTGTTTGCTTGACAGATTCGTTTAAAACTAAACTAAACTTTTCCAAAATGTAGACAAGTTGAGATTTTCGATTTAATTTTCGTATGATGTTAATAATCCCATTGATAAGAGGTATTTATTAAACAATAAAATAAAACACTTTACACAAAAACTACTACACACCTAGTTATTTACAGCTCATATCCAAATTTAAGCTTATTGGGACAATTCAAATGGAGGGAACTTAAAATAAAGCGGTTTTTGCCAATAAAATGTTGACAACGTAAATATTATTGTGCCCTCAAATGTATGCACAATGACTGAACCGCTCGAACTTGTAATTACTAGAAAAGTTTCGCGAATTGTTCAATCAGTAGCTCAGACCGAGTCGCGCGAAGTAGAAGCCAAAACAGATAAATCCCAAGCGATTCAAAACTCACACTTTGACCAGTATTTAAGGAAAAACCCAAAGTCAAATGCCCCAATGCCAAAAGAATTGTGCTTTTGTGTTTAAAAAAGTTCACTGTAAATGGGATTAAAATGCTGACTCAGTCATGAAGAAATACTGCTGCCAATCTGCCAAGATCACCTAACAAGTAGAGGCTTCCTCTTTGCTCTGGAAAAATGCGAAGGGATCCATCTTGAAAAGTGCAAAAAATTCGCGGCAGGCGCTTGCAGCACGGGATTACGCTGCAATTACTATCCTGCAGAAAACTCAAAACAACCCCAAATCCAAAAACTGACCAGCATAAAACAAAAGCATCAAAAAACTGGAGACGTGCCCTAGACCACCACCCACCGGAAACGAAAGTATCAACCAAATGGAGGTCGCGAGTTTCTCTACAGAACTGGCTCAGACATCACCAGCAGGAACCGCTACCAGAGTTTACTCCAACTACAAAATGGTCGGAGAAACAAGATCAAACCCCCAGTAGCCCAATCGAAAACAAAATCACAATCAAAGGTGCAGCTACTGGATCTCTTCTCGTTCAACGTACCAGCCAATGGATCCCCCTGATCACAGCTTCCCAAACAGTCACCAGTCGACGGGGAGACCTTAACTTTTTTGGCTCTTTTTTAACAGGTTTTTGAAAATTCATAGCGGCCACCCTGTATTTTGGCTAATTTTCTACAGGGACAGTAAAAGTGTCCTTTTTTGAATGATTCGGACACTTTACCCTTCGTTCCCACATGCTGCGGATTGCGGAAAAACGAAATGCGATATCCGCATTCTCTTTGCGGAAAAATCGCAGATAATTTTCCGGAAAAACGCATTTTTGAATGCGGAAAAATCGCATGCGGAATAAAGTCCAAGCTAGAACAAGTTATTATTTTATATTCTTCTTAGAATGATTCTATCTCCAACTGCAGCTGCTGCTGTCTTTGTTTTTGCTTCGCAGAAGGAGGAAAAAGGGTAACATATTTCACTATTATGATTAATTTTCTCCCAAGAATTGTCTAGTTTTTTCAACTGAAAGTGATAAGCAACATTAAATCTTAAAACGGGATTCTTCTTAGAATGATTCTATCTCCAACTTCTGCTGCCCCTTGTTTTGCTTCGTAGAAGGAGAAGAAGGGTAACATATTTCACTATTATGATTAATTTTCTCCCAAGAATTGTCTATGCCCATAAGACAACAGTCTATCTTGCATATAGACCTTTTGAAATCCAGGTCCCTGGGTCCTTCCTCTCCCTTTTTAGAAATTGTTTTGTGGATGACATAGACCATAGTGCTCAGACGAATCCAAAAACGGAAAGACTAAGTTTTCCTTATATGGATGACAATGCATCCCCAAGTAGTAATTCTTTTTAATTTATAGTAATTATTTTGTAATGTATAGCAACAAAATATTGCAGTTATGGTTTATTATGCAAAAATTACCAAATGGTTTTTCAACCATTATTGTATATAGAATTACATTTAAAAAAAACAAGTTTTTCCAACTGAAAGTAAGGAGCAACATAAAATTTGAAAACGAACAGAAATTACTACGCATATGAGGTGGGTCGCACATTAAAAAGAAAAACATAGAAAGACTAAATTTTCTGTGTATGGATCACAGTGCACCCACAATTAGCAATTCTCTTTGTTTTTAGGATTTCTTCTTTAATATATGACAACAAATATTACAGTGAAATGGTAAAAGTATATACACAAAATCATTACAAAAAAAAACACAAAAAAGAACCATTATTTTTCACCATTATTGTATTTAAAATTAAACATAAAAAAGGATTTTTTTTTTTTCAACTGAAAGTAAGAAGCAACATCAAATCTTAAAACGAAAAGGATTATTGAGGAGGGCAACCCCCTTCTATTCAGGAGCGGGTTCCAGCCCTCTCGCATGCTTCGATCTATTTTTTTATGCTAAAGTTTGACCTTTTGTTCCAATCACTTAAAATTGACTCCTGAAATACTTCGCTCCTTCCTTACAATTCGTTACCATGAATTGTTTGATAAAATAAATAATCATCAAAAAGCTAGGACAGAATAGTCCCCTTCACAGTAGATACAGTAACTGCAATTTTAGACGAGAAAAAAACAAAATAAAATTTTTTTATATCAGGCGATTATTCTGATTAAAATGATGGAATGGGCAGCACCTACGCCCCAATGACCATTAAACGTTTGTACTATTTATTTTCAAAGATTTAATTCAACCCCCCCTTTATTTTAGCTAAGAGAGTCAAAAGCCAGAACGTCAATGGTGGGTGAGACCTGTCCTTCAGAAAAGAGAGAATTCTGGGGCATATATTATTCTTATTGAGAATCTAAGACAAACAGGATTCTCAGTGGTATTTTGATTATATGCGAATGACGCCAGATCAGTTTCAATGTTATATTCCAGCTTGTTAAAGATAAAATATCAAAAAAGGACACAAGATGGAGAAGAAGTATTGGTGGAGAGGAAAGACTGGCTCTTACACTTAGGTATTTAGCCACTGGAGATAGCAAACGTTCGCTATCTTTTCAGTATTTTATTGGTAGGTCGACTGTAACTAAAATATAGCTGAAACTGTTAAAGCTATATGGGAAACCTTGCAACCCATTGTGATGAAGGTTCCTACTATTGAAGACTTTGAAAAAAAATTTCAAGAGCTTTTGAAGAAAGGTGGAACTTTCCGAACTGCATGGGTTCCATAGATGGAAAACATATAAGAATTAAATGTCCAACAAACTCAGGCTCAGTGTTCTATAACTATAAAAGTTTCTTCAGCATTGTTCTTCTAGCTGTTGCTGATGCAACATACAAGTTCATAGTTGTGGATATCGGTGCAGAAGGAAGTGCTAGTGATTCTGGGGTGTTTTCAAACAGTTCTTTGGAAAAGCATTCTAGAAAGTACAATAGAACTACCCCCACAAAAAGTCATTGGAACAAATAGTTTACCACCTGTATTTGTTGGGGATCAGGCTTTTCCATTAAGAAAAAATTTAATGAGACCTTTCCCAGGAAATGAACACAATTTATCACGCTCTAAGAGAATTTTTAATTACAGATTATCAAGGGCTAGAATGAGCGTTGAAAATGCATTTGGAGTGTTAGCTGCTCGCTGGAGGATATTTTACAGGCCAATAGATAGTAAATTAGAGACGGTTAAGAACATAACCATGGCATGTGTATGCCTTCATAACTATCTAGTAGCCGAGAGCTCCGATTACTGTAATTCAAGCCTTACTGACACAATTCGAGGAAACGGAGAAATTATACTTGGTCAGTGGAGGGTATCAGAGCCTTCATTTTGGAGCAGCCATTTTTAACCAGCAAGGGTCCAATAATCACACTCTCTTGGCCAATGAGACTCGAATAAAATTTCAAGAATATTTCAATTCTCATGATGGACAGCTATCTTGGCAAAGTGACCATCTCTTTGGAAGTTCCAGATAAGCAAAGCTCAAGAGAAAATAAGAGACTTATAACCATATTTTCATCATTTTGTTGAAAATTAAACAGACATTTACTGTCCTTGGTCTTCTCTGAGAATAGTTTTTTTTCCCAGTGAATGTTCTACTGACTCTTCCTTTCGTCAAACAAGAAAAGAAAATTTAAAAACTTGTCTCTTTATTAAATCATAGTAATTTTTTTTTTTTTTTTTAATCAGGTCTGCACCTCATCCGTGGTTGCCAAGTCAAATAGCACCTGCTGAATTTTTAATTTTGCCAGGGAGTTCTTTTTCCGGTCGAGTTGCTTCAACTCATTACAGACATACAGTCCAAACGCATAATCTGGATTTTGGGCGTCCTTTGTTTGTTCCAACAGTATTTTTTCTAATGGATCCTCTAAAACCTACATTTTTTTCTTCTTATAACTTGGTCTCTTTGGTTCCATATTTGCTGATGCTGAAGAACTTGAACCACTGTACAAAAGATTGCTTGAATTAATTATACTGAGGTAATTTGTACAGGTCAATGAAAAAAAAACAATCATGATTATCATCATTAAACAACCTCAAGACTAGAACATAATTTGAAGTTATCTGAAAGGTTGGGGTAGATTAAATGTTTTCAATTGCTGAACTTAAACAAATTAAAATTATTAAGACTTTAAGGAGAAAATATCACTATATATATATATTAAACTGTCTTGTATTTAAATGTGGTTATTCTGTTAATTATAATTCATTAAACATAATTCTGTTGTATGTAATTTCTGCCGTAATTAGATGGCAGCGAGAGAAGAAATGTGAATCAGAAAAAAATTTGGAACATTCATAAGAGGCGGAGGGTTATTTATGCAAGTAGCTTTTATTTTACTTTTTAGTGTCTATTCACACGAGGCTTTTGCACGCTTGCAGTTGCAATTACATCTATGTCTTGTAACAAAATCTATAGCTGTGTTTTCAAAATCAGTTACCAATTACCTTTAACTTGTGACCTTTTGCCATTAGTATCCTGGTTTCTGCTTTATTTTTTTTTTTCTGTTTTTGGTTGTTCTGTTGTGGCAGCAGAACATTAATTCTAATTCTGTTTACTCTGTGGTTATTCTGTTAATTATAATTCATTAAACATAATTCTGTTGTGTGTAATTTCTGTTGTTGGTTTCTGTTATAATTGAATAGCAGCAGAGAGAGAAATGTGAATCAGAAAAAATTAGAACATTCATAAGAGGGGGAGGGTTATTTAAGCAAGTAGCTTTTATTTTACTCTTTAGCGTCTATTCACACGGGGCTTTTCCATGCTTGCAGTCACAATTACAGCTATGTCTTGTAGCAAACTCTGTAGCTATGTTTTCAAAATCAGTTTACCAATTACCTTTAACCTGTGACCTTTTGCCATTGGTATCCTGGTTTCTTTTTTTTTTTTTTGAGTTGTGTGTGGTTAGTCACCAGTAACCAGCATACTAAAAAGAGGCTTTAAAATTTCATGGCAGCTAAACAATGATTGACTGATGGCTAGTGACTGGCAAAAAGATTGTCAGTTGCATATAAAACAAAACTTTGTTTATTACCTGTGGACAGCATTTCTAAGAATTGTAACTGGCAACAAGCAAAGCAAAAAAAAACTAAAAAATTAATGAGTCATAGGTCTGGTGACAACACTACCAGTTTAAAATGCAACTAATAAGTCACAAAAACTATTATTGTGTTTGGCAGCTAAACTAAAGTTAACTGTTGGCTCTATCCATAATAAATTATGTTGTTTGGCAACCTTGACTTTGCAGTATTAGTGCATGAGTTGGTTACAATTAGATAAAAAAAAAACAGTTGTATTGAAATGTAAGTAGGTTTTCAATTATATCAGGATAGAGGATAAAGTTACAGTAGTTGTTTGAGAATTTTCTGTTAACTGTTGTCTTTGAGAAACACTCAGAATTTAATTGTCAGTTGGGCTGCCTAACTCAACCTAAAGATAAGAAACTATGCTAACCTAATTTCCACTGTATCCTCAACAACAGAAGAGATATCACCCACGTCCTCCCCAGGATAGATGACATCAAATGTCCTTTCTGGACTCTCTGTGCCCAAGAAGATTATGACATTCTCAAAACTTTCAACATTTGAATGGTGATCTGATACGCCATGAGTGGGAGCTAAAAAAGACAGCTGATCAAGCCACTTCCATGGTTTTTTTTTTCTTGAAGCCATCCCCACTCTTCCCATCCATTTGCCGTTTTTCCTTATAGAATTGATCCTTTAAGTCTTGCCATTTTATTTGACAATCTTTGACTGCAAAAGAAAATACAATAAGGAATATTATAAGTCAAAGACATACCTTTATAAATATAATGCTACTTTACTTAAGACTGAGTTTGACCTTGAACTTTAACTAACTATAGTTGAATAAGTGTAAACTTCAAATATTTTACCTTCAGCAGTAACTGCTATTCTGAGACTTTTAACTGTGAACTGTAATAAAACTTCAGTTCAGGCTTTGTAACTCCTACAGGAAGGTTGAATTAGTGCTTACTTGGATTAGGAGAATGCTAGAGACTTTTCAAAAAAATTTTCATTGTGGTAAATATTGGAAGTAAGTTCCAACACCATTAAGGGATAATTATGCACTACAAAATTAGTATGGCTCTCTATTAGAATGAACCACTCTATAGTGGGGGTAAATGAGTAATGTCAACTATTTAATCACTAAAAGATAAGCTTTTATAAAAGCAGAAAGTTTGGGTGTTGAGACATGTTGGAGTCTCAAAATGAACCATAGCTGGAAGAATGACTTAACTGAAGTGAATAAATTTATATATTAAAAGACTCTTAAGCTACACAACATAGACAGAAAAAAATAAAGAAAAGAGAACACAGACTCAATGAATTCAACCATCAAAGGAAAAAAAAAAAAAAAAATATGTAATATTTTGCCAGTGAATATGAATTTTAACTGTGAAATCGAATAATGCTTCAGTTCAGGTTTTGTAACTTCTAGAGCAGGACTGAATTAGTGCATACTTGCATTAGGAGAATGCTGAAACTTTTCAAAAATTAATTCATTGTGGCAAATATTGAAAGCAAGTTCTTAACACCATTAAGTGTGATATATTATGCACTAGTATATGCTTTGTTTAGCATACTGAAAAGGATAAAGATGTAGATTAGCTACCACCAAAAGAAAACTTATTTACTGTGTATTATCCAATCAATTGGGCTGTAAGATGCATAGATACTGTCCAGTAGGAGCAGGATATACTGTAGGCTTTATTCTGGTTCTATTGGCAGGGATTCTGCACACTACATAACAGGGATAGCTAGCCTAATCTGCACATTTAACAAAGAAGAAGCAAATAAACCAGAAAGTGCAACTATTGGGTAAAATTATACTTTAGCTACTTTTAGTTATCTTGGAAAGGGGTTAAGTTTGGAAAATGAAACCTTCAGGGATGGGTCTACAGGCTAAAGTATGTCCTGGGAAGGTATTTTGAAGTACATATCTCTATGCCTTCTCCCTCTAGAGGGTCCTGAAATTTGCCTACATGACAGGTCTATAGCCTACCTATTGAAAATTTGAGAAAACAATATTTTACCTTAATTTTCAATTATCTGTTTGTTTGTTTTTCTCTGGCTTCAATTATCTGCTTTGAAATTGCATTCTGAAAATGCAATTCCTGCTATTTGAGTAGAATTTTAAGCCATATCATGTTTTTTTTTTTTTTTTTTTTTTTTTTCAAAATTTAGGAAATGTATTTGCATATCTTTAAAAACTTATAAATTGGGATTGGGCAAAGTTGTGAAGCTGAAAGCAATTTTGTTGTACTTCATCTGTGGAAGATCTAATTTGCAAGGTTTCACTTTTATAACACAAAAATGTTTAAAGGTCATCAAAGGTCAAGACCCTCTAGAGGGAGAAGGAGTGGAGGTAGGTACTTCAAGATACTTTCCCAGGACATACTTTGGTAAATTTTACCAAATCATATTATTGACTTATGAATAAAGTAAATATACCACTTGATGTCTTTTTTTATGCTTTTTCCAAATACAATAATCATTTTTGTTGAAAATAAATTTTACCTCCACCTTTATATATACCAATTCAGGGTATATATTTGCACATTAGGAAGGGGGTAGGGGCAAATTTTATTTCTGATGTAAATGTGAGGTAAGTTTAAACTTTACCCCACCCCCCTAATGTGCAAATATATACCCTGAATAAAAAAACATAAAAAAAGGGATCAAGTGGTATATTCACTTTATTCATAAATAAATAATATGATTTGGTAAAAATTTACCAATACTTTAGCCTGTAGACTCATCTCTGAAAGATTCATTTTCCTAATCTAACCCATTCCCAAGATAGCCAAAAGTAGCTAAAGTATAATTTTACCCAAATATTGAATAAATAACTAAAGAAAAAGAACTGAAAAAATCTAGGCTGTGTGCCAAAAAAGATGGCATAGGCTAAGCATTTTTCTAAAAAGTATAAAAATGATATCCTTTCACTAGTTGATTGGTAGTCTATCATCCATCCATCCTTGGGCTAAGGTAGAAGGCTATGGAATAGGGGTAATTCAAATGGTCTTTGAGTTCTAGCCATGAGTAACTGCACAGATACTGTCCAGTAGGACAGGATATATTGTAGGCTATATCCTGCCTCTACTGGCAGGAACTGCACTCTCTACTGAAGGGGTAGCTAGCGTTATCTCCACCTTTAGCAAAAAAGAAGCAAATAAACCAAAAAGTAAAAATATCAAATAAATAGTTAAAGCAATGAAAATGTCCAAGCTGTGTTTACTGTTTAGCCTACCTGATAGTCCAGTCTCCCTGGAAACTTGGTCCCACGCCTTGACCAGCTGAATCTTGTTATGGTGGTCTTTGTGGCTTTTATTGAAGAGCAATTCTTGAAATCGAATTGATATTATCAATTTTTCAACAGTTTCCATTTCTATAAATATCAATTATTCTTGGTTGCTAATCCGCATGCGTTTTTCCGCAAGTATTGAAAAATTTCAACGCATGCGGATTTGCGTTTTTTTCCGCAAAACCGCAACAAAAAAATCTTTGCGGAATCCGCAAATCCGCAACGATTTTCCGCAATCCGCAGCATGTGGGAACGAAGGGTTAGCCTCTAAAAGTTTTGGCAACACTGCCTATGCTTTTTAAATGTATTGTTTCATTTTAATCGAATAATTACCAACAGCAACATCAAATTTGGGAAGAAAAAAAATGGTTGGGGGCAGAGAAGGCTGTATCCTTAAAAATCCTATTATGTAAGTTGAATGTTTGTTTCAGCTTGTCTTTTTAGAGTTTAGTATTTCTTTCTTCTTGCAAGGGAAAGATGTGGAAATCATTAGGTGGCTAATTTAAATTTGTTCAAAATAGACGAAAACGGTATCAGTTTAGCCCCTAGCCCACTTCTCAGTAAATGATATAAAAAAAAATTAGAGTTGGATGTTATTTTACGTACTCCTACTCAAAATGAACATTACACTTTGGTTAAACACACCCTTGAAAATCATAAAATCATTGATCAATTCATTCCTTGATGCCCATTAGTTCAAGAACTGTATAGGCCCAATAGTTGTCAGAATTTTATTTTTTTTTTCTGAATAGGCCTTACTGTAAACTAGCACCAAGAGTTGTAAGCTTACCATTAGAACCTTTGCTTGATTGTTTTAATCATTTTCCCTTTTAGAGAAAAATATTAAGATTTTGAAAACTACTTTATAAATTCTTAAATAGCTGACTCACTTCTATCATTTAACTTTTAACCTTAATTTTCAGTTGTCAGTTTGGTCAATATATACCAAATCATATTATTGAGTTAGGACTAAAGTGAATACACCATTTGATGCCTTTTTTTTATGCTGATTACAAATATAATAAGCATTTCTATTGGAAATGAATTTCAGCCCCCCCCCCCTATATATATGCCAATTCAGGGTTGGGTTGAGTTAGGTTAGGTTAGGTATAGCCTATATAGGGGGGGGGGGGCTGAAATTCATTTCTGATAGAAATGCTTATTATATTTGTAATCAGCATAAAAAAGGCATCAAATGGTGTATTCACTTTATTTGAAACTCAATAATATGATTTGGTATATATTGACCGTCAGTTTCCTTTTTCTCTGATTTTAGTTCTGAAAATGTAACTCCTTTAATAGAGTTTAATTTTAAGCCATCAAGGATGGTTTTTTTTTTTTTAATTTAGGAAATGAATTTGCAGAATTAAAACCAGAGAGGAAGAAACTAATGAATGAAAATTACAATAAAAGATTGTTTTTTGTCAAAATTTTAATAGGCTAGGGTTAGGTAAATTTTTTTACCAAATCATATTATTGAGTTAGCCTATGTATAAAGTGAATATACCACTTGATGCCTTTTTTATGCTCTTTGCAAATATAATAATCATTTTTTGCCTGGAATGAATTTTAGCCCCCACCCCTAGGCCTATATATACCAATTTCAGGGTATATATTTGCATATTAGGGAGGTGAGGGGAAAGTTTAAACTTACCTCTCATTTATATCAGAAATAAAATTTACTCACCCCCCCCCCCCCCCCCCCCCTAATGTGCGAATATATACCTTGAATTGTATAAATACAGGTGGGGGTAAAAATTCATTTCTGACAAAAATGATAATTATACTTGTTAAGAGCATAAAAAAAGGTGTTGAGTGGTATATTCACTTTTTTCATAACTCAATAATATGATTTGGTAAAAATTTACCTAGGTATACATAGACCTGGCAAGTAGGCAAATTTCTAACATTTAAAAATCATGGTAAATCTTTGGCAAATCATATTATTGACTTAGGAATAAAGTAAACATTCCACTCAATGCCTTTTTTTATGCTCTTTTCCAAATATAATAATCATTTTTGTTGGAAATGAATTTTACTCTAACCCCTATATATACAATTCAGGGTATATATTTTGCACATTAGTGGGGGTGGGGGTAAATTTTATTTCTGATATAAATTGGAGGTAAGTTTAAACTTTACCCCCACCTCCCTAATTTACAAATATACCCTGAAATGGCATATAAAGGTGTGGGGGTAAATTTCATTTCCAACATAAATGATTATTATTATTACCTTAATTACCTTAATTCACACTTCAGAGCAAATTAAGGTCCATACTGGATCTGTTGTGCTCCGGGTCAAATGATGGCAAAAATTCGTCACTGTGTTAGGGCCCAGTGACATGCCATAGGAGAGGTCTGCTGGAGAGATGCAATTTAAGCCCACTCGGTAGCAGTGGCCACGAGGTAGGTATGGCCTGTAAAGACCATTCTCAGTGGTATAGAGCTGACACCACCGCACAACAGCAACTTCGGATTGAGTATGCGAGATGGTTGGGTATGACAAGCGGCATCAGCCTCCTAGCAAGACACTCATTATGATAAAGTTGGCATCAGTCAGTAGTTCAGTGGGACGGACAGTCCCACTCATATTTCCATGGCTTGTTATTCCATTCCTTGTCAAGTCTGGACTTGAAGGACGCAGCCGTAGGTGCAGTCGCCGTTTCAGCTTGAAGGCTATTCCAATTGTTGACAACACGCTCGGAGAAGAAGTGTTGCCGCGTTCGTGTTTTAACAAAACGTTTTGACAGCTTATGTGAGTGTCCTCTTGTCTGGTGCTGACTTGAATGTTTGGTAAAGAGGGGGTTATTTGGTTGTGCGTTATACTTGTAGGTCAGCATCATATCACCACAGCGGCGTCTGAAGACGAGTGTTGGCATTTATATGTATTGGCAGTTATATGTCAACCCATCAGTATACACCTTTAATTGTTCTTAATATGCTGTCTTCATTAAATGGTTGAATTTGATGTTTTTTAAATATATTTTCTTTTTCACTATTTTTTGTCAAGCATTTTATGTTTTTGCTTGTCTATGAAGATACTAGTGGTAGGTTTTCCAACTGCAACATCTCACTAAAATTTAAGTTGATATCCTTTGTTTTTCAAGATACTTTCTACTTTTTCTATCATCCATTCTTTATTCCACTTCCGTTTTTGTTAAATGTATTGGCAGGTCCTCCTTTTAATAATTAGAGCTTTGCATGAGTGGGATGATTGGGCTAGCCATGTCTTTCTGAAGAACTTCAACAATTGTTGCTCTCATCAGGTTTGCAGATAAACTTTTTTACTTTCAATAAATAAGAAGGAGACAGGTGTTGTACTTCTTGCCCCTAAGGCTATCTTTAATGTACTGTTTTGGATGACTTCCAGTTTATTTAATATACTTTTTTAGGCAATGTTGTAGAAAATTGAGGCATAATCAATCAATCTTTGCTCTAATGTATTTGCAATAGAACTCAAGCATAAATCCTGTGTTTGCTCCCCAAGTTAGCTTGGAAAGTATTTTCATGATGTTGAGTTGTCTTATATGTGACTGTTTTTATGTGCTCCACCATTGGTTGTAGGGATATCTTTCAATCTATCAGACATCCAAGATAAAGATGTTGAGAAACTCTTTCTATTGCTTGATTTTTTTAACTTACATTTTGGATTATCAGTTATTCATCTGTTTGTAATAACCATCATTTTTGTTTTTGTGGTTAAGAATTCTAAATCTGGATTTTCAGCCCAAAAAGTTAGCTGATTGATTATTTGCTGTAGTTTGGTTATTATTTCTGTTCCTTCATGCCCTGTTAGCCAAAAGCAAATATTGAGGCCTTTATTTCATCATCATTAAGTGGGCTGTTATAATTTTGTGGTTCTGTAAGGAATATAAGGTATCACATTGGAGCAGTGCAAAATTATCTGCAGTACTTAAGCCTTTGCAAAAACCCCACTGGAACAGAGGTAGAAATGGTTTGGTTTCCACAATCCGTTCATTCTGTTTTTTTTTATTAATCTTTTGTAGAGCTTCCCCATTGCTGATAATAAAGCTATATACCTCTGATTTTCTAATTTTGTTGGATTTTTATGGGGTTTAGGTAACATGATTGCTACTCCCTTTTTCATATATTTTTGGGAATTCCCCTGATTCCCAACATGTTAATTATATGGAGAAGTATTCTTTTCCATTTCTCAGGAAGTTTCTTGATATATTGCAGATATATTTGGCCATTACCTAGGGCTGTTAATGGTAGGTTTTTAATTGTTATCTCTATCTCATTTTTGGTAAAAGGTTAATTGTAGAGCGCAGTAGTATCAGATGTGTCTTTAGCTCTTTTTCCAGAGGGTTTTTCTTTCAGCTGTCTGGGTTTTTGTCTTTTTTTGTTTATAACCATTTTGAGATGTTTTGCCCTTCCATTGGCTATTTTTTCTGGACTATCTATGATTTATCTTCCAACTGATTGAATTGGCATGTTATTAATGAAATTCATTAAAATAAATATTAATGAATCTAGGTTTGGTTAGGTTAGATTAGCTAGATGGCTCTCAAGACTTGGAGACAAGACAAAATATGGGAAAAATGTGATTGAAAAACAAGGAAAATAGTAAGGATAAAGGTTCTCCCCTCCAGAAAAACATGTTTACTAGGATAATTTTGCATATTATAAAGTAAGAATTGTTTTTTTTTAACATGTCTCCTTATGATGGGGACTGGTCCTAAATTTATACGAAAGAGAGGTAGGTACTTCAAAATACCTTCCAAGGCCATAATTTGGGTCTGCAGATCCATCCTTGAAAGTTTCATTTTTATAAACTAATCCCTTTCTGAGATAGCAAAAAGTAGCTTAACTATGATGCCCCTGGGAAGTCCTTTACCTTCATTACTTTCCTATTTTTAAAGGTAAGAAAATTGCATATCCATCAATATAGTTCTGTGGGCTAGTTAATTTGTCTTACCATTGAAATACAAAAACTGGCTAGTGAGAATAAATTGCTGTTTTATAGCAGATTCAGGAATGGAAATTATTATTTTTGGTACTTGTTAATTATACAATAAACTATTGAGGAGTGAAGTTTGGTGAATACTTATGAAATAAAGCAAAATATGATGATAAAATGTAATAGTTTGAAAAAAAAAACAATTTGCAGGAATCTTTAAAAGAGCCTGAAACTCCTTGAAAATTATCATAACATATACTATGTATATAACCTGTCCTAGGTACCTTTTTTTTGCCCCTAAACCCCTAAAAACTAAAGTTTAAATATTGTTTCCAGTGTGAGAAACCCTGATTCAAAGCAGTTGTCTGTTTGAAATGTTGCTTGAATAGTTTTGTTCCCATCACAAATTCTCAGTAGGTTTATTGTATAATTGACAAGTACCTTTTTTTCTTTAGTAAAATGTCATTTTGAAAACCAATTCATATTTGCAGGAATCTTTAAAAGAGCCTGAAACTCCTTGAAAATGACTTCATGTCAAAACCAATGTCATTTTTCAATAGATCTCTAGTTCTTAAAAAACAAAAATCTGCCAATTTGTTTTCATATAAACATTTTACTGTTAGGACTAATGAAAATAATAATTACCATTCCTGAATTGGTTGTGTATGGCAACTCCTTGAAAATGACTTCATGGCAAAACCAATGTCATTTTCAATAGATCTCTAGTTCTTAAAAAACAAAAATCTGCCAATTTGTTTTCATATAAACATTTTACTGTTACTGGACTAATGAAAATAATAATTACCATTCCTGAATTGGTTGCATATGGCAACTCCTTGAAAATGACTTCATGGCAAAACCAATGTCATTTTCAATAGATCTCTAGTTCTTAAAAAACAAAAATCCGCCAATTTGTTTTCATATAAACATTTTACTGTTAGGGGACTAATGAAAATAATAATTACCATTCCTGAATTGGTTGCATATGGCAACTCCTTGAAAATGACTTCATGGCAAAACCAATGTCATTTTCAATAGATCTCTAGTTCTTAAAAAAAATCAAAAATCCGCCAATTTGTTTTCATATAAACATTTTACTGTTAGGACTAATGAAAATAATAATTACCATTCCTGAATTGGTTGTGTATGGCAACTCCTTGAAAATGACTTCATGGCAAACCAATGTCATTTTCAATAGATCTCTAGTTCTTAAAAAACAAAATCTGCCAATTTTGTTTTCATGTAAACATTTTACTGTTAGGACTAATGAAAATAATAATTACCATTCCTGAATTGGTTGCATATGGCAACTCCTTGAAAATGACTTCATGGCAAAACCAATGTCATTTTCAGTAGATCTCTAGTTCTTAAAAAACAAAAATCTGCCAATTTGTTTTCATATAAACATTTTACTGTAAGGACTATTGGAAATAATAATAACCATTCCTGAATTGTTGCATATGGCAATTTTTTCTCACTAGCCAGATTTTTTAGAAGTACACTTTTTTCAATCTGATTTTTGGGTACAGCCAAAATTGGTGAATATCCATGAGTATTTGTGTACATCCAAGTTGGCAAATACAGTCCCTCCTATTTCAAGGTTGTTGGAGAGAGTGAAGTCAATTAGTAGTTCCCTAAACATGTATGTTATCAGTAGAAAACATGGAATGTTATCTTGGGATTTGTCTTTGGCTATGGAGTTGAGTGCTCTGTAGAATACATCTTTTGATTTGTCAGAGGTTTTATTGGGAGGTGTGTTGCATATTACTACTGTCAGTTTTACATTCACCATGAAGCAAGGGTTCAGGATTCTAGGTAATACTGGCATACATTTGAGTAGAGCTTGATAGGTTTGATTGGTCAACATAAAGGCAACTCCTTAATTCATGTCTCTGCTAGGATCCACTGTGGTAATAGTCACATTTCCGTTTGGTTTATTTGATCCAGGACCTACTCATTGAACTTCTGACAGTGCTAGATGGTTGAGGTATATATGCATAGTTCTTAGTGCTTGCTCAGTCTTGAAAGCTTGAGACATTGTGCATGTGTTCCAGAAACCAAATCTAAGGTGTGTTTTGTATTTAAAAATCTTGTCCTTGGGAGTGGCGCAGTTGTCATCAAAAGGGGGTTTGATCCATGGCCTAATCTTTGTGTTTCAGTTGTACTAATAAGTTTCCCCAAGGGCAGGCCCTCAAGGTCTAGTTGCGGGTCGCAAGCCCACAGCCCAACCCTCCTCATTTAACAGACTTGGGGCTGCTATGCTTCCCCAATCTCTTGAAGGCAAGGTTCCTAACTGGCTTATTTATCTGTTGAATTAGGGTTCTTTTCAAACATTTTGTGGTAACCTGGCTCAATAGTAACTGAAACTCTAAAAAACAGAATTTTGATACCAATAGATACATCAAAAGAATTGAATTGTTATTCTGATTTTAAATATGTAAGTTTCATCAAGTTTAGTCTTACCCATCAAAAGTTACAAGTTGGAGAAAATTTGCCTTATTTTCGGTAAAGGGAGAAACACCCTTTGAATTCATAGAATCTTATTGAAAATCGCACAATCAGATTCAGCATATCAGAGATCATGAGTGTAGAGGTTTCAAGCTCCTATCTGCAAAAATGTGGATTTTTTTTTTTCAGGGGTGATTGTATCAACCCAGTGGTCCTAGAATGTTGTGAGAGTGCTCATTCGAACGGAAATTAAAAGTTCTAGTTCCTTTTTTAAGTGACCAAAAAATTGGAGGGCAAATTGACATATAAAATATTAGTTTAATTGACATATAAAATATTTATAACTTAAAAGTTTTGATGATTTTTTTATTTATGAAAGTAAGAAAAGTAAAACATCTCAAGCGTATTTTGTTTTCAGTAAAGCGCAAATTGTGTTCTGGTCAAACAGTTTGTGGTAACAAACTGCAAGTAAGCAGCAACCCAGCTCAATAGTAACCAAAACTCTATAAAATGGTATTTTGATACCATTAGGTACATCAAAAAAGAATCAGATTGTTATGCTAATTTCAAATATATATAAAATTCTTCAAGTTTAATCTTACCCATCATCAAAAATTACGTGCCTGAGAAAATTTTCTGTATTTTCGAAAAAAGGGGGAAAAAACCCCAAAAAGTCATAGAACTTTGATAAAAATCATATCATAAGATTCAGCGCATCAGAGAACCCTACTATTGAAGTTTCAAGCTTCTGTCTACAAAAATGTGGAATTTTGTATTTTTGCCAGAAGAAAGATCACAGATGCTTCTTTCTTTGTTGTTTTTTCTCCAGGGGTGATTGTATCATTCCAGTAATCCTAGAGTATCATGAGAAGGCCCATTTGTGCGGAAATTGAAAGTTCTAGTGCCCTTTTAAGTGACAAAAAAAATGGAGGGCAACTTGGCCCCCTCCCAAGCTCTTTTTTTCCCGAAGTCGCCCAATCAAAATTTTGAGATACCTATTTTGTTCAGCATAGTTGAAAATCTAATAAATATGTCTCTGAGGGTGACTTAATCCTCCACAGTTCCTGAGGGAGGGGCTGCAAGTTATGAACTTTGCCCAATGTTTACATATAGTATTGGTTAATGGGAAGTATACAGAAGTTTTCAGGAAGGATCTGTTTCTGGGGAGAGTCAGAGGAGGGGGTTACGGGGGAGGATCTTTCCATGAAGGGTGATTCCTTGTGGGAAGGGACATTTTCTATGAAGGGGGCGCCGGATTTCCCAGCATTATTTAAAAAAAACGATCGGAAATTAAATAAAAAACAATTTTTTCAACTAAAAATAAGGAACAACATTAAAACTTAAAAATAACAGATATTATTGCGTATATGAGAAGGTTCCTCCCCTTGTCAATACCTCGCTCTGTACGCTAATTTTTTTTGTACTTTCAAAAGAGCTATCTATTCTAATTAACCGGCCTTTGTGATTCAGGGGTTAGTGATTCGAACAAAAATTGGAACTTTAGCGTAAAGAGCGAGGTATTGACTAGGGTGCGAACTATCTCATATACGCAATAAAAAAAAATAAGAATATAGAAGTTTGTTACGCAAGTTAATTCGTAAGTTACGTCAGAACAAAATTTCGAGAAAGCCATTTAGCAAAAAAAAAAAAGTAAAATTAATATGCAAATCTCGTTTTAAATTATTCATGTACAGTGACCCAAAATCAAAGTTGCATTAATTCAAAAACGCTTGGAAATTAAATAAAAAACAAGTTTTTTTAAGTGAAAGTAAGGAGTGAAATTAAAACTTAAAACGAACAGAAATTGTTCTGTATATGAAAGGGGCTGTCCCCTCCTCAACGCCTTGCTCTTTACGCTAAAGTTTGACTCTGTCTCCCAACTTTATTTTCTAAAACAATTAAAAACCTTAGCGTAAAGAGCGACGCGTTGAGGAGGGGACAGCCCTTTTCATCTACGGAGTAATTTCTCTGTTTGTTTTTAAGTTTTAACGTCGCTCCTAATTTTCAGTTAAAAAACGTGTTTTTTTTATTTAATCCTGAGAGGCATGGGGGTTATCAGCCCCATGTTAAGCTTTGCTCGTTTTTAGTTTGACTTTGTTCTTTATTGTAATTTCTGTTCCTTTTGAGTTTCATTCATTTATTGATAGTGATTTGTGGTAGTTTTAAGCATGGAGATTATTTGAATTTTATTTTTGCTCATTCTCGGCTTAATGGAGCTTTTTACTTTTCCTTGATAAACTTGTTTTCTGGAAAAAGTTTTTTGAATTAATGACCACAAAAACACCATACTGCCTTTCCGTCAAAAAAATTACAAATTTGGGACTTTTTTAAATTTCTAATTTTAGTTTCAAACATCCCATTTTATTGTTAGTTTTATTTCATTTATGTATATAGATTGCTGAGGATATAGAGCCATAATATTTTAAGGTTAAAACAAATTTCACTATCTTAGGCAAATCTCCCGTTGTTTTTGCCAGTTTTGTTTTTATTCATGATTATTCTATGGGAAAAAATTGAGATTTCTTTTTTTATGGATTCCTTAACAAAATAAGAGTTCATATTTTTGTTTGTCAAAATTCTCAGACCTATACAAGTCAGTGTAAAAAGAAATAAAATAAAAAATGCTTCCATATCAGCTTAAGTTTAGAAAACTTCTTAGGTCACAAGTGACATAAAAATGTGCCTGTTTGATTAAATGTAGTCATTTTTTTTAGCTTGAAAAATTCTAAACCCTGTCCACCACTTAAGTTTCAACCTTGCTTCGACCCTTGTGTTCTCAATAAATGCTGGTACTACTAACAACTCACTGCTGCACCATGTAGTCTGAGATCAATACCTGAGCATGATCCTCCTCCTCATTTAAATTCCTAAAATGCGATTTAATTTATAACAATTTAATATATTCGGTTCAATCTAGAAAGAATGATTTTCATATTTTAGAAACTTACTCAGAATGAACTTCGAAACGGACTTCAAAATGCTTCAAAACCGAAAAAGAAGAAGAAAAGTAGAAGAGCAAAGAAGACACAGAATCTAAATTGAAGAAAGTAAATAAGGAAACTTCAGCAGAAACAGAAACTGAGGATTTTGCTAATGGTAAGAACATTAACCATTTAATTGATATATTTTTCGTTTTTACTAAAAAAAAATTGTCTTAACTAATCAAGCCAGAAATATGAAAATTCATGCAGAGTAATTTTTAAACCGTGCCTTTTATATGTATAATTTCAAATGTGTTTGCTTGTGTGTATACTGGAAAATAAGTATAACTAGTTAGTTTCAAACGTGAAAATTTTGCTGACTAGTTTTGAAACCATAAGAATAGACATATATTGTAAATCACCCCATGCAGTCTTCCATTAGGTCTTGACCTGTCAAGATTGTCGTGTTTTGAAATAAATGACGCTTGTGATTTTTTAAATGAAGACGCGAGATCAGCCTTGGGAAATTTTCTATCTCCTGCAAGTACCAGTGCTAATTCTGGCTTAGGCAACCTGGTGTTAGTTGAAGATATAGCTTCAATTCAAGGTTTGTCTCGTTTTTTTATCATAAACCTGGAATGTCCCATCTTTGTAATGAATGCCCACAGGAAATGTGGAACTGGGTCTTTCTAGTGTTCTAAGTGCAATGCCTGGTTGCACCCTGCTTGTGCTGGCATAACAAAAAGTAATCGCCTAAAACCCTAATTGGTTATATGTTCAATGCTGAGTGTTGATGGTTTGAAAATGACGTTATTAATACCGTCAATAATCAACCAGAAGTGGTCCAACAATCGATGCTGTAGAGTCCCCCGTTAGTTCTGATGAAGAAAATTCAACTATCTCCAACGAAAATCAACTTGAAGTAATATCCTAAATTTCCCCTACTCTACCTTGTTTTTTCGAGTAATGTCAACAATAGTTCTAGTAATGTCAAGAATAGTTTTTATTACCATGATTCCTCATGCACTGCTGGTCTCCCTAGGCTTATACCCATTGGTTTAAAACTTACTATTTCATTATAAAATCCATTTTGCTAAATTTCTATAATCAGCAAGCATTGATTTGTCACAATTAAGCTGGAAAAAAAATTCAAAATAATTTTTCCATTTTTCCATACACCTTGTTTCTTCTGTTGGCTTTGATATTTTTTCAATATATATATATATATATATATATATATATATATATATATATATATATATATATATATATATATATACATTTATATATATCATATTATATATATATATTATATAATATGTATATTTGATATTTTCAATATATATATATATATATATATATGTATATATGGATTTACTTTTTTAACTTTCAGCAACTATATCATCAACTACTTTGCTGATCTTTGCTTTCTTCTTTAAGTTCAACTTTGATGTAGGTATCAGTCAGAACTTTTGATGTTCCTTTCTTATGTCTTTGACTGTGTTGAGTAATGCATGACTTTGCTTTAGGGAATAGTCCCACTTGTTCAGGCATAACTGATTCTTGATTATAAAGAGGAGCAAATGAACTCTTAAGCTTTTTCATTGTTCACCTCAACCTCAGGGTCTTCATGCTGACATAGGACATCATTTGTAGGACTAACTAGCAGGGGCGTCCCAGGGGGGGGGGGGCAGAGTGGGGTGCCCCCAACTTTTTTTGTATTTGGTAAAATTTTCAGCACAGTGAAAAATTTTTGCAAAATTCTTGATTTCTGAGGAAATTTGGCATAATCATCAGGTAGCAATTCAGTAAAATTTACAAAGATCTCCCCCCCCCCCCCCCAGTGAAATGAGCCTTGGGACGCCCCTGCTAACTAGGGCAGGTCTATCAAGATTAGGGAGAGCAGGTCTTTCAGTGCAAAAGATGTAAAAAAAATCTTCTGGGAAGATTTCAGGATTGTAGGGCCATATTCTAGTTTTTATCAAAGTCCCTTGTGATTTTATATAGGGTTAACACACCTGAAGGGAAAGTACATTTTAATAGCTAGAGCTTCTGGTTGCAGGGAGGTGAATGGTAAGTGGTATGATACATGAATCTTTTGTAAATTGCACAACTATTAAGGACATCTGAAATTCATGGTTATCTCAGATTAGAAGCTTGGGACTCTCTTGAGATGCTTGTGAATATACCTTGAAGTGATGAATAAATTTTGAAGATAGATCTTGGCTGATCCAACCTGATGGCAAGGCTCCACCTGTTGAGTTTGCTATAGCACCAGCTTGTTTTTGAGGCTGAAAATTCTTCCTTAGAAATATAAAGTAAGGTGGTAATGACTGACCACTTACAGAAAAAGTCCCAACCATGGTCACAACAATACCTCTCTTTGAGGATGTTGCCTTATCCACTATCTTCTGATTTCTATCCTCAAACACATTGGGAAGTAAATGATAAGTGGTCATGGAAGTCTCACCACAGTTGTATATGTCACTTGCATTCAAAGGAAGCTTTTCTACAATTGACTTCAGGTTTGAGATGAAAACTGTCAAGTGTTGACCCTGTTAATCTTTGTTGCTTGACCCAACTTGTTGGTTTGGGCTTGTGTACCAACATTTGTGGATTTTGAGCTCAAAAGTCTGCCAACCAGTCTATCCCTCCCTCTTTGGCATGGATCAAGTTATGAGGGATTGTCTTGCTGTTTGCTATAGTAAAGTGATTGGTACAGTCAAAGTTGCATACACTGGCAATTACAGTTACAAGTAGTTGGGTTTGCTGTTGGAGTCAGTCCCAGTCACAAATATTTGCAACTTACAAGTAACTACAAAGAATTGAAAGCAGTCACAGTTTGAAAAAGTTAAGGTAGCCCTCAGATGTTCAATACATTCCTTTCAGCTGTTACTCACATATTGTTTTATATGTCCTTTTGACGACCTGCATGCAGAGTGCATTTTGATTTTGTTCAACATGCTCTGCAATATACCCTGGTAGTTTTATCTTGATGCCCTTGGCCATCCCAGATATATTGCAGATTGACTATTTTAACATCCTCATTTAGTTATAAATCCCTCTTAACATGTCCTGAAATTTCAACTTTACATCTTTTTCTGTTCCTAAGATGTTGTAATAGGCCCTTATGACAAACTTGAATGGACATAATGTCTTGATTTAGATGATCATTCCCAAAAATCCTGCTCTGAAAGTTTTAATGTACTCTCCCTTTTTTTTCCTGATATATTGCACATCTTTGTTTTTAACAATCTGGATATGTATTGTACCTTTAGTTTTAGCCTCCCTAAAAGTTGAAGCTTAATACCTTATTCTGTTCCCAAGACATTGTATCTATGCTGGTTTGACAACCTGGATGTACTTGAAACCCTTTTGAAGAAAAAAATTACCATTAATTGGGTAGATGGGTGTCATCTTGTACATTCTGGGACATGTCCCAGTGTGCTCAGCAAGTATAACAGTGAAATAAGTTAAGATAAAGGTTCTGTCCTTGCAAATATGTTAACTAGGATTCTCCCACATACTATGAAGTAAGAAAAGTTTTATTAACATGATTCCTCATGTACTGCTGATCTCCTAGGCTTATACCCATTGGTTTAAAACTTACTATTTCATTATAAAATCCATTTTGCTAAATTTCTATAATCAGCAAGCATTGATTTGTCACAATTAAGCTGGAAAAAAAATTCAAAATAATTTTTCCATTTTTCCATACACCTTGTTTCTTCTGTTGGCTTTGATATTTTTCAATATATTATATATATATATATATATATATATATATATATAGTATATATATATATATATATATATATATATATATATATATATATATATAGGTATATATATATATATATATATTATATATATATATATATATATATATATATATAGATATATATATATATATATATATATATGTTATATATATATATATATACGTTTATATATATATATATATATATATATTATATATATATATATATATATATATATATATAAATATATTATATATATCTATATATATATATAGATATATATATATATAAATATAATATATATATATATATATATATATATATAATATATATTAGATATATATTATATATATATATATATTATATAGTCTATATATATATATATATATAATTATATCATATATATATATAGATATATATATATACTATATATATATATATATATTATATATATATATATATATAATATATATATCCTATATATATATATATATATATATATATTATATATATATATAATATCAATATATATATATATATATATATATATATCCTATATATATATATATATTATATATATATATATATATATATATATTATATATATTATAAGATATATATATATATATAAAATATATAGGTGAAACAAAAGTGTTTTTTAAGAGGAATAAAGGAGGCCTAACCTAACAGAATAAGAACAAAACATGGTGGCTTTATTTTTGTTTTGTTTTATTTTTTTTATCAACTTTTACTCAATGGATTTATAATAGGCCCCTTTTTTAGCACTAAGATCTTACATCTTTCTGCAAAGATTAACGTTTTTTAACTCATCTTTGTTCTAAGATCTTACAGCTCACTGATGTTAGCAAAAAGTGTGAAGACCGCCACTGTTTTTGCCATATAGAACAATGATGAGAGAGAATTTTGATGATCTACTCATCATTGTTCTCAGACCGCTGATCAGAGCAGTAATCAAATAGTAAGTTTGAAACAGATGTTATAGCCATTTTTATACCCCAAAAAATATAGAATGAAATTATTATTTTCAAAGGTCCTAAAAAGGCTGAAATAAAAAATGGCATCTTGTGGTATATTTGCTTTATTTGTAGGTCAATAAGATAAACTGTTCAATATTTACTGCTTAGCAAGACCTTCCCAGAGTATGTTTTTGGCCCTGGATTCATTACTGAAAGTTTCATTTTTCCTAACTCAATCCTTTCCAAGGTAGCAAATGTAGCTAAACTAGAATTTTACCCTGTCTGGCTGAATGTAGTTTCTTCTTTGAGTAGGTGTTTCTAACTTTCAGTCAATCATACTACTTTGCTGATCTTTGCTTTCTTGTTTGTCTCCTTTTCAAGTTGTAACCTTGATGTAGGTATCAGTTAGAACTTGGGTTTTTTTTGATGTTCGTTTCTTATGTCCTTGACTGTGTTTGAGTAATGTCTTGACTTTGCTTTAGGGAATAGTCTCACTTGTTCAGGCATAATAACTGATTCTTGATTAGAAAGAGGAGCAGATGAACTCCAAGCTATTTTATTGTTCTCCTCAACCTCAGGGTCTTCATGCTGACATAGGACATCATCTGCAGGACTAACTAGCAGGGGTGTCCCAGGAGGGGGGCGGAGAGGGGTGCCCCTTACTTTTTTTGGTATTTGGTAAAATTTTCACCTAGGTGGGAAATTTTGGCAGAAATTTGGCAAAATTCTTGATTTCGCGAGGAAATTTGGCATAAATCAGGTAGCAGTTCAGTAAAATTTACAAAGATCTCCCCCCCCCCCCCCCCCTCCACTGAAATGAGCCTTGGGACGCCCCTGCTAACTAGGGCAGGTCTATCAAGATTAGGGAGAGCAGGCCTTTCAGTGACAAAAAGATGTAAAAAAAATCTTTTGTGAAGATTTCAGGATTGTAGGGCCATATTCTAGTTTTATTGAAGTCCCTTGTGGTTTTATCTGGGGGTTAAACAATAGAGGAAGACTATGTTCAACAAGTGAAATAATGTTATATATTGTCAAGGTCTTCTCAGGATTAGGCAACATTCAGTTACCTGCAGATTTGTTGTATTGACACCTGAAGGGGAAGTACATTTTAATAACTAGAGCTTTTGGTTGCAGCAAGGATGAATGGTAAGTGGTATGATACATGCATGTTTTGTAAATTGCACAACTTTTAAGGACATCTGAAATTCATGGTTATCTAAGGTTAGAAGCTTGGGGCTCTCTTGAGATGCTTGTGAATATACCTTGAAGTGATGATTACATTTTAAAGATAGATCTTGGCTGATCCAACCTGATGGCAAAGCTCCAGCTGTTGAGTTTACTATAGCACCACCTTGTTTTTGAGGCTGAAAATTCTTCCTTGAAATATAAAGTAAGGTGGTAATTACTGACCACTGACAGAAAAAGTCCCCCAACCATGGTCACAACAATACCTCTCTTTGAGGATTTTGCCTTACCCACTATATCTTCCAGACACATGTCCCCAAACACCTTGGGAAGAAAATGATAAGTGGTCATGGAAGTCTCACCACAGTTGTATATGTCACTTGCATTCAAAGGAAGCTTTTGTAGAATTGACTTCAGGTTTGAGATGAACTGCCCAGTGTTGACCCTGTTGATCTTTGTTGCTTGACCCAAGCTTGTGGGTTTGGGCTTGTGTAGCAACATATGTGGATTTTGAGATCAAAAGTCTGCCAACCAGTCTATCCCTCCCTCTCTTTGGCATGGATCAAGTTATGAGGGATTGTCTTGTTGTTTGCTATAGCAAAGTGATTGATACAGTCAAGTTGTATACACTGGCAATTACTGGTTACAATTAGTTGGGTTTGCAGTTGGAATCAGTCACAGTCGCAAGTATTTGCAACTTACAAGTAACTACAAAGAATTGAAAGCAGTCACAGTTTTGAAAAAGTTGTAGTAGCCCTTAGAGGTTCAATATATTCCTTTCAGCTGTTACTCACATATTGTTTATGTTTATATATTGCTGTATTGTTTATATGTACTTTTGACAGCCTGCATGCATAGAGTGTATTTTGATTTTGTTCAACATGCACTGCAATATACCCTGGTAATTTATCTTAATGCCCTTGGCCATCCCAGATATATTGCAGATAGACTATTTTAACATCCTTATTTAGTTATAAATCCCTCTTAACATGTTCTGAAATTTCAACTTTACATCTTTTTTCTGTTTCTAAGATGTTGTAATAGGCCCTTATGACAAACTTGAATGGACATAATGTCTTGATTTAGTTCATCATTCCCAAAACCCTGCTCTGAAAGTTTCATTGTACTCTCCCTTTTTTTCCTGATATATTGCACATCTTTGTTTTTAACAATCTGGATATGTATTGTACCTTTTGTTTAGTTTTAGCCTCCCTAAAAGTTGAAGCTTTATACCTCATTCTGTTCACAAGACGTTGTATCTATGCTGGTTTGACAACCTGGATGTACTTGAACCCTTTTGAAGAAAAAAAAATTACCATTAATTGTGTAGATGGGTGTCATCTTGTACATTCTGGGACATGTCCCAGTGTGTTCCATTTTTTCCTGCCCCACTATTTACCAGATGATACCCATCTACAAAATGCTGCTTTTTTCTGAATATTTTGTCACAAGATGGCCACATAACATTACCAGATAATTTGGCTTTAGTTTGGTGCCACAAGCATTAAATTTTGCTGAACAAAAATAGAATTAACAAAGACAATCTGAAGGCAAAATTCTTTGGCAGCTGAGATTGTGAAGTCTGTCAATTAAAAATCAAGATGAAAAATGTTGATAAAGCTGCAAAGCCAATCCTATTTGTACTGGAGATATTAAACCCTGCAGTCTACATGTCTGTTACCCTTGAACCTTGATGATTTAGCTAGTACTATGGTTGATGGCCCCGTTTATTACATCACCTAAAGAATGATGCCAAGGAATGGAATCCATAAACTGGAGGAGAGGGGGATTCTAGATTGCTGGTTTGAAATCAAAAGTGTTTGAGACATTTAATGGAATTAATATGGATGAAGGGAAGAGAAACAAATTGTTACACAATATACATTACAAGCAAAACATAGTATTACAAACCAGTGGTATGTTTACTTATGATGAAAAGATGCATTATAACAATTCAAACTTAACAGCAGCATGACCAGTTCTATTTAATATTATATCAGCTACTTCATAGCCAAAATAAATGTGTAATTCTTTTAAATTTAATTAAACTGTTTAGAGGGGGTGGGGTGATGTGTCATATAAAAATATTTTTTAAATGAAAATTGAGGAGCAACATTAAAACTTAAAACAGACAGAAATTATTCTGTATAAGAGCAGGCTGCCAATTCCTCAACCCTTGTTCTTTCCACAAAAGTCTTTAAGTTTTTAAAAATATTTCTGATTAAAAATCAAAAACCTTTGTGTGTTTTAACAGTCTTTCTTAAAGAAATTCAGAGGCATAAAATTTCATGAATGCCAATTAAAAACGTAAAAAATGCAGCATCCAGTTTTGCAACCAATCTCATCCTTTCTCTTGTAGAGGGTGGGGGGAGGGGTATTTTCTGAGGTGGTACTTTCCAGGGAGGGGGGGGGGGGGGTAACTAATATCTATTTGTGTTAAGTCTTGCTTGTAGTTTACAAATTTTATAGTAATTTCCTTTGTTTTCCCTTTGGTTAGAGTTATTTGGCTGAATATTTATACAAAATATCTGATTATTGTGGCTTGAAAAAAAATTGGAAACAATTCCTTGTTTGCAAGTCTTTGAGACAAGAATTTCTTTGTTTTTGTTTTTTTTTGTTTGTTTTTTTTTTACCACTAAAATATTGCTATTCCTTACTGGTATTTTCGTGAATTGACGGTACTGGGTATACTTTAAGGTGATTTTTGTCAATTAATGCAAATATGAAGTCTTGCTTCTTCTTTGAGAAGTTTCTTCATAGATTAAATAACACAAGTCGTTTTTTTTTCAAATAATAGTAAGCCTACAGTGTCAAAGTAATCTTAAATTGAATAGTAATTAGTCTGTATATGAGGAGTTTCTTCTATGATTGAATAACACAAAACAGTTTTTTTTTTCTCAAATGGTGGTTAATGATAGATTTATTTGTTTTCCCCGAACGTGGACTGTTTAAAAACTAACTTAATTTTTTTAAGTTAGTTAGCATTCTTTAATTTTTTTAAGAATGCCGAACCATTGAATAGTAAGTAACAGTTTGAACCTACGGGATAATAGTTTTTTTTTTTCTAACGAAAATCAAAAAAAATAATAATGAATTTAGAATAAAAGTTAAAAAATAAAAAAATACTTTCACAGCAAATAACGCGCTTGGTGGCGAGATCGAAAGAATTTACATCATGTGCATTCTTAATACAGAAAACACTGAGAAAGGGGGAAAAGGTCTTATATTTAAAAAAGGTTATGAATGTTTATTCTTAAATTAATTTCTTTTTCTTTTGTCAAGTAGGTTGCTAAAGAGTATTTCATTAAAACCAAGTGAAAGAGAAATTGACTTCTCACTTGCATGTTTATGGTCTGGGCCAGATAGTTACGCAAGCTCTCTCTCTCTCTCTCTTACTTTTGGGAGTTTTCAAATTCCCGTAGATAATTTCCCATACTTTTTTGGTGGTCGCAGGATTTACTGCTTTGAAGACTATCTTCTCCATGTGACACGCCACCCTCTCGCCATCCAAAAACAAACGAACGTATGGTCTTGCATCAGCAGCTTATCCTTCAAATGCTGGCTTTGTCAACATCTGATGTTCTGTTCTATGCTTACCATGGTAAGCATAGATAATTTGGTATGTTCATGCATACCAAATTATTGAGATACATCTTTCACATTAAGGGTGTCTTGGGTGTGTTGAATCCTACAGAGGATGATTAAGATTAAAATCACAAAGTATTAATTGGTTTGAGGAAAGATTTGATAGCTTTCTTGAATGCAGGATTATTCAAAGAAGAAGGTTTATTTATGACTACTTAAATCACACTTGCTAATGATAGGATGAATCCTGTCTCTAACAGCTTCAGTGATGATAGTTAGTCTTCTATGGGATCCCAAGCAGTGGTCCATAGACAATTCTTCCATGATGAGTGGTCCTTGATTCTTAGGACACATACTGAAAGACGAGGCTGTTTGTTCATCTCAACCTTTTGTTACTAATGCTTTCATAGATGATTGGAAGTCAACATTAATCACCAAGCTAATCAAATCATTTCTCACAAGTGCTAAAAAGGCCTCCACCTTTTTGAGAAGTGAGATTAAAATCCCTATAATTTCTATATATTGAATAATTTTTAACATTAAATTTTTGACCAGAAGACAAATGTGATTCTAAGATGCAAACAAATTTCTGGGGATTCAATATACAAAAACCTTTTAAGCTTAACCAGACAACTCATGGGTAAACCTTTTGTATTGAATTGAAAAGAAAATTCATTCTAATCTGTGTTCTGTCTTGATGCTAAATGTTGTTTTTGTTGTTTTTAGTTGATTTTTGTTTTGAAATAGGGGAGAGTGCACTTGCATTTCTTTTTAGGAATTTCTTTTCGGTTGAGGTTGAGTTTTTGTGATTTCTGATCTTGCTTTGAGAGTGGATATGAGTTAGAAATGGAGTCAATAGATTCCAAGTCCTCCTCAAACATTGAATGATCTGGAGTGGTATCTATAATTGTTTAATTGAATGGTGTGAGTGGGACACAAAAATTCTGAAACATTTTTTCAAACGACTTGAGATTGAATTTGTTTAGATTCTGAGGATAGAAATTTATTGATCATTTCAGGAATTTTTAGTGTTTAAATTCCATCGATTTTTTTTATTAAGGGCTCTAAACCTCCCTGTTCTATTGACATGTTTGGATATAGAGAAGGGCTTTCAGTGGTTAGAAGGGGAGGGGATTCTTCATCAGAAAGAACTGTGGAACCAAGATTTCCAATTGTATGGCTGATTTAAGGATATCTGCATACTTATTTTTTGTAGCACCAATAGTGATTTTTTCTTCTATTGCCTTATTAATTACCTTTTCAACATTCTTTGTTATGGGACATGCTTTGTCTTTAGCATGATGGTTGCCAAGACAATTAGGGCACTTAAATAATGATTTATTTTCTCCATTAATAGGGCAAGATCATGCTAGATGGCTATTGGCACATCTTGAACATTTAAGATTACTGCAGCACACTTTGGCAGTGTGACCATGCCTTTGGCAGTGGTTGCAGATGATGACATGGGGAATATATGTCTTAAGCTTTTTATCAATGCCCAGAATAGAAATAAATTATGGGAGGTGATATGAGGGAGTAAGAATAAACCCATCAACATTCGTTTTTTTCAGATGCCTGATGACCAAAGAATGAATGTACTCTTGTTATACATTGGTATAAGATATTTTGTATAAACATTCAGGCCAAATAATTGACCAAAGAGAAAAAGGAGATTACTGTAAAGCAAGATTTAACACTAATAAATAGTAGTTACCCCCTTACCCAGAAAATAGCCCCTGCTGAAAAATACCCCCCCCCCCCCGCATATATATATATATATATATATATATATATATATATATATATATATATATATATATATATATATATATATATATATATATATATATATATATATATATATATATATATAGATATATATATATATATATATATATATATATATATATATCCATCATGCCTTACTGATAGCATTTGGCTCCGTTCAATTATCAAAGAAAATCCAGCTAGTTGGCAAACTTTTCTCCCTCTGAGTGGTGGTGAAGCCCTAAAGTAGTTTCTAAGAGATATATTTGAAGGGTCTCTAGCTTTGCCATGGTGGTTATATTATAATTAATGTATACTTTCAATCCATAATCAATTTTGGATCTGATAAATCTCTTTTAAAAGTCCAGCAGAACTTTGGGAGAATTTGCTAGAAGAAGGAAGTAAGTTGTCTAAGGATTGATATTCTTTTCATGCAAGCCTGCTTCACAGCTTTGACTTGAGCATTCCATGTGAGCGTTTTATCCAAAGTTAATCCTAAAATCACAGGGTTGGCTTCAGTCTGAATTAATGAGCCTTTTGTGTAAAGCTGTGGTGCTTGGACACTTTGTTTATTTTGGAAGATTGCTGCTTTCGTTTTAATGGCTGATATTGGAAGGGACATCGTTTCTAAGAAAGGTTCTAGTTCAAGTATGGCTTTTTGTAGATTAGTCTCCAATTCTTCAGTTGGGCATCCACATTCCCAAATAGTGGCATCATCTGCATACTCCGTTTTGGATATTGTTGAACTTGGAAGTTCAAATTCAGATATTAGCAGAGGGCTGAGAGGAGATTCCTGGGGTAGTCCTACCTCAAGCCTTTTGACTGATTTGCTCAAACCCTGGGGATCAGTTGGTTAGATAATTCCAAACAAAATGGATAAATAGTTCAGGGAAGTCCTTTGAAAGAAAGATTGCACATAACTTATCTTTAGTTACATTTCTATATGTATCTTTGAAGTCTACCAATAAGACTAGTATAAATTTGCCTTGTTCCAAGGCTTCTTGGATGGCTTCTTCAAGACACATGGTTCTGTCAAGTGTTGATATTATCTTTCTAAAGCCCAACTGTGATTGCAGGAAGAGGTTATTTTTTTCTGCAAACCATTTCAGTCTCTTTTGGATCATCTTTTCCATTATTTTCCCAAAAACTGGAAGCAGAATATAGGTCTGTAAGAAGAGGGTTTTTCTGGAGATTTACCTTTTTCCTAATTGACTTAATGGTAGCTTGTTTCGAAACCCTTGGGGAATCCCTTTTTTGCCATAGTTCATTATACAGCAAAGGCAATTTTGGGTGGAAATTTTCCCCTGCTTCGTTTACCCAAGTATATCCTATTTCATATTCTCCTGGTGCTGATTTTGTATTTACTGTATCAAGGGTCATCTTTAATTCATTCATTGAGAAAGGGCTAATCAGTGTCTCTGTGTGCTGTGTTTTGCCATATAATTTGCAGACTAGTTGACAGTCAATTTCTTTGATGAGACAATATATTAATCTGAGATGATAAATGAAATTGTTTTGTGGCTAAAAAATGTACAGTCCGCTTTCTCGGTTGTTTAAATTGATAATGTCGATTTTCTTTGGCGATATACTGCTTCTGGTATGATACAGATTTCTAGTAATAACGTCCTGTTTCTTTTGTGCTTTAGGTGGTTCATATTATCTTTTCTGTTCAAACCCGAAAGGTTACAGCGTGGAGAGTTTTTGGGTGACTGATGAGAAAAATCCCCTAGATGCTGCAAAGAAAGCATTTGAAGAATTCTATTTAAGGAAAACTGGGAACAAATGGAAAAATGGTAACTTTCAGAAGTTACCAGGTAAAATGCACCTCATTAATGATTTAAGTAAATCTAGGCGTATTATTTTTGATACTATAATCTATAGGATTCGATCAAGCTAAAACTGGTATCGGTACTTCTCTAGAATCCAGAAACACGCAAGAATTGTATTGCGAAGATCAGATCAGATAATTACCGCTTAGTCTCCAATGTATAGCGATTGAACAAAGGGTTTCTCACTCCGTGAACTATATTTAAACTTTAGTTTTTTTGGGGTTTAGGGGGACTAAAAAGTAGCTAGGTTATTTTAGGCTACGTATTTAATATATGCTATGCTTTAACCCGCCCCCTCCCCCTCCCGATAATGTGCAAATATATAGCCCAAATTTGTTTCTGAACTAATATATTTTCATCCTATTTTGTTTTATTTCATTAGCATTAACGAAACTTAACTTCTCGCGTGTTTCTGAATTCTAGACATGTACCCTGGTATCAAATTTGGATTTTCGCGAGGGTTGCTGGGGCTCATCATTTTCAACTTGATTGAATCCTATTGTAATCACAGCAAAGGCTTATTGATCCTGCAGTTGATTGCCTTGGTTGGCATGTTTTTAATATTGCTTTTTGAAGGAGAAGGACTTAAACACCCTATGAGTAGTGTCATGGGGCTCCTGAGCGCAATCCTGCGTGTTGGTATCACTTACAAAATATCAAGCGATGGCTACTTTCGAAGAGCGAAGAGGACAGAATTGCATTCATAAATGCGCGCAAAATGCAGTTCGAGCGATTCGGCAGTCCCGGGTTCAGTATAAGGAGAAATTCACCACCAAGCTTCAACTTGCTTCAGCAAAGAGTTGGTGGAGAATTGTCAAGGAGGCTTTACCGTCGTTGTGGGGACCGCAATTCCTTCTCTCCAGACTAACGGGACAGTGGTACAAGATCCACAGGCAAAGGCTGAAGCTCTTGCTAAGGCTTTTGCCGAATTCTCGAATATAGACGACGACGGTAGAGAAGTGCCAAAATTTCTCCGGCCGAACCGACACTGTCCTGGAACGCGTGAATTTTTCTGCTCCCAAGATCCTTCGCATTCTACAGTATCTAGATGTGACCAAAGCCACGGGTCCTGACAACATACCAATGTTGTCCTCAAGTCATGCAGTGCCAAACTAGCTGGACCCTTGTCATTGCTTTTCCGGCTGTGCTTTCGCTCCGGAACCTTCCCACGAACATGGAAGTCTGCCCATGTTATACCTACTCTAAAGCCAGAAGGCGATCCAACGAGAGTGGGCTCCTACAGGCCTATTAGCCTTCTCTCCTGTGTTGGCAAAGTCTACGAGAGCGTCTCCAATAAAACACTTCATCGGTACCTGGAATCAAATGACCTTCTAGGCGATCGCCAATATGGATTCCGCCGGAAACGCTCAACATTAGACTGCCTAGTGGCCCAGTATCAGGAGTGGATAGAACTTTTGGCAATGTGATACGACATCAGGCTATTATCCTTCGACATTGCGAAAGCTTTTGACAGAGTATGGCAACCGTGGCCTGCTAAAGAAACTATGTGTATGGTGTTCGTGGATGTCTGTTAAAAGTGTTTGAGAGCTTTCTTTCCGATCGTTCACTGCGGGTTGTTCTTGACGGGTTTATTTCCCGCGAATATCCAGTGAAAGCAGGGGTACCCCAGGGCAGTGTCTGGGACCTACGCTTTTCCTTATCTACATAAACGACATGGGAGACAACCTCGCAAACCCTCTGCCTCGCTTTGCCGACGATACCACGACACACTCAGCCGTCCCTAAACACGAAGACCCAACACAAGCCTCCCTTTCCCTACAGATGGATTTTTTTGAAAATTGAAAAGTGGTCTGTGATGCATGGATGATCAACTTCAATGCATCGAAAACAAAGGAGCTTCTAATTACCCGATCAAAGGTGCCACGTGAACACCCCAGTTTCATCTTCAAAAATGAAGCTATAAAGAGAGTCGACGAGCTTCGTCTACTGGGGATTCATTTCTCCACCGATCTCTCTTGGAACAACCACCTTGATCGGGTGAGAACCTCCTGCGCAAGAAAGCTGGGAGTTACTCTTCGCTGCAAAAACCTTCTTCCGTCAAGCTCGATCATCCCACTCTACAAGTCTTGCATCAGACCCATAGTTGAATATGGATGCCCGCTATATGCTGGTGCTCCGAAAACGCTGTTGGCACCACTTCAGAAGATCTAGAATAGGGTAATTAGGGCGGGCTGCGCCTCTACACAAGAATCGCTCCAGCCTCTAAATGAAAGGTTTGATGTAGCGTTGATGGCTGTTTTCTACAAGTACATTAATTCGCTCCCTCAGAGGAGCTCTCTCGAATTGTGCCCCCCTTTGTCCAGCAGACACGAAGGCACACAGCTCGGTCCAATTATCTAAAGGAGGATACGCCGAAAACCGAGTTACTTGAGGAACAGCTTCATCCGGCGTTGCACTTCTATCTGGAATGATCTTCCTGGGATATTGTCTCTGCAAATCCCTCTGTTGACACCTTCAAAAGAAGGTTCAATAGACATTAAAACCTCGAGGCCATTGAACGAGGTAAATGATAGCGGCATATCAGATACTTTGAAGTACCTGGCGCCGTGAATAAACAGGAAGATACTGCAGCAGGATTAAAGCAAGAATTTCTCCGCCAGTGTTTGTTAATCAGCATTTTTTTTCTTCAAAAATCATTTAAGTCAAAGTTCAGTTAGCACAGATTGGACCTAGGTTAGCTTAAGAAAATATTGGTAGGTCAAGTGGGCTAGTGGACTTTAAGCATGGAGGCCTACTGGGGATAGAATTCCGCCTTTTCAACCCTTCTTTGCACTTCCGCCCCTGTATAGTGAGACTGTTGACATTCCCACTAGAATACTAGGGTCATTGGCAGAGTTACTAGCCGTCCTTTAACGAATATTATGGCGTGTTTTACTTAGTATTAATTAAAAAAACTTTTTCCATAAATAGGTTTTTCAAAGAAATGTAAAGAACTCCATTAAACAAAAAATGATCAAAAAAAAATCAAATGATCTACCAAGCGTGAAAATACCATAAATCAGCATCGATAAATAAATGAAACCCAAAACGAACAGAAATTATAAAAATAACCGAGTCAAACTCAAAACGAGCAGAAATTACCACAAGTTGTGCTCAAAACCCCTATGCCTTCCCAAGGCCAGAACATAATTTACACTTTACGTAAAAAAAAATATAAATGTTTTTACTTTTATAACTTTAATAAATCAAATAACATTGTATATTATTGTATATATGTATATTAAACTGACAATGTACATTCATTTGTATTTTTTTTCAGTAAAGTGCAAACTATG
The DNA here is from genome assembly GCA_027921565.1 of Artemia sinica. Lineage (NCBI taxonomy): Eukaryota > Metazoa > Arthropoda > Branchiopoda > Anostraca > Artemiidae > Artemia > Artemia sinica. The sequence goes on along the minus strand of CM051260.1, from coordinate 48,448,513 downwards.
TTCTGGTCTTGGGAAGGCCATAGTGGCATAGAGAAAATACTAAATTGCTTGGCTTATGGGAAGTGCGAGCATTCGAACTGCCTGTTATCAGCAAGTTAAGGCTTGCTTACGAAACTTAAGGCTGACATCAATACAGCTCTTTTTGCTCGCTCTAGCTGTCTTCTCCACTAGGTAACAATACATTAACATTTCGTATCATAAATCAAAATAAAGCCATTCTACACCCCTGCCACATATAACATGTTAGTTGGTTTCCAGAATTTTTGAATTTGATAATATGAAAAAATCGAAAAAATTACAAACAAATTAAAATTTAGGGATACAAAAAGGTCTTTGAGACCTTTTAAAGAGGCTGAGTTAAAGAGTTAAAGAGGCTGAGTTACAAGGTCGAACCTTAAAACGTACAGGGATTAGGAGGCACAGTTGGGGGGCTACCGCCCCCCAAACCCCCCGCTTTCGCAGCCTTTAAATATAAAAAAAAAAATCTTTAAACTGAAAGTAAGGAGCGACATTAAAACTTAAAACGAACAGAAATTATTCCGTATATGAAAGAGGTTGTGGCCCTCCTCAACGCCTCGCTCTTTACGCTAAAGTTTTTTATTGTTTAAAAAAAAGAGTTGTGAGAAAGTCAAACTTAAGCGTAAAGAGCGAGGCGTTGAGGAGGGCACAACCTCTTTCATATACGGAATAATTTCTGTTCGTTTTAAGTTTTAATGTCGCTCCTTACTTTCAGTTTAAAGAATTTTTTTTTATATTTAAAGGCTGCGAAAAGCGGGGGGTTTGGGGGCGGTAGCCCCCAACTGTGCCTCCTAATCCCTGTACGTTTTAAGGTTCGACCTTGTAACTCAGCCTCTTTAACTCTTTAGAAAAACGTAGTTTTTTTCAAATAATCCTTTTAATAGACAGTTATAGGAAATTCACAAAAAAATACCAGATATTTCGGTCACATATGCAGTGATGGTGATGTGATATGCTGATTTTTAATAGGATCACTTTATGTTCTGGGGAAGGGGGTGTCCCCCCTTCTTGAAAACCGGGCAAATTTTCTCTGGCTGGTTACTGTTTATTTATGTAACATTTAATAAAGCCTAATTTATAAACTTATTTACTTTTAAAACTCTAAACTTGCCATAATTATTATTTAAATGTCCTTTTGTGTTCCTACAAGGTTGTTTCTTCTTCTTTTTTGTAATAATTCTTTATGTTCGAGAGAAAAATTCAATCATTTAGGCATTTAATGCCTAAATTAACATTAATTTGGTCCTCTTCATCTTGGGTCGGTTTTAGCTTTTATTGTTGTTCTTGTTTTATTACTTCTTTACATGACTTTTATCTCTAATCGATTGATGTCCTTTTTCTTTTCTAGGTTAAATTTTGTTGATGACAGAGCTGAGCAGTAATTCGAACAAATCCTGTGGCCTGGATGCTGTTGCCGTCTTTTTGTGTGATAGTGTTCAATTTCACACACAAAGTCGTTGCAACAGAACAGGCTTCTTGTAGTCGTAAAATTTAAATAAAAATCAAGGGTTCTAAACCTTAAATTTATTAAATTCTCAGTAAAATTGTTTTTTATATGTTCATCTTTCTCTCCCCTTTTATATTTTACAAGAAGAAGAACCCTTAACATTTTGAAATAAATTTTTATTTTCGCTTCTCCCTCACTTAACGAATTTACTGTTCATTCAAGCTCTTCACTTGCGTGGCCTCTGCTCCTCTGCCATGGAACTGCTTCCTCAGTCAACATCTAATTCTTATTGTATTTCACAATGTTGAAATGATAAATAAATTTTTTTTTTATTCTTGCAAACTACTTGCTTCCCTTAGGGTTGAAAGTTGGATAGACCATCTTGCTTGTTGACGAATCCCAGAAAGTACTGCTTCTCTGTGCTCATTGATTTATACCATTGAAATGGAAGAATAATAAATATAAACTAGCTAATATAATCCATTCGTTCAAATATTTATAGCAATATATTGCGAAAGCGATGCTCTCAGCTTAAAAATATCTCTTGTCTTCATTAAAGAGCCGACGACACTAACTATTTGGGGGAGTTAAATGGAATTAGCACAATTCACATTAATGACCTTTTTTGCTTCTTTTTGTGCTTGATCTCTTAACTCAATGTAGTTAGTTTGTTTTAAGTTTGATAACTTAGAAGATTGTATGTATGCTCGTTGGTATTTCTAAAATTTTGTTTTTGCGAAAAAATGCATCTTTTTATCCCAACTGATGCTTTAAATAAGATAGTATGAGTATAAACAGTACGTTTATGTTGACGATAGTTTTGATTGAAGAAGTTTCCCAGCACGAAAAATCTACTCTTCGCTCTGAAAGCTTTGGTTATAATTTTTGCGAAATGCTCATAAATTTGTCTAACCCACCACTGTCGGTGATAATTGTGACTTGTCAACGAATGATGGCTTCAGAATGGGCGAGAGATTGTTGTAAAGTCAAAAAAAAAAGTCTGAATAAAAATTGTTGGATGATAAGTACTTTTTTCTTCGGGGGTGGGGGTCTGACTCTAATGTCTTTCTTTCTAAGTTTTATGGGTGACATGATGCTTCCTATCTTTCTTGTTTGCCCTGCATCTGCTGCTTCTACGGAATTGCAAATCTTCTTTCAGGGTGGGAGTCAATAAGTCTTTTTCTTTTAAAGGTGTCTGCTGCCTTTGAAAATAAATTGTACTGTTGATTGGAAACAACCGAGGGATAGTGAAACAGTGTGAAAAGAAACAAATTGAAGTACAAATTTTTTTTAAATACATTGTATAACAAAGAAGAGATACATAACAAGCAAAAAATGTGCATTATATTAAAGTCAAACAACAGTGCCAATTCTCATAATTATTGCTTCTTGGACCGTAACTCTCTGGGATTGAATTGTAGCTATCAGATTACAAAACGAGATACTCTAACAGGATTGCCACCGTCAGTAGGATTTTACTAGATCTAGTAAATTTCCCGGAATCTAGTAAAAACTAGTAAAAAGTCATGATTTACAGTAAACAAAACTTTTTTTTATCTTCCATGAATTCAGGGGAAAAAATAATCGTAAACATATGACAATTTACAACTTTGCTTGTCTGTTTTACAATTTACAATTTTGCTTGTCTGTCTCAGAGACAGACAAGCAGTCACCTATTTTCATAAACATACACTTCACCTTCCGGCGTCTAAAGGTCGACAAAATCAGCTTTCTGTGTATCAAATCTTACCAACTAAAAATGAAGCTATAATGACACTTGGATTTGTGATGATTGGGAATCTATTGGAATCAAACAAAAGCCAACCACCCAAGGTGATTAGGTGAATCTCCTCAGTTTGAAAAATTTTATTGAGGAGAAAGGAGCCTGTTGAGAGAAATTAAAAGTAAGTGGAAATGTAAAATAATATATAAAAAGAAAGAAAGAAAAAAAGAAGAAAGATTGTGAAAATCGTATTGATTATTCTCCTATAGTAAAAATCGATGCTTGATGGTGAGCGTGCGGCGTAGCCGCACGCGCAAAAAAAATTTTTGGAGCATTTAGTAAAAACACATGCGATCTAGTAAATTTTTCCTCTCCGGTTTAGTAAATTCTTCCAGGTCAGGGTGGCAACCCTGTACTCTAATATAGGGTCGAATTTTTCTAAATTTAAACTTTTGGGCAAAAGCACAAGTTTGCTAAACAATCAGCCTTGTATTATTGGCTGTTATGGTAACACATCTATTTAATCTTAAAGCTATAAAAATTTTGTGTTTGTCTGGTAGCGTCGGCACATCCGAAGGAGCAAAAACACGAAAAGAGGTGTTTGTTGGAGTTTCTTAGCTGCTCTTTCCGTTAAAATTTCAAAAATGTCACCCATAAATCAGCCAACACCGTCTTGCCCGTGCGCTTCAAACCTGCACCAGTCTTATACACATCTTTAAAAATATGAATCGCATATTTAAGAACTTGCTTGCTGAAAACCTCTAATGTAACTTTCACCGCTAGTTCTCACTCGACCTTAATTTGAATTCACTTTTGAAAAAGCTTAAAAAGGTGACTCGTCAACTAAATTTTCCATTGAAGAAAATTAACACGTTTTTTTTTAAACAGGCATGCACAAGCTGCACCAGCTTAGTAAAAAATGCCAACACCACGTGTATCTTGATCATCAGTTTTATATGCAAGAAAACTAAACAATAAATTCAGAATGGGACAAGAGAATAAATCCATGTAAATAGTCCCCGAAGCCGCGCCACGCCGAAATGACGGCGGCGAATGTGTGATTCAGTATCGCGGCGGCGCGCCGCCAGGCGCGCCGAAATTTGTTTGGCGGCGCGCCGCCGATTTTAGACCGGCGGCGCGCCGATTTTTCTAATTAAAAATAATAATAAAAATTCCACTTCACCAAGCACGTTCAACCTCGATTTTAGTAAGGATTTTTAAATGGTTGGCTAAAAACATACAAGAACAATATGACAAAACAAGAATTTTTTTGGCCGTGCGGAAAGTGTTTATGTTCACCGTCGATCAGACCAAGTAGAATTCTCATTTTTAGCCACTAGACCCAGGGAAACCTATGTTGTGTTTATGTTTAACATCGCATTGTTCCTATAAAATCCCGTGTTTAGTCATTTCCTTCTTGTTAATGATTTGGGCTAATGTGTGTATAACTTTCAAAGTTTGAAGTTCAAACATCTCCTGTTCATCAAATACATACGAAAAGGAAGTAAAAAAAAAATAAATAAATAACAACATCGAAAAAACACTGTATACAAATCAGATACCATGGCTTAACTACACCAACAATTTTAAATCAGTGGTTACATCACTTCAGTTACAATTGATGTAACAAAAGTCAGTTTGTTCACTCTGCCTGGAGCCATTGATCTTTTTGCAGTCACTATCAGTCCTGTCGTGCTAAAAAGCCGTTTAGCTGGGGCACATGTGGCTGGTACAGCCAGAACTTGACGAGCGTAAACTGCCACTCGCGGGATCTGATACTAGTACTGGACCTTGGGGTCCCACAGAATGCCGCAAATGGGCTTCTTCTTTGTATCTGCTGAAATAAGTTGTTTTATAAGGGAGAACAAACCTGCACCTTCACCATAGGGCTCCTGCGCACTAAACTACAGGAGGAACTAAACTGCACCTTTACCCTCTTTTCTTATCAACACGGAATAACCCTCCGAAATTCTTTTCTGAAAGAAATGGTCAATATATAACGTTTCAAGTCAAAGTTTAAGGCTACTTCAACTTCAGTGTGCTCTGCCAACTGTGCAAAAAAATGTAATTCATTTCTATAGATATATTTCTATACTAGCTCTAGATAATCTACCAAGCGGAAAACTACCGCAAATCAGCATCGATAAATAAATGAAACCCAAAACGAACAAAAATAACTGAGTCAAACTCAAAACGAGCAGAAATTAACATAAGTTGGGCTCAAAACCCCTATGCCTTCCCAAGGCCAGAACATAATTTTCACTTTACTGAAAAAATATAAATGTTTTTACTTTTATAACTTTAATAAATCAAATAATATTAACATTTTGATTACTAAATATCAGTATATGTATATTAAACTGACAATGCATATTCATTTGTATTTTTGTCAGTAAAGCACAAATTATGTTCTGGCCTTGGGAAGGCATAGGGGTTTTGAGCCCAACTTATGTTAATTTCTGCTCGTTTTGAGTTTGACTCGGTTATTTATTGTAATTTCTGTTCGTTTTGGGTTTCATTTATTTATCGATGCTGATTTGCGGTAGTTTCACGCTTGGTAGATTATTTGACTTTAATTTTGCTCATTTTTGGTTTAATGGAGTTCTTTACTTTTCTTTGAAAAAACTTATTTTTTGGAAACAGTTTTTTAATTAATTTCTGTTCGTTTTATATTGACATAGTCTTTTCAGGGAAAAAGAAAATCATACTTTAAATCTTTTCGTTTTTTTAAGAATTTATAGTTTGGCCTGCTATTTGTATGCTGGAAAACAATTTTCAGCAAAATTTAACAACATAGACTCTTATAAAAATCTGGACACAAATAATAGTGTTTAATTTAGTTTCATACCTCCTCTAGTTGACCTGAAATGGAAAACTTGATAACATTCGCAAACAAATTTGTTTACTTTCTTTGATAGCTTGGATACACTTACGCTATTTTGATTTGGTCAAATTTTAAGAGCAGAAGAAGCCCTGAAAGTTTGAACATAATACCCTCAGTCATTCTTGGGATATTGCTGAGATACCTTATTGGGAATTAGCATAAACACAGTGCATTTTGATTTAATCTTAAGGCAACATTTACTTTTTAAACATAAAGGCAAATGGGAGGGTGGGCGTGGGAGGGGGATTAGTTTCCCTCCAATCACTATCGACTATTAAAAAGGACATCAGCCCTTTCTATTTTCAATCGAATGAGCCCTTTTCGAAGTTCCTACGACAACTCCTTCGATACGAAGTGCCCTGGTCTAAACAACAACAAAAAAAATGATACATTATACCCACATCGATCTCTACTATAAAAATGTCAAGCCTTCAATCACTTTCGATTATTAAAAAGGGCACTAGGCTTTTCGATTTCCAAACTAATGATCCCTTTTTGAGTTTCTACGACAACGCTTTCTATAAACAACGTATATGCCCCCAGGGCATAAATTACAACCCTTACCCTAAGGGCTGTGAGGGTGGTTGTCATCCTCTAAGACCTAATTTCCAGAACTTTCAACTACGTTAAACAAAATGGCTATCTCAAAATTTTGATTGTATGTGTTTTGGGAAATGGTGGGCGTGGAAGGGGTGTTAGTTGCCTTCCAATCATTTTCGACTATTAAGAAGGGCACAAGCCACTCCAATCTCTAATTGAATGAGCCCTTTTCGAAGTTTCTACGACAACTTCTTCAATATGAAATGCCCTGGTCTAAAGGAAAAAATAATAAATAATACATTGTTCCAACATCGTTCTTATATACCTCCAGGGCATAACTACAAAACCCTTGCCCTAAGGGTTGTGGGGGAGTAACCTCCTCAAAAAGCATATTTTCTCTCTGAAAATCAGTTACTCTGAACAAAATGGCTATCTTAAAATTTTGATTGGATGTGTTTGGGGAAAGGGGGGCGTGGAAGGGGTGTTAGCTGCCTTCCAATCACTTTCGACTATTAAAAAGGGCACTAGTTATTCCAATTTCCTTTCGAATGAGTCCTTTTTGAAGTTTCTACGACAACTCCTTCGATACGAATTGCCCTGGTATGGAAAACAAAAAATAAATAATACATTGTGCCAACATTGTTCTTTACTTAGACATCTCGATTGCGCTGCCTATGACAACATCCTGAATTGCCTAATGCTCTTTTACCTACCTCTTTTCATCCGAAAAATCAGAAAGAAAAATGAACAGAATTTTAAAGTGGAAGGTAGAATTTTTGTTTCAAGAAAAATTTCTTCTTCTCCTTCCTATGAACCGATATACATGGCGAGCCCAAGATGACAGTATTTATTTTTAAGAAACAGATTAGCCGGGATGACGGTTGAAGCCCGGAGGTCGATATCGATAACCAAAAAAGAAAAAAAAAACGGCGGTGTATTAGTGACGCCGCCGCCGATAGAATCAGCGCGCTGATGGAACCTCGGCGGCGCGCAGCCGTTTTTTTTGGCGGCGCGCCGCCGATTTTCGGCGCGGCTTCGGGGTCTACATGTAAAACAGCTTCACGGATAAATTAATAAATTTCAGTAACTTTTTAAATTTATTAACCCTTTAGGTCTCTGTTTTTCTCACTAACACTACTTACAAACACTAGAGTAAACTGATCTAGGAAAAAGAAAGAGCAACGGAAGTTTAAGAGCCTATCAGATCTTTATACTGGAATGGGATGTAAATCAATATCTTTACCCAGCGCCTTTTCCTTCACGAACGATTAATAAGGTGAAGCCTTTAAGGGGATTCAAAGCAGGAAAAGCAAAGCTTGGTTCAACAGCTTCTTTATGCCGAGTTGGGCTGATCAGTCTGCATCTCGTCTTATGTAAGTGAGCAAGTTTGGCCAAAGGAAGTCAAACTGTCTAGACCTAGTTGTTGAAGTTTTATTGGTTGTAACTGTTTCATTTTGGTATATATGAAAAATACCAAATTTATATGCTAGTTTTTTAACGAAATATTAGGCTTAACATGCTTTTCATCTCATTTAGGTAGCTCAAACTTGTTTTCGCCTGAGCTAGTCTTCCCATTCTCTGGGAGTATTGTTTTGTTATTCCGCGGCTTAAATATTGTTTTTCGGTTTAGTTGCTCAAGTATAATCTATCTAGTTGCTCAAATATAATCTATCTGCTCATCGAAATACCACCCTAAAAATTTGCTTCTAAACGCAATGGAGTATTTCAGTTACGACTTTATATCTCCTTTGCTCACAACTAAATTCACACTTTTTATGGGAATTCAACAGTGGCATAATTTCGTCAAAATCCTGGGGGTGGGGGAAAATTTGGAGCCAATTTTCCCGATCAAGTGAAAATGACTGTGAAAACTGAAAAAGTGATCCATATATTACCGTAAGGCCAACGATCTTAGTTTTGGCAAGATTTTTGCAGAAAATAAATTTCAGCTGGGGGGCAAACTTGGGTCTGGAGGGGGCAGTTGCCACTGCCCCATAGCAAATTACGCCCCTGGAATGTAAGGGCGGAAGAATCCAATGTATATCAAGCAAAGTTAATCTTGCAGATCTAAGATTAGAATAATTACGAAAAACGTTCGCTTCAGACTACAATGCAAGGACTAATGCTTCCGCTGATTTAGAAGCCTTTCAAAAACTAATTGAGGTATACCACCTCCTCTACAATAAAGTCTGATTACTTTGCACACAGTCACTAGATACTTTTCCTTTAGAAAAAAAAGAATCAAGTAGATTAACGAATAGATAATGCCGTCTTGAATGATGAAATAATGAATTTTGGTCAACACATCCCCTACCTTTCCTGAAACCGCACTGTTCTTCTCTTAAAACTTTTGTCTACAGCATCTCTAAGTCTAAAAACTTTCATCAATCTAATTAGTTTACTTTATACAGAAATCAGTCCAAGGTCTGTATAATTACCACATTCAATCTTATAAAGGGATTAATTAGGACCTTCCTAAAATCACTTGATATTTCCACTTTTTTCAAAAATCATGTACATAATCTTCAGCATCTTACCTCGTAACCATCACATTTAAGAAACTCGGTTACCACTCTATCAGTCCTTGGGGTTGGTCATATTTTAGTCCTTTAAGAAATGTCACTAATTTTTCTCAAAAAAAACCTTCCTTCACATCCAAGTTTGTTCCTGGGTTTGTTCCATAACTGAATATTTACTTTTGGTCAAGTAACCTTGAATTAAGACTGATTAACAGTTCGTGAATCTTTAGTGTCTCGTCAGAATAAATGTCGGGAAAAAAGCAGCCCCCAAGGCTACCACCCGAGAAGGATACTCCCACTGAAACCCTTGGCCAATCGCCCTTCCTACCTACTTCTAAAACTCTTTCTAGAACCCCCCCTAACTACGCGGTCGAAAACAGTTAGCCACTTGTCAGGAATTCAGGCATTAGTCACAACTAACTAATGAAAGAGGTGAGACGCCTGGCAAAAAGAGGAAAAGGGATGAAACTCGTTCGCCAGTGATAGTGCAACCCCTCCCTTCAAGTGTCCCAGAAACTAGTAGTACAGATTACCCCAATTATTATACTGTCTCAATCAAGAAAATCAATAGACAGCCCTTTTCAAAAGATCGAATAATGCAAATTAGAAAAGCTGTTTTTCTGATCGCCAAGGTAAATTTTGAACTTGTTTTCAAGCAGGACGAGTCTATTGATATTTTACTTTACGTCTTCTCAGGCGGCAGGCCATGTCCTGTCAAAATCCAAAGAAATAATTCTTGATGGCTCGAAAATTTTAGCCACAAAAAAAATGTGGAAAAGTTACACACGTATGTGCTTTATGGTGTTGATGCCAGTGTAAAAGTGGAGGAAATACAAAGTGAACTAATAGATTCTTCAGGCCTTCTCATAAATCCTTCAACTGCAATAAGGCTAAGTTTAAACAAAGAAGGAGTCCTTCACCCAAGCCGTTCAATCCTCATTTCCTGTAAAGTTGAGTTAAACAGAGAAATATTATTGCACGGTATGTCCCTTTTTAATAAGATTTATAAGCCTAAGCCCCTACAATGCTCTACTTGTCTGGCCCACGGCCAGAGCAAAAAGCACTGCAAACAGTCCCATCCGTCTTGCCTTAAGTGTGGGAAAACAGGCCACGCAATTAGTGAATGCCCTGAGTCAGACCCTTTCTGCAGAAATTGTAACCGTAAGGGACACACAGCCCTCCAAAAACAATCTTGCCCGGCTCACCAAAAGCGAGTCGTAATCCTTAGAACATCCGATAAAATGAACCTACCCTACTCAGTTGTAGCTGCAAGAATCCCTCGGCAACCCACACCCCATCGGCCCAGTAGAAGCCAAGCAACAGTTGTTGTAGAAGATACAAACACAGTATCATTTCCTAAAGAGGCAAACAATGTTCATACTCAAGGTATTAGTCAGTCCCCCCATCCCTTACCTAAGTTTACTTCAACATCCTGCCCCCCAAAAGATTCATCCGAAAGTTGCCAAGAATGGCAAAGACTTGCAACTTATCTCACAGTCAGGCACTTAATTGAGGTTAGTAATGAACCTGAGGAAACCAAAAATATTCTCAAGAAGAAAGCTATCACCAAACTCCTAGGTGATGACATCTTGCAAACAGCTATAGCTCAACTATCTTCCATCAAAAAGGACATAGATTCCACATCGAAGTTCCATTTGAACAGTGTTGTGAGGTCCCCTACCCCAACCTCAAAAGGGCCTCATCCCCCGAGCCTCCCAAAGGGACCTCTGCCCCCGGGGCCCCTCCACTCCGGGCTCCAAAAGGTCCCCGGAGCCCCCTCCCCCTGGGGCCCCCAAAGGGTCCCCGGAGCCCCCTCCCCCGGGGCCCTCAAAGGGTCCCCGGGCCCCCCAGCCCATTTTTAATACTTTTTTTGTGCACTTGAGACAGAAGGGCCCCCACATTTCAAAAGGCTTTATTATATCTTTTCAGAACAAGTTCTTTTCTTAATGTCCCTCCTAAACCCATTTTACAAGTTGAACTACCCATCCTTTTCACCCACAACTTTACTTTACAGCTTTTTGAATGCTCCAACACCAAGCAATACTTTTCAAAAGGCATTTCAGACCAAGTTCTTTTCTTAATGTCCCTCCTAAACCATTTTACAAGTTAAAGTACCCATCCTTTTCACCCACAGCTATACTTTTCAAAAGGCATTTCAGAACAAGTTCTTTCCTTAATGTCCCTCCTAAACCCATTTTACAAGTTGAAGTACCCATCCTTTTCACCCACAACTTTACTTTACAGCTTTTTGAATGCCCCAACACCAAGCAATACTTTTCAAAAGGCATTTCAGAACAAGTTCTTTTCTTAATGTCCTTCCTAAACCCATTTTACAAGTTGAAGTACCCATCCTTTTCACCCACAACTTTACTTTACAGCTTTTTGAATGCTCCTAACACCAAGCAATACTTTTCAAAAGGCATTTCATAACAAGTTCTTTTCTTAATGTCCCCCCTAAACCCATTTTACAAGTTGAAGTACCCATTCTTTTCACCCACAACTTTACTTTACAGCTTTTTGAATGTCCCGACACCAAGCAATACTTTTCAAAAGGCATTTCAGAACAACTTCTTTTCTTAACGTCCCTCCTAAACTCATTTTACAAGTTGAAGACCCATCCTTTTCACCCACAACTTTACTTTACATCTTTTTGAATACCCCAACACCAAGCTATACTTTTCAAAAGGCATTTCAGAACAAGTTCTTTCCTTAATGTCCCTCCTAAACCCATTTTACAAGTTGAAGTACCCATCCTTTTCACCCACAACTTTACTTTACAGCTTTTTGAATGCTCCAACACCAAGCAATACTTTTCAAAAGGCATTTCGTAACAAGTTCTTTTCTTAATGTCCCCCCTAAACCCATTTTACAACTTGAAGTACCCATCCTTTTCACCCACAACTTTACTTTACAGCTTTTTGAATGTCCCGACACCAAGCAATACTTTTCAAAAGGCATTTCAGAACAACTTCTTTTCTTAACGTCCCTCCTAAACCCATTTTACAAGTTGAAGTACCCATCCTTTTCACCCACAACTTTACTTTACAGCTTTTTGAATGCTCCAACACCAAGCAATACTTTTCAAAAGGCATTTCGTAACAACTTCTTTTCTTAATGTCCCTCCTAAACCCATTTTACAAGTTGAAGTACCCATCCTTTTCAACCACAACTTTACTTTACAGCTTTTTGAATGCCCCAACACCAAGCAATACTTTTCAAAAGGCATTAAATATCTGTATTGTGTATTCAAGAGTTGAATCCAAGAAGGAGTTTGGTACTTACTTGCAATTTTTTCGTAATTTCATGAATGAAATTTCTGTATTGTGTATCCAAGAGGTGAACTCATGAAAGAGTTTGAAAGAGTCATGAAAGAGTTTCAATTTTTTTCATAATTTCATGAATGAAATTTCTGTATTGAATATCCAAGTACTGAATTCATGAAAGAGTTTGTTACCTACTTACAGTTTTTTCATAATTTCTTGAATGAAATTTCTGCATTTGGTTACTTACAATTACTTACAAAATACATAGACTTTGTCAATGTTATCCGACGTATCCGACAATTGATGTGGATAAAAAAAAACTGTTAATGAATTTATTGGCTCTGATGCTTAGATTTTGTGAATGTTATCTGATTTATCCGACAAAGGAAGTTGATAAAGAATTTATTCACTATGATACTTAGATTTGGTCAGTGTTATCAAACGAATCTGTCAAAATACATTGATAAAGAATTTATTCACTCTGGTGCTTAGATTTTCTCAATTTTATCCGTTGTATCCGATAAAGATGCTGAGAGAAAAAATTTATTCACACTGGTACTTAGATTTTGTCAATGTTATCCCATGTATCTGACAATTGATGTTGATACAGAACTTCATCACTCTGACACTTAGGCTTTGATAATGTTAACCGACATATCCGACAAAGGATGTTGATATAGAATTTATTCACTCTGATGTTTAGATTTTATCAATTTTATCATGACCTATCCAACAAAAGGTGTTGACAATGAATTTATTCATTCTGATACTTAGATTTTCTCCATGTTAACCTATCTAACCAACATATGATGTATGCAAATTCCTTTTCTTACATCTCCGATGTTTTAATAGACATTCTAAAAGCTTGATATGCTAGCATACTCTAAAAATAATGAACACATAACAATGTAATGCATAATATATTTTTAATGAAATAATGTCATGTAGGATATTAGTACAAAAAATATATTATTATACATTATTAATATCATTGAATAACTTTGGACATTTTGAATCTGTTCTATAAAATAATTCATCATGTTCTCTCTTGATACTATAGTTACTCTCTTCTCTTAGTTCGTAATCGGTAGAATAATCATAAATCCATTTTGAGTCATACACAATTTTTACTGTTGTGTCACCGACAGGTGAACACACCTTTGAATGCTCATACCCGAAAGCTGACGATATAGTTTAACACTGGGTAGCATGCAACCACAAGCACTAGCAAGAAGATAAGAATGCTATTGCTGATCATAGGCAGCGCAATCGCGCTGATTAAGTAAAGAACGATGTTGGCACAATGTATTATTTTTTTTTCTTTTATTTTGACCGGGGCACTTCGTATCGAAAGAGTTGTCGTAGAAACTTCAAAAAGGGCTCATTCGATTTAAAATTGGAGTGGCTCGTGCCCTTTTTAATAGTCGAAAGTGATTGGAAGGCAACTAACACCCCTTCCACGCCCACCATTTCCCCAAACACATCCAATCAAAATTTTGAGATAGCCATTTTGTTCAGCGTAGTTGATTTTCACAAAGAAATTTTGTTTTTGAGGAGGAAACTCCCCTACAGCCCTCAGGGCAAGGGTTTTCAGTTATGCCCTGGGGGCATATAAGGTTTTTATAGAAGGCGTTGTCGTAGAAACTTCAAAAATGGCTCATTCGATTGGAAAATAAAAGGGCTAGGACCCTTTTTAATAGTCGAAAGTGATTGGAGGGCAACTAACCCCCCTCTCAGGCCCACCTTTTCTCCAAACACATCCAATCTAAATTTTAAGATAGTCATTTTGTTCAATGTAGTTTAAGGTTCTGGAAATTCGGTCTTTGAGGATGAACCCCCCCCCCACAGCCCTCAGGGTAAGGGTTGTAAGTTTTACCCTGGGGGCATATAAGGGTTTTATAGATAGCGTTATCTTAGAAACTTCAAAAAGGGCTCATTTGATTGAAAACTGAAATGGCTAGTGCCCTTTTCAATAGTCGAATCGAAACTGATTGGAAGGCAACTAACACCCTTTCCACGCCCACCATTTCTCGAAACATATCCAATCAAAATGTTGAGATATCCATTTTGTTCAAAGTAGTTGAAAGGTCCGGAAATTATATCTTTGAGGATGACACTCCCCCCACAGCCCTCAGGGTAAGGGTTGTAAGTTATTCCCTGGGGGCATATAAGGGTTTTATTGAAAGCTTTGTCGTGGAAACAAAGGGCTCATTCGATTGGAAATTCAAAGGGCTAGTGCCCTTTTTAATAGTCGAAAGTGATTGGAGGGCAACTAACCACTCTCTCACGCCCACCATTTCCTCAAACACATCCAATCAAAATTTTGAGATAGCCATTTTTTCAACGTAGTTGAAAATTCTGGAAATTAGGTCTTAGAGGATGACAACCCCACCCCAGCCCTCAGGGCAAGGGTTGTAAGCTATGCCCTGGGGGCATATAAGGTTTTATTGAAAGTATTGTCGTAGAAACTTCAAAAGGGCTCATTCGATTGGAAATTGAAAGGGCTAGTGCCTTTTTTTAAAAGTTGAAAGTATTTGGAGAGCAACAAACGCCCCTCTCACGCCCACCATTTCCCCAAACGCATCCAATCAAAATTTTGGGAAAACCGTTTTGTTTAACGTAGTTGACAGTTCTGGAAATTAGGTCTTTGTGGATGACGAACTTCTCACAGCCCTCAGGACAAGGGTTGTAATTTATACCCTGGGGGCATATAAGGTGCTTATAGAAAGTGTTGTCGTAGAAACTCAAAAAAGGCTCATTCGATTGGAAATTGAAAGGGCTAGTGCTCTTTTTAATAGTCGAAAGTGATTTTTATAGTTAGTGGGCTTGACATTTTTATAGTAAAGATCGATGTGGGTACAATGTATTTTTTTTTTTTTTTTTTGTTTAAACAAAGGCACTTTGTATCGAAGGAGTTGTCGTAGGAACTTCGAAAAGGGCTCATTCGATTGAAAATAGAAAGGGCTAATGCCCTTTTTAACAGTCGAAAGTTATTGGAGGGAAACTAGTCCCCCTCCCACGCCCAGCCTCCCATTTCCCCATTATGTTTAAAAACTGAATGTTGCCTTAATATTAAATCAAAATTCACTTCGTTAATGCTAATTCCCAATAAGGGGTCTCAGCAGTATCCCAAGAACGACTGAGGGTATTATGTTCGAACTTTCGGGACTACTTCTGCTCTTAAAATTTAACCAAATCAAAATAGCTTAAGTGTATCCAAGCTATTAAAGAAAGTAAACAGATCTTTTTGCGAATGGTATCAAGTTTTCTATTTCAGGTCAACTAGAGGAGGTATGAAACTAAATTGAACACTACTATTTGTGTCCAGATTTTTAAAAGGGTGTATGTTTTTAAAAATTGCTGAAAAGTTTCCTCCAGCATACAAATAGCAACTTCCACAAAACTTATTTTGTGGAAAGTTTTTTTTAATTAATTTCAACCATATAACCAGAATTTTTCAACAATTATCTTGTTTGAATAATTGTTCAACAATTTTGAAGTGATTTATTTGAAATAATGACTTGAGTGACTTATGAAGAAGCAAAGCAGGATTTGGAAATAATAAACATTTATTAAAGCCAGGGGGGATGCACTGAACGCACAGAGGTGGATCCAGAGGTCAGTATTAAAAAATAGTTAAATTTAATAGATTGGGCGTGTAGAATTCAATGTGATAAAGTACAGAGCTATACTCAGCACTGGTTGATACATACATGGTTGATACACTGGTTGATACACAGCCCACTTATTTTTTTCTCAATGATTTTCAGCCAAAGAAAAAAAATAAGCTAATATGGTTTTATTAATTGGGCTATGAGCGGTTCAAAATCTCGGTATCATTTTTCTCGGAATCAATTTTCTTGCAGTAAGGCTATTTAACTCTCATTTCACATATAATTCAAATCTTTTATTATGGCCAGCCACTTTTCCAGCACTATAAAGTATTTTGATATTCTTTCATGCTTTTATCATAATATTCATATTAAATTTCCCAGAAAAACACTTTTCAGAATCTGTGCAGGTTAAGTGTTATCACTAATTGGTGAGTTTTCCAGAGAAAATTACGAAACTTCTTAGGAAGATATTTTATTTGGGGGGCGGGGGCACGTGCTTCACCCGAAAAGTTCGGAAGTTGCAGTAATTACAGGGGCAGAGGGGCAAAAAGTTCCAATGGGGGAGCTCAAGTATTGTTGGTGCCCTCAAAACTTTAATTCTGCATCCACCCCTGATTGTGTAAACGACCCTTCATGGCCATAACCCCTCTGACCAACGCCTGTAAAAATTCATATTCCGGATTTTTAGATCTCCAAAGGCCTTCATTCTACTTTTCTGTGAAGTAAGATTTACAGTGCCATCGATTACTTTACTTTAGCATTGCTCTTAAAGCGAAAAGACACATCTGGCAATAAAAAACGTGAGTGACAAGTGCCCCGTCAGTAGTATTTAAAGCAGCGTATTTGATTCTCAGAAGATAGGGGAAATTGTTGATAATCGAGACAAAAGCATTCCAACACTCTGCTAAAAAAAAAAAAAAAATCCAAACAAAATTTTGATTTACTACACACTGTATTTTCTTTTCATTTTTCCTTCCTTAAGTCGTCGAAAAAGAAACCATACTGGCAAAAATCTTCACAGCCTTATTATCACTCTTCCTAACAAGTAAAAATGGACAACTGTACATGATTTTTATTGGGGGAGGAGGGAGAACAACTTATGTTGAAAATGTAAGAAATAATCGAAAAAATCTCAAAATTTAGGAAGGCCCCATTTCCCTCTCGCTCCTCCGTCTAGTTTTTGGCATGGTGATTATGCCACTACTCTTCGTTATCAGACGATAACAGCTTTAATTGTCACTTTCACAAGCACCTTTTCTTAGACCGAACATTTACTTCTTTCTTTAGGAGGATTGAGCTAAAAACTTTTTTTATCGAACACGAGAAATGACCCAACAATTTAGAAAATTTTCATGGCGAATTAGTGTCAAATATTTCTAACAACAAATTCGTCAAACAAACTTGGACGAATTCGCTTTGGACGAAGTAAATTAATGAGACTGACTGTCAAGAATAGTCATGCAATGTAAATGCAATGTCTTACGGAATCAAGCTTGGATACGACTTTTTCCGGGTATCTAAGTACATGAAGGCCCATAGAAGGTGTTTCAGATGCCAGAGCTTCGATCATCTCATTGGAAATTGCAAAAACAGTCCCAGATGCACCAGATGTTCCGGACCACACACTAGTAACAAAGATTCCGATCGTTTTTTTTTTAAATAATGCAAGGAAATCTGGCCCCACCCCCACAAAGAAACCCCCTTCCCAAAGAAATATCCAATAGAAGATCCAGTCCTGGTGAAAATTTACCCCGGAAAATTACTCTTGACCATTCTGCACGATAAATTGAGACGGAAAAGAGAAAGCAAGACATAAAAAAAAAAAAAATTTTTAAGCATTCTGGCAAATTCCCCCAGTGTATAATCTCCCCTGACAAGTTTACTCCCTGGAAGCTTCCCTTCCCGTGGAAAATTCTCCCGTGGAAAAACCCCAGCAGAAAATTTGCCCCCCCCCCCACCCGAAAATGCACGCCTACTTCCTAATAAAAATGCACGCCTACTTCCTATGCGCAAACAATGGGCAAATTTTATAACTTAAAGACCTCTCCCCTGGGGCTGTGGGGGGGGATAAATATATACCCAAAGGCATAGTTATTGGGCCGTTCAAATATGATGAACAAAATGGCTATATCAAATTTTTTATAGGACGATTTTGGGAAAAGGGGGGGGGGGAGGGGCCTAGCTGCCCTCCAATGTTTTTGGTCAATTAAAAAAGGCACTAGAACTTCTAATTTCAGTTCGAATGAGTCCTCTCCCGATATTCTAGGACAACTGGGTCGATACGATCACCCGTGAAAAAAAAAAAAACAAAAAAAAAAACAACAACAAATGAACACGCATTCGTGATCTTTCCTCTGGCAAAAAATACAATTTCCACATTTTTGCAGATAGGAGCTTGAAACCTATACAGTAGGGTTCTCTGATGAATCTGATGGCGTGATTTTCATTGAAATCACTTGACTTTTAGGGCTGTTTTCCACCTTTTTTCGAAACTCAGGAAAAAAATTTTCGGCTCGTAATCTTTGATGGGTAGGACTAAACTAATCAAATTTACATATTTGAAATCAGCATAAAAAGCCGATTCTTTTGATGTATCTATTGGTATCAAAATTTGTTTTTTTTTACAGTTTCGGTTACTATTGAGCTGGGTCATTCCTTACTTACAGTTCGTTACCACGAACTGTTTGACGACGTACTATTCATCCAGGAGCATATGCTTTCTGGGATGAATATAAACTTCCTGAACAGATCTCGGTCGTACGATCTCTTTTTAGAGCCGATGAGATGTGCGGCAGGGTGTCCTTCTTGAGGACTGGCAATATACGCTAGGAAGGAATTTTTGGCTAAGCCGACTATTAGAAGCAGTAGTCTGTTGTGCGACTCTGCTGAGGGAATTGAGTTGATCAATATATACATGCTTACTAACTACAGCAATACTGTCTCTCTGACAAAGTTCTCAAGAGCAACAGATGCTCTAAGACAACATTTGGAGTCTCTTGAGCTTCGTGGGTATAAGTGGCTAATTACCGGGGACCTCAACTGTGACCCATATAAGGACCATATTCTATATGATATTTTTATGAATTTCCTCCCCACCACTTTTAAGATCTGGCCGAAGTCCCTGAATTTTACGAAAATCAACTGTAGTGGTTATACCTCCAATATTGACTACGTACTTTCATGCACGTTCATTCTTAGTCTTCCAGTTACAGTTTGCACTGTCAGTCTGATTAGCAACCATTCCGGACTTTCGCTTCAGATGCAGTCATCACAGAGCACTAATAACACTTGTTCCAGAAAGTGGGTCTACAAACAAAATTGGGAGAAATGCGTTATTCCCCTTTATGTTGCTTTGGTCCTAAGCTACATCCAGGTTCCGTTTCATCTACTCTGCTCTAGTCCTTCCAACGTCTCAGCCACTGTTGATTTCAAAACTTATTACCATCAAGTCATCCATGCTCTGGAAGTTGCCGAATTGAAAGCGGTTCCTACAAGATGTGCCAAACTTGGGACAGAGAAACCGATGTGGTCCGAATCCATTGAACTCCAGTTGGCAAAACGACATGCGAAAACGTGGCTGAACATTTGGATTGATTGTGGTAAACCGCACGCGGAACTGTATCCAAGCTGAAACGGAGCACAAAACGCAAATACAAAGCTGAAATGAAGAGGTACCGAATTATCGGACAACAGTTAACTGGAAATAAGAAATCGTGGCTAAGCGTAACCAGACCAGACGATCGTCCATCTAGTACTTCTCTGACATCGCATGATTGCCACTCTTAGAATACTTCGATGTATGGAGATGAGAATCTTACTATAACCAATCAGTATGAAATGGAAGTTTCCAGCTGGTCTGCAAGTTTCTCAGGGCAGCATTGCGTTGTTCCCATTTTCCTTGAGAAAATCAAGTTAGCTGTCAGAAAAGTACTTTCTAAAGCAAAGAATGGGATGGACAGTGACGGTCTTACACTAAAACAACTCAAGCATTTACCTGAATGCTTCCATTGCCATCTTCAGCTTATCTTCCAGATGTTTGGTTTTGTTCCCAACACTTTCCTGAAGGGGGTCATCTCATCTATGCTAAAAAGGAAATGATCCAAACGAATGGAAATCTTATAGACCCATAATCGTCTCGTGCATCTTGAGATATCTATGTTTGAATGTGTGATCTTCTCTGAGCTTGAAATAAGTCGCCTCTATATATGCGCAATTTTGATATATTGAGAGCGTTCGATAGCGTCAATCACATGCAAGCAATGAATGCTCTACTGCACAATGGAGTAAGTTCGAGCATAGTGAGTACTCTGAAATTTTGGTACAAAACTTCGACTGTGTTGGCCAAATGGAAAAGTACGATTTCAGATCCCGTAAAAATCAGAAGATGTGTGAGGCAAGGAAGTGCTCTTAGTCCTCTTATGTTCAAACATGCAATTTCCAAGATTCTGGACCGTATCTCGCCCTATCTCCTATTGCATGGTACTGACCTGTCTTACTTGACATATGCCGATGACGTCCTTCTGCTCAATAGATCCACAGCAGATTTACAGGAAAACCTGAATCGACTCCTCAGTGACTTTGAATCTATTGGGTCTTCTATCAATATTGATAAGCATGAATTTTGGATTTTTAATGCACCGTAGTGATTCTGTCACTCTCGGAAATCATGTTGTACTCATGTAATCGGAGCTGAGATATCTTGGTATTATGATTGCAGAAACGATCAATAAAAGTAGACAAGCAATTGTTAAGCAAACAACTACCGACAATATATGTGCTAATGCGTCTGTAGCGTCGAATCGCGGACTCTACTCCAGGAATGCTCTTGCCTCAATTTAACGTTCAGCGTGCCAATCACACATAACCTACCTCGCCGTTGCATTCCACATGCTGTCAGTGAGAGTCACTGAAGAGGTCAAAAAGTGTTACTATAAATATACAAAATTTTTACTGTAAATACCCAAGCGGTATAGGAATACCCGCCTTGGAAAAGGTCTTACAGAGCCATCCTAACAATGGTCTAAGCATTCGAAATAATTCAGTTCTAAAAGTCAAATTAAATAGACGACGTTTCTCACTTGCATTTATTTGAGTGTCGTATCTTTATCTTTTTGGAAGCTGGTTTCTTTGTCTTTTCTCTTTTTGCAGTGCTCCACTATAGTCGATTTTTGTAGATGGTGTGTGGTTAAATGTTGTTATTAATATTGATTCAATTTCTATTTTTGATAGCCAGGGCTCCTCCAAATTTGTTTCTATTGCTAATAACTCTGCAGCATTAAACCACCCGAGGCCAGATCAACGGCAAATGCTCCTTTAAAGTGACATCCGTGAGAAGACAGGCACATAAATAAACTTGTTTTGACAAGGCTGTCAGCAAATTTTGGGAAGGGGCCCAAGGAAACTTAATATTCCTCTCCGTCTTAGCCTTCCTGGCTAAGTGGTTTGCGCGCTGGGTTGAGAATCCTTCATCCGAGGGGAACGGGTTTGATTCCTGGCGTGGCTGGTTATTTGGTTTGGGATGGGGCTCAGTGGCGTGACTATAAGCTCAGCCAGAACCGACCCAGTTCTAAATGGGTACCTGGAGAAATCCGGAGAAGGGTGTGCGAAAGCACAGGATGGCTGGCCCTCGCCCCCCCCCATTGCACTTCCTGGCTGAAGGGCCACGAAACAGATCAGCACCACCGGTTTGGACCTTAAGGACCCAGTACCGTCATGCTTACTTTTTTTTTCTATACCCCCCTCGCCCCTAAAAAGGTAAGATGAACAAAAAACTGGAAAATATTAAGAATCCTGAAAATGGGAAGTAGTACTAGGTTGTCACCCATAATGACGTGTCTTCCCCAAGGTTCGATTAATTGGAGTTGGACCAGAAATGTCTATTCATTTGAATCAGGGATCTTTTCTGATATCAATCCAGCCTTGGGGATTTCTTCAGCTTATTCGTAAGAACGTATTGTTCATAAATAATTATATTTGACCCATAATAATCAATATGTCAATTGATCAATTAATTGTAAGGTTCAGCACCACAGAAGTTAACTAGGACGAGGTAAAGCAAAGCAGAACAAAAAGAACTATGGAGAGTGAAACAGGGAAAAATTGAGCAAATGGAACACTTGCAAACTGGATGAAATTGAAGTTTAGAGAAAGTGTATTAATAAAATTTTGTTTTAAATTAAAGTTTATTTGGATACAGCCTTACGAATAATTGAAATAAGGTAGGATCTATTTTTAGTTTTTTTTGCTATGCAGCAATCTAAACTGGATGGTCAATTACAAATGGGGATTGTCAGCCTTTCTTTGTTCCAGCGATGTACATATTTCCAGAAACCACCTATTGGTTCCATGTTCTTCCATTTTCCAAATCCAACTGATCTTCTATTCAGTAGCAGACATTTCTTAGAGTTCTAGCTGTCAGCGCGGTTCTGAAAGTGTACGAGCCGACAGTCACCAAGGTTTACCACATTTTATGAGGGGCTGTAATTTTAACATACGGTCACGTAGGCAACCAACATATCTATTGGACCATTTTGGCAAAAGTTGTTTTTTCGCCATCAACCTAATATCAAGCAAAATTAAATACATGCATACATACTCACGATCTACAGGCGTCAAATCGTCGCTTTCCCTTTTAAAAGTGGTATCTGACATTGTCACACTATTGACATAATTGCCAAAACCATTTGATAAGCTACTATCAGAGTGAAGATCGACAGGGCAATTTACGTCATGAAGATAAAACTGTGTTATTGAACACATATTCCCCGGATATGTTGGGAAACCAGAGCCCTAATCAGGTTTTTCTCAGGAGGGACAAATGTCAACTTTGACGCCTTCTGCTGCACCATCAATGCTGTAAATATTACAATTTTAGCATGTTATGCAGTCCCCATCCCTTTGAGGTCAGGGGGGGGGGGCAAGATCAAGAGCCGGTCCTAGGTTTGGTGTTGCCCATGCATAATTAATTATAGTGCCCCCTCCCGACTCAAACATAGGCATAACAGCCGAATCAATGGGAAAAATTGGATAAAAGCGAGCAATTCCCCATTCACAGACAGAGCCAGACTACCCCTCAGAGTGCCCAGAGAAGCTGTCCAAGTACCCCCCCCCCCCCCAGAAACAGCTCTGCCTAGATCCGGCCCCGGAGAACACCTCAGCAAACAGCGTTGGCATTCATCTCAAAAATATAAAATGTGAGGTGAAATGTTAAGGCGTGACCAGTCTTGACGTATTCCGAAAGGCTTACAGAACGAGGGTACTCAATACTTGAACTCAGATAAAACAGAATCCTTTTAATCGTACAACATTATTTATAAAGAAAAGGTGGAATCGCAGCAATTTATAATTACATATTCAGTGTTGAAAAGATTCTGCACTGTAGATAACAAATAAAATCACATTGACATATTTCTTCTTGTTATTAAATCACTGGGATTCAGCAATCTTTTCGGCCTTAGCAACCACTTCTTCAATAGGGCCAACCATGTAGAAAGCGACCTCAGGGAGGTGGTCAAGCTCACCATTCAAAATCATCTTGAATCCCTTAATAGTATCCTTGATTGGTACTAGTTTACCAGCATGACCTGTGAAAACTTCAGCAACCTAAAAATACAAGAGAAAAACAAATACACAACCGTTTAACAACTACTTATAAAAAGAGAGAAACTCATCTAGCCCTCTTCCAAATTTCAATCACTTACACAAAGGAAATAATATCGACGATTGATAGCAAAAACGTGTTCTGAAACACGATATACATTGCTGTATAGCTGACTCGAAATGCATAAGAAAATATTTCAAAATGGACATCTCTAGCGTTTGGAATAAAATATGTTAGGTCAAAAACTACAGTGATGGGAATCATATGTTGACTTTAACCCTAGAAGGGTAAGTATTCGTAAATTTTACAATAATAAAACACTGTTGTCATTGTTACCATGGAAACTGATGTATTGCGCGAGCCAACCTTCCCGATATGCTAATATTATGATTGACCAGTTCTTATGCCGTCACCGAGGTTTTATCATTTGAACCGGTTGGGGAGATTTTAAGGGTAAGTAGTAAAATTCACGAAATCTTACCACCAAAATAACTTTGTCACCTGTTTCAGGAAATAGGATTTTTTTAAATCAAAACTTGGTAACTACTAAGCATATTCGGACTATGAGGTACGATCAGTTTTCTAAAGCTGTTGACAAGCTTCGTATCAAATTTCGTGAGGAAATAGCATATTAAAAGGTTGAACTTGGCTATTTTCTGATTCAACAAATGGGTAGCAAAAAATTTTCTTTTCGCAGAATGACTTAGTGACGGCTTTCAGATGCAGAAATCCTGTGCCTACTTGAATCATAAGATGGTGAAGCAGCAGAAGACTCTTGTACGGACAACGAGGAGGATCAGGAAATTCTTGGCATGTCTAATAGCGATGATTCTGATTATGAGTATTGTCCTCCAGACGATAACAAATATAGAATGTCCCGATGAAGTTCTTTCCATTACGATTAGTTGAAGCCAGCCACGGTCGAAGCGTAAAAAATCGTTGCTGAAAGTGCTGCATCTCCTGAATGATCCAATTAGACTGATTACGAAACTCTTCTATCATCTCAGCTGCCAGGGGACGAACATATTGTCATTCCAAGGAAAATATATTTTTATGGAAAGAATGGTCATCAATGATCGGCTTTCCCGCCGTCCAGACCTAACAAGGCAAAGGCGAGAAACATTGTCAGAAAAACTGACAATGCAAGAGTGGCCAAAAGTGAACTGTCAGCATTTAAAGTTTTTTTCAAAAGATATCTCCGAGAAAATAGCCAAACATACTACCGAGGAAATAGTGAGGAAGAAAGACTCGTATTCACAGTAAAGTCCAATTACTGCTATAACAGCTGAGAGAAAAGTTAGTTGGTGTCCAAACATCATTTGAAGATCTATTTTTGATATTCCCTCTTACTTTAAAAATATACTTAAATGATGAGTTTTAGAAGTCCATGTTTCTTCAAATAGTAATTTTTACGAAAGCTTATCATCTACGTAGCTTTGCAGGGCAGTTTACCTTTCTAGGGTTAAATATCGGCTGTATGACTTTTTTTCGCTTGATAGAAAATTTCAAAAAATGGACAAAAAGTTTTCACTGTCGACTAACGACTTAATCTCTAGTACATAGTTCAAGATTGAGAGGGAATATGTCTCTTAAGTTTGAAACAATCAAATTCAATTAAATTCATATGAGCTCTTAGCAGCAGAAAGAAAATCCATACAACAGATTTTTCAAAGCACACTGTCATATTATTGTAATAGCACTTTATTTGATGTATCCAAATTTTTGAAAGCTGAAGAACACTTGAAATCGAAATTAAGATACCGGAACATATATATTCACCAAATATGACTAAGTCATATTTTTAACAAAATATCAAACTTTTCACTTTTGAAACGAAATAATTTTGCTTATTTCAAAAATAGAAAAGACATTTGATGTCATCTAAAACCAATTGCCAAAGAAGTTCCACTAACACAAAATTCTGTCCAATCCAGGAATCAACATTAGCTGATGCTCTTAGTCAGACCTTAGTGCTTACTCAGATCTTGAAATCAGTCGATTTTCGTAATTTCTGTAAGTCAATTAAGATGCCAATAACAATTTCCTAAAGAATATTTTGACTGGACAGCTTTAACTAAGTTCAAACCAACTCAACTGAACTACATTGAATTCTGACAAGTAGATAACTTCAATAATGAAGAGTTTAAAATCAAACTATTTCTAAAATTAGTATAGGCTGAGGCAAATCGTATTATGAACGGAGTTTTAATGTGAACTGTCGAATCGTCTTAGACCTGATATGACACCTGTCATACAGAGTGGAGCAACTCAAATAATATTTCCTACTCTATCTGGGACGAGCCAAATTGATGGAGTATCCAAAATGAACAGAGTAGGAATATATTTTTTTATTATTGTGGCAACTGGTTAGCAATTTTAAATTTGAAATAATTTTAACGAAGAGGAGCTTTAATTACATTGATATCATTTTTCTAACCCAAGCCTTGTCACCATTCTTTACAGGCTCTACTCAAATAAGCAAACTCAACCGATCCCCGCCAAACATATATTATAATACCACAGTTGTTATTTTATCTCTTTTCTACAATGAGAACTTGGACGAACAAAAGGAATGAATTTTCCTTTCTAAGACAAAACATTCATTGCCCTGGCTCAATAAATATATTTATAGCCCGCCCTTCACTTAATTTTCAAAGCTTTCAAATAAAACTCTCCTCTTTAAGAATTCAGACATCCTTTCACTGATTTCAACTTAGATACTATTTATGCAATGTAAAGTTTTCTTAAAACCACAAAGTTTACAAGAATAAGTAACAATTACGGAAATGCTTTTACAATACTTGCTGTATACCTTCTATCTATTTTGCATAAAGCAAATAGGGTAAGCGAAAAGGATCACAGTTGGCAGGCGCTAAATAAATTTCTGCTGATACTCCCCCCCCCCCCCAATGCCAAATTACAGTCACCATACACTTTTTTTCTGAAGCAGACTGTGAAGAAAAGAATATATAAAACAAACTTTCAGTTTAAATTTTAGAATTTTTTAGTAATTTGTTTTCTGGCCATCACAAGAAGCGTCGTTGCAAAGAGTGTCAGTTTTTTTTTCAGTAATCGGACAAAGTACCTCACTTTTCTGTCATTACAAAAAGTGCCGAAGTGTTTTATTATCGTCATCGCAAAAGGTGCCATTGGTTTAATCTCTCATACCAGAAAGTGTCATTGCTTTTTTTTTGTCTTCAGACAAAGATATCTTTCATACAGTGTCTTCCATCTTGATACTATGCTATTCAACTGATTCTATATTAATAGTTTACTGACCACAATTCCCTGGATCTATCTTAAAACCAAGTCATCCCTGAACTCCAAAACCTCTCAAAAGGGACAATTTTTTCCCTTTAATACATTAGTCTTCCCCTCGTATCTCAATAAAATCTTGAGATCCTCAAATCTTTTACCCAGAACATCCATCGTCGATATCATTAGATTTACTAACCTGGAAAGGTTGCGACAAAAACCTCTGGATTTTCCTAGCTCTGGAGACAATAAGTTTATCTTCTTCAGACAATTCGTCCATACCCAAAATAGCGATAATGTCCTGGAGGGATTTATAATCCTGAAGAATTTTCTGCACACCACGAGCAATGTTGTAGTGTTCCTCGCCAATAATGTTGGGATCCAAAATACGAGATGTGGAATCGAGGGGGTCTACAGCGGGATAAATGCCTAAAAACAGAATAACTCGTTAGAATTACAGAAAATCTTAGGATTAGAAAAAAGAAGAAGAAAGAACAGATTGACATATTAACCTTTTAAGGTGCTGAAGTTTACAGTATTTCTAAGAAAACTGAAAGTCCAACATTGCGCGTTTTCAGATCAAAACAACCAACTTCTAGTACGTTCCAACATTACATATGGTTCCCACATGACTCAACTACCTTAAATTCAACCAACATCAATTCGACCACCACATAACTCAGATCTGTTTCAACTTTTTATCTCTCGAAGAATTTTTGATATATAGTTTTAAAAAAGGAGCAAAAAACGAAACATTGCAATTGGTGCCATTTTTCTGAAGAATAAAACGCGAATCAAAGAGAGCCAAGTGTGCTTAGGCAATTCGTATTTATTTTTCTGCTATTTTTTCATAAAATCCTTAACAACTGTAAATTCTTTTTATCTTCTAAATTTATTTAAGCTTCGATTTGACCTCAAGAATTGGGGGAGGGGGACATACAAACACTGGAAGAAAAGGGCGATATAGTCCTAAAGTCAACAATGTTCTTCTTGGGGGAAAATCTGCAAAAAATTGCAATTGCAAATCTGCAATTGCTTTCAGATATCTCACTTTGTTTTCTTCCTGGGAACATGTTTGCATGTGTCTTGAAAGTCGCTGAGCAAGTACTTTATATTTGAAATTTTCCGCTGTTGAGCAACTTGTCATGCCACCAAACACTGAACAACTATGTCAGGCTTTGGTCCAACAATGAGCTTCCAAAGACTTGGATGAACACACATGAGCATACCATTAAGGGCATTGTGGAAACCCTCCGAAGAATTCGTAGTTTTCGCCACGCAGTTCAATGGACTTTCAGTATGGTTTCAAAATCCTGGCAATGCAATCCCCCGGTTTGGCAATTGTATGCTACATACGTAAATACAATTGAAGTAACTCAAGAGAGAATTGAAATTATCACCTTGTAGGAGATGACCACAGAGTTCATCAAACACTCTTTTCAACATCTTTAATGGAACAAAAGCTAAGGCTGAGATACTTTTGACGACGATATTAAAATTAAGGTCATTTTTGAACTCTTGCTTAAGACCCAGCGATTGAACATTTCTTATGATAGATAGTTAAAAGTGAAAGAAACATCCTGATAACGTAGAATTTGGAAACACCTCGAAAAGCATATAACAGCTTTTTCAAAATCAGTTAGAATTTTAATCGGATTAGATCTTGGTACCAAGTCTTCAAGTAATTGCAGCATGCCTCGACATGTCTTCATGTCTTATCAGGCAAAAGAAAATAAAACAAAAATGGGTACAAATCACCAACCTTTGCATGTACTGCATATACCTGGAAGAGCCGGGGCATCCCCTAAAAATAGCTCTGATCCCTCAAGACACTGTATATATCTCAATGGTTCAAGGTTAAAACTCTTTTAAGAATATTTTGTGCGGAATCGTAAAGGACAAGACCTTTATACATATCAGGGACTTTAGAAGCCATAGGCGGGGGTTCTCGAAGACTATAATCATTTCTCGCCTTTCTCAACAAATGGACTCTTCTAAGACACTCTTTGCAGACCTACTAACAAATACGTCTACATTTTCTATTTGAAGCTGTAGGAAGTAGTTACTCCTTGTTTAATGTCAAACTTTATAGAAGTCCCAAGACTGATCGGATCACCAGGGTGTTAATACTCATCAGCATTAGCGATTGATCAACATATCTGAGTTATATGGTGGTTGAAAATAAGGCAGTTTAGTTGGGGATAGTTGAGTTGTGTTCACCATATATATATATATATATATATATATATATATATATATATATATATATATATATATATATATATATATATATATATATATATATATATATATATATATATATATATATATATATATATATATATATATATATATATATATATATATTATATATATATATATATATATATATATATATATATATATATATATATATATATATATATATATATATATAATATATATATATATATATATATATATATATATATATATATATAATATATATATATATATAATATATATATATATATATATATATATATATATATATATATATATATATATATATATATATATATATATATATATATATATATATACACGCTTAGTAGGATCCACCGCTGTGTGGACACGTACCGTGAGTCACCAGCCTTCTCCCAACAATGTGTTAAACTAAATGGAGAAGCAGAGCACAATCGTAGTAAAATCCTTTACAGGAGGACAACTGCGGCAGGGCGTAGGATCCGGTTTTTATGGACAATGGCCTCTGCAACGGACTGCCTCATCCCTGTCAGGGTGCCAAGGGTCTGGATACCATTGGTCAAGAAAATTCCCATGAAACATCTATGAAGCTTCTACGCAGTTGAGACTATGAGACTTGGCCACTAAAGCTATTGCATCTCTGTGATATGGAAATCTTTGACCCCCGCCATATACGAAAAAATCCCGAGGATTCGGTACTCCGACAGAATCTCCAATGACAATAGTCAAACAAAGAAATATATATATATATATATAATATATATACTATATATATATATATATATATATATATATATATTATATATATATATATATATATATACATATATATATATAATATATATATATATATATATATATATATATATATATATATATATATATATATATATATATAATATATACTTATATATTATGATGAATGTCGACATTCACCGGTGAATGTCCAAAATACCTTTTTTTCCCCTTGGATTTAGTCACCGTTGCCAGTCAATTTTGTTAATTTAATGCAAGGTTTAATGATGGGAGGTTAGGTTAGATTAGATTTGGTTAGACGAGGTTAAGTTGGTTTAGGTTAGCTTAAGTTAGGTTTTAACCCATTTCTAATATTTAGAACCAAATTTAACCTAACCTAATCTAAAATAACTTTAACTTTTACCATCATAGGTTGCATAAGACTGAAAAAACTGACCCGTAAAGCTAATTGAATCGAAGCAGAGAAAAAGAAATTTCGAATATTCACCGGTGAATGTTTACATTAACTAGATTTCGGATATTCACCGTAATATACATATAAATAAATATATATATATATATTAATCCAAGTTACCCAGAGGATCAGAGGAAGTCATAAAGCTCATTTTGAGGCAAGTCGCATTATCACACAGGACTCGTCTAACTTCGTCAACTGATGCAAAGGAACTGAACCGGGGAAAAATAATTTTAAGTAGTGACAATGATTGTCAGCATTTTTTTTTTTTTTTACACCAAGTTAAGATTAAATGTTTTACAATCAGTGATGGTGTGTATTAAAATAAGTATTTAAAAAACCAAAAGCTACATACTTGTATCAAGGTAATGAGCCAGGAATTTATAAAAGAAAGAAAGAAAGAAAAAAGAAAGAGAGAGAGAGAAATAAGAAGGATGAATCATAACACTAACCAAGTTCGGCAATGGCTCGAGATAACACGGTGGTAGCGTCCAAGTGAGCGAAGGTGGTGGCAGGTGCGGGATCTGTCAAATCATCAGCAGGTACATAGATAGCCTGTACAGATGTGATAGATCCCTTTTTAGTGGTGGTAATTCTTTCTTGCATAGTACCCATGTCAGTGGCCAAAGTGGGCTGGTAGCCTACAGCTGATGGAATACGACCCAAAAGGGCAGAAACCTCGGAGCCGGCCTGAGTGAATCGGAAAATGTTGTCAATAAAGAGCAATACATCTTGTCCTTCTTGATCACGGAAATATTCAGCAACAGTCAGTCCAGTTAGAGCGACACGGGCACGAGCGCCAGGGGGCTCATTCATCTGACCATAGACAAGGGCGACCTTTGAAGTCTTATCCTAAAAAAGAAAAGATGATAAGGTAATCCTCAGCCTTTGGGTGCAGTTGAGAAGGCATTCCAACTTATGAAGGCTGCTTCACATTCTTATGAAGATTTTAGAGCGTAGTTTTCAGTACTGGTAGTTATTGTATTTGCTTTTATTGTATTCACTTGTCCTTATTTTTTTTCCCGCTCTATTCTTCGTGCTCCGTCTTTTTCTGTCGAATGCAAGACAGGTTATTAACAACTCAACTCAATACTGTTCGACTAAATACTGAATAAATTACAAGCTACACCCCAGAGACATCAAAATCATTATCGTTAGATGTTTTTCTTCAAGGGGATGTATTTGGATTAATAACAGTTCAGTAAGTTTTCATTGAAGGGCATCAGAATAAAACTTTTTTGCCTCCTGAAAGCATCCTTGGTCTATTCGTACTTGGAAACCCTGATTTACTAAGATTTTTTTTGAATTGTTTCAAAATTATGAGAACCACATTTTCGTCATTTTTGCCACATTAAGCCGTAAAATTAAGCAACCAAAACTAATTAGTCAAAGCTGACAAAGCTTTTCGTCCGTAAAACTTCAAACATTAACAATCTGTTGAGTTTTAAAGACAACAAAATCTTCTTAAGCTGCTAGGGAAATAATTTTAGCTTATTTACTCCTTGATTTTATCTAACGTTTCTTCGTTTTAATTTTGGCAATCATTACAAAATACATATGGAAGACTTTTTCGTTATAAATGAATTTCTGATTTCCTCTAACAAATAGATATATATATACTTGCGTAAGTTCCCATTTAACCCATTCAGATAATCAAATTTTATTTCATTGTCCTTGGTGCTTTAAACATTATAAATGACAATCAATATTGTAACTTGATTACGCTTATAGATAAAATTTTAAACGAACTCATTACAAATATTAAAAAAATACTTCTTTTTTCGTCAATGATATAGCTGGATGTACTCTGCCTGCTTCTCAGCACATACACCCTTTTAATACTTGATTCTCAAATGTTGAACTGAGGCTGCAGGCATCCCAAATCCTACTGATCAGGGGAGGTGATTGAGATAGCTAGGGCATGTTCTGCGGATGAGTGATAACAGATTGTCCTTTTTGGCCAACCGTCTAGGGCTAAACGGAAAGCAGGTCGTCCTTGGTTAAGAGGGTGTCATAAAGAGAGATCTAAAGGAAATGGCAACTTCCTGGAAGACTTTGAATAGATTGGGATGGGGGAGGAACGTAAGTAACTATGTTGGCCACAGGTGGCTTGGTGCTACGGTGAGTTGTTAGTAGTAGTAGTATACATAATTACTCTGCCTATGGAAATAAAATCACCCAAATACACAGACACCTAATAATTCTCAGAAGCCTCTACCTTTCAAAATGAACTACTTGAGCCTTCATTTGCAAGCGCACGAAAACTTACTTCTCCCCTAGAGCTGGACTTGTTTGTACCTATACTTTCTGCATATCAACATGACTAGTTTTTATACCAAGTGATTTGTTTTATTCAAACATTCTTACCTTAAGGGATATGACACCGGATTCGATCATTTCATGGTAAAGATCGTTACCTTCACGAGTGCGTTCACCAACGCCAGCAAACACAGAGTAACCACCATGAGCCTTGGCAACATTATTAATCAGCTCCATAATCAATACAGTTTTTCCAACACCAGCACCACCAAAGAGACCTGAAAAACGAACATGGGAATAATAATGATTAATAGACTTTACAAAGAAAGAGGTCGATATCAAAATCAGTTGAAGATGAAATAGAAGAAAGTTTCAGTAAAATCATGGATTTTTATTCAAAAAAAAAAAAAAAAAACTAAAAAAAAACAAAACTCAAAAAATTAGGGTAGATCCCGTATTTCGCTTTGCCGGAAGAACATAAACGAACACTCAGGCAGAGAGACTTGAAACGTTTCTTCTCCCAGAAAGATGTCAAGAATAATTCAATACTTCAAATGGGTGGTCTATTTTCTCCCTTATGCAGTCCAATGGAATAAGAAGTCATACAGCCTCCCTCTTTACACCCTCCAAGAAGTCCCATTTCCCTTAAATCTTTCCTTACGACATCCTCCCACGCCATTCGGGGACAACCTGCTTTTCGTTTGGCCCTAGATGGTTGGCCGGTTGGACTAGATGGTTGGACAATCTTCGGCAATCTGTCACCCTTCATCCGCAAAAGGTGTTCTAGCCATTTCAAACTTTCTCTCATTATAGCCCTAGAAAGCAGGACTGAACTACATTTTTCGTACAGCTTACTGATAGAGATACGGTAAGGCCAAAAATCGAACAAGCAAGAGAAACACTTCTCTTTCTAAAGCAGAGATACAATAGAGATTCAATCAGTCTCATATGATTCAATTTGTCTATTTTCCACCATCAAGCCCGCGTGCAGTTACAGTTGATAAAACTTGCATTCAACTACCCAAGAGCCTAAAAATCCTTTTACCAATTTTGATTAAAATACCGACACTTTGTGTAATGTAAAGTTCACTTAAAACCAAGAATTTAAAAAACAAGTGGCAGTTATGAAACGCACTTGCTATACCTTTCGTATATCTTCCACTTATTTATGGAAAATAAGTGGGATAAGCCAAAAGGAAAAAGTCACTAAAGATTAAATATACCCACCCCAAAAATTGCTAATAATTCAATTCAAACATCCTAGTTTTCAAGTAATGGCTCTTTTTTATACTAGTCATAATCTGTTATGATTGCTGCAAATTCTTGCTGCCACCTTCTTGGTCTTGTCAACAAACACTTCTCTTTCGAAAGTAGAGATACAATAGGAATTCACCAGCCACTTATGATTCAATTCGTCTATTTTCAATCCATATGACCACCTGCAGTTACAGTTCTCAAAACTCGTAACCAAATATCCGAGAGCCTATAAATTCCGACACTTTGTGTAATGTAAAGTTCACTTAAAACCAAGAATTTAAAAAACAAGTGGCAGTTATGGAAACGCACTTGATATACCTTTCGTATATCTTCTACTTATTTATGGAAAATAAGTGGGGTAAGCCAAAAAAAAATCGCAAAAAATTAAATCCCCCCCCCCCGCAACAGCTAATAATTCAATTCAAGCATCTTAGTCTTAAAGTAAGGGTTCTTTTTTAGACTATCTGTCTTCTGTTATGATTGCTGCAAATTCTTACAGACAACTTCTTGGTCTTTGCACAGTTACAATCGAAAATATAATTAATAATGCAAAAACTATTCTTTTACATCACCCTGAAATGGAGCTCCCGACAAACAAGGGATAATTTCTTTTTTCTAAGGTCTAGACAACAGAAAAATTAAAACATGCACATTTCTAACCCATTTCGTATATTACTAACCATCCAAACCCTGGAGTTGTTTTCAACTACTGTAACGTTTCCTTAAAACCACAAATTCACAAAATAGGCGGCGGTTTTAGAAACGCACTTTCTATACCTTCCGTATATCTTCCACTTATCTACACAAAATAAGTGGGGTAAGCCGAAAGGATAAAAATCGCAAGTAACAAAATACTTCCCCTCCCCAACTACTAATTTTTCAGTCCAAACACATTAGTCTTCAAGCAAGGGCTCTTTTTTGGACCAGCCCTGTTCTGTTACGAATCCTGTAAATTGCCGCCACTTTTCCGGACTTTGCAGAGATAAAATTGAATAACATAAAGGTCGTTCTTCAACAGAATCCTAAAATGTAGGTCCCGACAAAAAAAAAAAAAAAAAAAAAAAAAAAATCTTTCTAAAGCCTTGATAAAAAAAAATAAGAGGGGTAATAAAAAAGGATGAAAACTACAGGACTTTTCCTCAACTATAGAAGTTATCGTTAAAATCTTAGTCTTAACAAAAGGACTCTTTAAGACTAGCCATGTTCTGTTTTGATCGCTGTAGATTCTTGTCACAACCCTGACTTTTAAGTCCTTGCACATTTACAATGTCATAGATTTTGCTAATAATATAAATATTCTGCTTCTAAAAGTGTGATAAAACAAAAATCTAGAAATGCCCTTCTCTTACCCAGTTTCTATACTTTTAACTTTCAAGCCTCCTTCAATTCTAAACTTTTCAAGTGCCAAAGGACAATATCATTTCGTCAGTGTCAACTAAAAACGACACTAAATGCAATGTAACGTTTTCTTAAAACCGCAAGTTCACGAAAAATGAGCGGCAGTTATGGAAACACATTTGCTATACCTTCCGTATATCTTCCACTTAATTACAGAATTAAGTGAGTGAAGCAAAAAGGATATATAGTAGAAAGAAAAAAAAATACCCCCTCCCAACTATTTAATAATTCAATTCTGACATTGTATTCTTCACGTAATAGCTCTTTTAGACGAGTCAGTCGCAGCAAATTCTTGCCATAACCCTGAATTTTAGGTCTTTTTACAGTTTCAATCAAATAAGTTCTAGAAACAATAATAAAAATCATCATTCTTTTCCAGAAAACTAAAATGACATCCCAACTAGCCAGAAGAATACATTTTTCATTGTAAAGCCCCGATAAAACAGAAATTTAGACATACATTTATCTGACCCAGTTTCCCAATTCCATCCAGTTCGTAAAGGTATAATGTCACCAATCTTAAATTAAAAAGTACAAACTTATAGAGCACTTACACATTGCGGAAATCCCTCCGGATTTAGCAACGCCTAAAAAAATTAATAATTTGCCTACGCCCATGAGCTCATGCCCATATAGCCTCATTATTCCTTGTGCAGAAGACACTTCTTCTGATGATGGGTTTGTTGCTGGTTTATGCCCTTCAATTTAAAGCTTTCGATGACCCTATTTGGAAGAAGCCCTAAAAGGGCTTTGAAGATGGTGAGACGACATATGTGTGGAATCTTTTAACCATTTTTGTTGTTTAATGTAAATCGAACACTGTTGTAAATATCTTTTAATACTTATTGCACTTACCGATCTTGCCACCTTTGGCATAGGGGGCAAGAAGGTCAACGACCTTAATACCAGTGACTAAAATTTCTTGTTGGACACTCATTTCAACAAATTCTGGGGCATCGGCGTGAATAGCAGCGAACTTGTCAGTAACAATTGGACCCCTCTCGTCAATTGGCTCACCTGAGAAAAGCAACAAGAATACTAATGTTGTTTCAGTAATTACAAAGGAATATTAATTTTTACTGTATTACGTGGTAAGCTCAACATTATTTTTCATCTATAAATAAACACTTCCCTTTAATTAAAGTCCTGGAGCTTCTCAAAAACTAGAGAATTCAGGCATTCTTCAAAAACCGAACTATTTATATATCTTCTAATTCTTTTGCTTAAAACAATTGATTTAAGCCAATATTGATTCCACTACAAAAATGAAATACTTTATGCAGCTCTTGCAGAAAATGAAAGAAAGAGTGAAGAGCGAAAGGAATGGAGACGAAAAGAGTGAGCGACGCAAGGGAGGAGAAAGGAGGGGAGGAAGGAAGGAAAGAAACATGCTTTTCTCCCATTCAAGGTTTGTGTTCCCTAGATTACACAACAAGCATAAATAAAAAAAAAAAAAAAAAAAAAAAAAAAAAAAAAAAAAAAAAAAAAAAAAAAAAAAAAAAAAAAAAAAAAAAAAAAAAAAAACAGACACTCAAAAATGTCAGTTTATAGATGGATACAGCTGAATCTGAGCTACTGAGTGATAGCAAAATTATTGCACAGGAAGCATAAACTACTTCTACTAACAACTCACCGCAGCACCGAGCCGCCTGAGGCCAACACAACTACAGAAGCTCCTCCTCCATCCCAATCTATTCAAAGCCTTCCTTTTTACACCCTCGCAGGAAGTTCCAATTTCCTTTGGATCTTTCTTTATGACATCCTCCCACCCCAGACTAGGACGACCGGCTTTTCGTTTAGCCCTTGCCGGTTGGCCAAAAAGGACAATCTTTGGCAATCTGTCATCCTTCATCCACATAACGTGCCCTAGCCATCTCAACCTTTCTTTCATTATAGCCCTA
This sequence comes from Artemia sinica, assembly GCA_027921565.1. Lineage (NCBI taxonomy): Eukaryota > Metazoa > Arthropoda > Branchiopoda > Anostraca > Artemiidae > Artemia > Artemia sinica. Next base: position 48,411,381 of record CM051260.1, on the reverse strand, counting down.
GAAAGCGGGATTGAACTACATTTTTCGTACAGCCTACTGTTTGAAATACGGTCAGTCAGTCGGGTACCCAGAACAATCCATAGGCAAATTCTCTGGAAAACATTTAGCAAACCTTCATCTGGTTTTCGGAGCACCCATGCTTCAGAGCCATATTTGACCATTGTCATCACTGTAGCTTCTAATATTCTAATTTTGGTTTGCTGACTTATCTTCCTATTCTTCCAAACTTTTTTTTAACTGTGAAAAAACAACCTGAGCCTTGGCTATCTTACTTTTAACATCTTCAATGCTCCCACCATCTTTACTAATACTACTACCAAGGAAACATAAACTCCTCCTTTTAACAGATTAGAATAAATAACTCTGACTAGAAAAAAAATATCTGAGGCCAAACTGTATAGATGTAACAAAAGTTGCATGCACTTTCATCTTAATTTTCCTTTTATTTGTATTCCTTGTAAGTCCAAGTTATTTTTACTTGTTCTGTCTCATTCACTTGTTCTGGGGACACTGTTTTGGATGATACACGTGAAAAATACAAGGTATATTTTTTCTTTAGTGAATTTGACTAGCATTAGGCCCGTATTCTTAGCTTTCCTAAGGTTTTACTAAGAAAAAGGTTTATACATTTAGCTGACTTTATTTGAACGATCACCAGCACTGTTTTTGGTCACAAAGATCATAAAACTTTATTTCTTTGTAAGGCACAAAACTACTTATTGTTGGCTATCCGTTGTAAATTCCCATGAATTTAGAACAAACCACAAATCCCGTTTAACATTGGTAGCCAATGACCTGTATTAGGTTACTCTATACTTAACCCGAAAACGAGGACTGGCGAAAATCTTGTCAAATTCTTACTAAGCTTAAAGTAAAATGAGTCTGGTAATCCATCCTCTCACAAAAATTTTTACCAGAGTAGCAATTGGTCATCTGAACATCTTTTAGCCCCTTCCCCCCACCCTTGATAAAAGAAGAGATTATAAAAGATTAATAAAAAGGAAAAAAGAGTTTGAGAAAAAGAAGAAACTAGATATGGCAGATGATTTTAGAAATAAAGATTTTAAGAAGCTATGGGGTTATATAAGGAATGATAGTGGAAAAGGAAATACCCAGGTCGCTCCAGACGCCAATTCATGGCCTGATTACCTAGTAAGCTTGGAAGGTGATTCTGTAGAAATACAAGAGAAGATGACTTGTTACGATGACAGGTCATTGTAACATCGTTTTATTCTTGTTACATCGTAACATCGTATACAAGGGAAGAAATTATACCAGAGTAGTAACTGGTCAGCTGAGCATCTTTTTGTTTCCACTTGAGAAGCATTTCATGACAGGAAATAGAGCTTCTATACCTTGGACAAAGGCACTTAATTTATAATGCATTTCCCCTTAATTTATAATACTCCAACTTTGTTCAACAGTTTCCATATATAAATTCAGATCCCCTAAATTGTTCAAATGTTTTTAACCTGTAAATTTAATCAGGGTTGGAGATCTGTTCTTTTTTATTCTTTTAAATAAATATAGTAATGTATTTTTGACAGATCCCATCTGAATCTATAGGAGAAATATCTGTTCTATTAGACATTTTCGGTGTCGTTTCTGTGTTACAGCGGTGTTTATAAAGATGTGAGTTTTATTATCTGTCTGTTTTTTTTTCTCTTGAGTTTTTTTTTTACATTATCTTTAGATAGATAGATAGATTTATTTTCCATATATCAGTAAAATAATTACATAACAATCTACAAATCCCCACAAAGGCTCCATGGCCTGTAGGAGGGGGATTATGAAAAGATCAAATAAACATTAAACATTTAAACGCTTAAGATTTAAACAATATAAACATAACATTAATATTTAAACATATGAACATAAGCATTTGAACTTTTAACATGTAAAGCATTTGCTTCATAAAAAAAGAAAAAAAAGGAGAGTTCACTAAATAAGCTTTATCAAACTACAGTGAATCACAACATTTCTAAAAAAAAAAAAAAAAAAAAAAAAAAAAAAAAAAAAAAAAAAAAAAAAAAAAAAAAGGCAGCAGGCAAAAGTAAAGAAAATTAATCACATGAAAACAAATCTCGAAACGGGAAGGGTGTTCCATGTCAAATGACACGCAACAAGAGGATTAAAATCGGATCTTATTGTTGGTGTATACGGAATTTGGATATTTAGAGAACTACGGAGTTGATAATTTGACCAATCAGATACAAAAGAAGACGGAAACCTAAGGGACCTAGGAATATCACCATGGAGCTGAAGAAAAGCGAAAGACGCACAGGAAAGAATATAAAGTTTTTTAATATCAAGTAACGGTTTAGTTGCCGAACGATTTACATCCTGGATAAGATTTATAGCTTTATCATAAGTATTCGAAAGCGGTTTGAGAAAAGAAGGGAAAGTAGACATCCATATGACTGAACAATAGGAAACATAAGAATGAATTAAGCTATGAAATAGGATTCTTAGAATTGGTCCTGGAAAGATATGTTTTAGTTTTTTTAGAATACCGAGGTTTCTGCATACCTTCATTTTAATCAAATCAATATGGTGTTTAAAAGATAAATTTTCATCTAGGAGGATACCTAGGAAACGGACATGGCCATCCTTTGGTCTACTAATAAAGCCTTTGGATATATGAATTTCAGATAATTGAGGACAAGCCTGGGATATACGAGAAAAAACTAAAAAACTAGTTTTAGAAACATTTAAGGCAAGAGAGTTAGCATCAAACCAAATTGAAACTCTCTCAAAGAGGTCCACTAACTTTGTACGAACCTCATCCTCTGTTCTCCCAGAAGTAATAAGGGTGGTATCATCGGCAAAGGTAACAAGAGAATCCGAGGTATGCAAACTATAGTTATGGGTAAGGGAGACTGTTGGATGACATAGACGACAGCAATAAAGAGGATTTTTATTTCTAACTGCAAAATTAGGTCATTTATATAAATTAAAAACAGTGCCGGCCCTAAAACTGACCCTTGAGGGACCCCCCGGTCAACACTTGATGGTGAGCGAAAAAGTGGATCAACAGAAATTATTCTACCAGACAAGAGAGACTTGAACCAATAAAACGCATTACCTTTTACGCCAAAATGAGAAAGTTTAAATAGAAGAACACTGTGGGTTAAAGAATCAAAGGCTTTACGAACATCCAGAAACAAAGCAGCAGGAATCAAATGGGAGTCTATGGCAGAGTGAAGATAATTCAGTAAAACTGCACAAGCATGCTCAGTCGAATCATTTGCTCGAAAACCAAATTGAAAATCGTGAAAAAAATCTTTAGAAGTAAGAAAATTATTAAGACGAGAAAGCATCGCCTTCTCAAATATTTTGCTAAACACAGACAACAAAGAAATTGGCCGATAGTTGGCTGGATCATTTCGTGTCCCCCCCCCTTATATAATATGATGACTCGAGCACGCTTGAGACTACTCGGGATTATCAGGGCCAGAATACGAACAATTTTTCAATCCCATAACAATTTTAGCAATTTCTTTCTCCGTCGCTGGTTCCAAAAACATTGACTTCATACAAGGTGGCCCAAGATAAGACCTGAAGTTGGATCCTGAAGGAGAAGAACCAACAGCCGAAGCGGTCCTTTTACCAATATTCGCAAAATATGAAGTAAATGCATCTTGAACATTCAGTTCACCTTCGATGATTTTGCCATCGAGATCCAGAAAAGAAGGGGCTGATGGAGACTGAAAAGAGGGCCTAAGCACAGAATATATAACCTGCCAAGTTTTTCGTATATCTTTACCACAATCTGAAAAACAATTAAAATAATACTGGGACTTGGCCTTTCGACACACAGAATTATAAATATTCCTATAAATTTTAAATCGCTGAAAGCAAATAGCTTTCATTAAGGGCTAGCAGACTTAAAGGCCCTCCAGATTATTTTTTCTCCTACAACTCCTAAGGAGACCAGGGGTCATCCAAGGATTTAGAGGAAAAGCATTCTTAGACTTACGATTAGAAGGTGAAACAGAAAAAATATCAAGAACAGCGTCTTTAATAGTCTCATAAAAAGTATCAAATAAATTACAAAAATCAGAATCACTCTCAAAACCTCCCCAAGAAATTTCTGCCAATCTTGACCTAAGAAGCATCAATTCCACTTCACCAAACCTAAAAGGCCTCTTACCAGACTCATAAGTCCTCTCAATAGTCAGTTTATCAAAAAAGTATCTAGAGTAAACAGGGAAATGATCGGAAATGTCGCTCACTAAAACATAATTTTGGATCAAGGTAGCCGTACAGAAAATATTGTCAATCAGAGATGACGTACTCTCTGTTATGCGAGATGAGATTTGCAAATAATTTCAAGTAATTGCAAGTAGTCCAAGTATTTCAATGCACGATTCAGATGATAATAGTGCTGAATACTAATCCAAAGCCACAATCCATAAATAATCCTTAAGCCGTAATCACATGTAAGTCACTTGTGTAATCAGATTTTAGCTTAATAAATTTCTTTTTACGCAAAATCAATTGGCTCCGTGCCTAGGTTTATCCACAAGAAAAAAATTAATCCATGAAATGTACTTTTTTGTTTTAAGATGTGAACTGGTCAGAGACTGAAGATGATTAGATGATTTAACCAATTTTTTTTTTCATTTTCTTCCGTTGATGAAGACTCCCAGACGAGGAGTTAAAATATTCGAATTTTTTTTTATTAATTAATTTGTTGTTTGTTTTTTATTCTTTGCCACTGCTTTATTACAATCAAACCCGTTTTTCTCGCTTAATTTTTTGTAAACGGAAAAACAGTGTGGCCTAAAAAATTATTTTGGACAAAGGCAACAAGATAAAGACAACTTGGAGCAAATCTAACCAAGAGATGTCTTTATACTCTAAACATTTTGCTCAAAGGTATTTTTTTCAATATAACAAATAGAATTTCGACAATACACTCTGCAGTCATCAGCTTCTTTTTTTAGTAAATAACATGAACTGTACAGCTAAATTAGAAATTATAAAGCATTTATCTGACACAAAAGAACAACAAAGAAGCTGGTTTAATGTCAGGAAGAATTTTAGCATTGTACATTGTGAAAATATCCAGGCATTATTGTCTTAGTGTACAATCCCAGTTTTGCAAGCATAGTAATCATTTTTCAAAATATTGTGTTAACAAATAATAGAGTAAATGAAAATAAATAATATCTTACCAATAACATTCATAATTCTTCCTAGAGTTTCTGGACCCACAGGGATCTTAATGGGGGCACCAGTATCCAATACATTTTGGCCTCGAACAAGACCTTCAGTACCATCCATAGCAATGGTACGCACAGTATTTTCTCCAAGATGTTGGGCGACCTCAAGTATCAATCGTGGCGAACGACCTTGGACCTGTAAGGCAATTCTTCAAATACTCACAACATTCTTGACATTTTAAAATAATACCATATTACCGAAACCTTAAATGAAGTAGTATATGTAACAAAGCCAAAACTTATAAATAAATTACTTGTTCTTTGGTAACTAAACTTAATTAAAAATTTAAGAGCAAATTATTTTCTTTTTAGAAACTCGTACACAAAGTAGAAAAAATCTTCTCAGAGCAACTCAATTTATCCTATTTACAATTTGCACAATATTGTTACAGGTTATCTTAGGTCCAAGTCTCAGGCGGCTTGGTGCTGCAATGAGTTGTTAGTAAAAGTAGAATTAGAATTGACTGAAAACTTCAAAATGATTAATAATGTGAAGGATAGCCCTATTAAACATTCTAAGTCAAGTTCAGCAAAGAGTCAAATCTAATACAAGTCAGATATACAAGTTCTATGACATTGCTACAAATTATTTCAGGTCAATGGTTTGCATGATGAAAATCGAATTTACAGCCATAATGTTGCAAATATTAAAATCCAAAGAAATTTAATCAGGTATACCAGTACAGAGAGGCCCCCCTCCTCTCCCAACAGGACTGATCTTACAGATGTCACAAAAAATTAAGCACTAAAATTGCACTATTCTTGATTTCAAACCAACTTTCAAAAAATTAACATCCCCTCCCTAAAAAAACAAAATTATGCAGCAACGAAATCGAAAAGGGTATACTAAAACCATATAATTTAATTAATTATAAAATTAAAGCTTCCTACTATCACATGGTTATAGAAATTAACTAATTTAAGCCACAACAATGCGCAAGTGTTTTGTATAAATTCAACAATCAAATGCCATGGCAATAAAACAAAAATTTGTCATTTCTTAACAGTTGCATGTTTTCAATTAATACTTTAATTAATGATAAGACAGTAAAAAACAGAAAAAAGAAATGAATAATCAAATTATACAAATTGCTTAACCAGTTATATATATACATAAATATATAAATATATATATATATATATATATATATATATATATATATATATATATATATATATATATATATATATATATATATATATATATATATATATATATGTGTGTGTATGCTTGACCTTGTCCAAGCAAATGTGAAAATAATTACACATCCATATAAGGAAGACCAGTTTAAGGACTATCTGTTCTGCATTGCTGCCATCTCAAAAGAAAGGAAATTCCAGAAAAATTTTCCCCAGAAAACTCCTACAAGGAAATCCACCCCTCCCTGCAAAAATTCCCCCTCAACACATAAAGAGGATTTTAAATTTAGAAGTGGTTGAAACTTTCACCTAGAAAAATTTCCTCAAAGGAACATTACTCCTTCCATAAAACTCCCTTGCCCTACAATTGCTCTTCCTTGGAGAATCAAGTCCATAAATAAAAAAAAATGATAATGCACTGAATTGATAAATTTGAATATTGTTTTTTTTTTAATGTCATACTTTTCAAAATACAGTTAATCCTTGGCTGACAAAAGTTGTCCTTTACCATACATTTATATAAGTAACATAATTAATTTATTTTAATCACATATGCAGAGCAGGAAAAAACATGCAAATAAAACTCAATTTGGTATGACCCTCCCCCCCTCCACAGAAAATTATCTCCATATGTAAAATAAAGTGTTTTTAAATCTGTACACATGATTTTATAATTCTGTATGTGTATTAGATAACATAATTCATAATTAACAAGCCATTAACACATTAACGTTCTCATTCACAATGAGTTTTTTCTTCTCTGTCAAAAATGATTCATCTGCACAGACAAAAGCTGTTTCAAACCATTTTCTATACCTACAGTTAGGTCCTACCCATCATTTTTCAAGAAAGGGGTCCTAATGAGCCAGAGATTTGTCCTTCTTGGAACACAATTTATCTACATTTTGCCTAAAGAAGACAGGGTTGTAGTAGCTTTGGAATCCAGGACAGATCATCAAGATAGCAAAATCTAGATCAAAACCTGAAATGACATTCCAATTTGAGCTTGTGACCTATGCACTAGGATTACTTAGATTTAATTTATGTTGTTAGACTGGCAAGATCCCGCTTAATCCTCTTGAATAGAAGACTTCATCTCTTGAAAATGGTAGGAAAAAATACCAGTTATCTTTTGTCTTTCAACTATTCATACAGGTCAAAATTGACACAATTTTATCCAGGAACTAAGCTGAGATCTGGACTTTCTTCAAGACAATGTCCTTTTGCAGAGAGCGCCATTCCACTTAATGTTTTGAACATTTTAACCATTTCATCAGGCACAAAGACTGTGTATACAAGCAAAACGATCTAAAGATTAGCCAAATAGCAGAAAAAGTTGTTGATTCTGAAAAAATTTATCTGATGGCTTAACACCTTCTTTAAAGACCCCCTCCTGAAGTACCAATATCTTAAAAAGCTGGTAAATGAACTGAAGGGAAATTTTGTGATGTGAACTTAGAAGTCATAAACATACAAGCTCTTAAGCATTGAGTCATGAGTATAGGTAATTTATCACCTTCAGACATTCACTTTAAGACTTGTATTTCATATTTTTTACTACCGTGGTGGCTCTTCTTTGCACTCTCCAGAATCTACATGAATCTTATACCATAGTGTTGCTATGAACAAACCAAAGTCGAGGAACAACAAGAATCTTGTACAGCTTCATGAAAGCTTGAAGATTTACAACTTCAAGGACATAGGAGGAGGCAATGTTCTTGCAGCCACAGAGAAAATGATATTGGTTGCAGACAATGATGACAAAAGTTACTTACTCTATCTTCACTCTGCATCTGCTGCATATTTCTTGTTGCCTGGTTTAACAGAGCCTATCTGAAACTTGTGTTGAAATACATATGACATAATTAAAATGATGAATTTTAATATGTTGTCATTTGCCTAGCATCTGTCTAAATATTATAAACATCATCTATTTTATGTTTGGAACTACCAAAAACTGGTAATACCTGTGGAGTTGGGAAGATCTTTGAAATGGCTGACTCCAGTTTAACTCCTTTGTATTGATTACTTCTGATCACCCATCTCCTCCAAAATTTGTAATTTTGCTCAGTAAATCTCAAGAATTATATTTTTTTTAAAGTGAGAACAGTAATTTTATTGCAGATTGTAGAGTTTTTTTTTAAAACCTGAAAGTAGTAACACAAGCAGAGATGGTGTTACTTATTGAAAATAACAATAATATTAATTAAAAAAATATTGCATTTTGTTCTAGATACTTACATAAAAAACTAGTCAAATACTTGTCAGAAACCAGAAAATACTTGGGTACTTAATTTATTTTGGTTTTGAGAGTTAACAAAGTTTCGTTGAATTAACATAGAATACAATACAAAAAGCAAATAATGACAAAAAGTCAATAGTTCCCAGCAACAGATATGATATTTTCAAAAAGTTACACAAATGAATATACTCACTTCTAGTGCATTGAGAATAGGTGGGAGCTGGTCTTCAAATTGAACATCTACAACAGCACCAATAACAGCAGTAATTTGGCCATTGGAAGTATTAGCTGCAGCTTGAGCTTTTGCAGCAGCTGCAGCACTATCTACTTGTCCAGCATGAACAGATCCTGAAATAGTTGACATATAAAAAAGTCAGAAGAATACTGTATTTATTGCAATAGTTTTTTTTTGCTAAATTGAGGTTCATGCTATCTTAAGAATTAGTTGACCTCTATATAATATCTGTAATGCATTACTATTTTTGCTGATGATTTCTAGCAATTTGGCATCATTTCTCCAATCCTTAAAATATTAGATCTGGATCTTGACTTGTATTGGTGGGCTATGACTTGGAAGCTTGAGTTTATTCCCTCAAAATGCAAGGCCTTTCACCTTTCACTTAGGTCATAGAATCCCTCAACATGATTGCCATATTTCTACCAAAGATGTATAAGTTCTTGAATGTTGATTTTGAGAGGGACCTTGGAGTTAAGAACTGATGATGAGCTTAAAGAATGACAAGACAGTGAGGCAGAGGCATCAAAAGCTCTAAGAGACTATGACTTTTAGGCTCTGAACACTCATCATTCTGTAGTTCTCTTCAAGTTTAAAAAGCTTTCTTTTCAGCCCTGAATAATGTAGACCAAACAGCTGAAAGAAGAAAATAAATATTTCAAGACAGAGAAAAGAAAACCCAGGAGAGGCAGAGATATGTAGTGCAAAGACAAAGGAGGAAGGGTTCAAAATAAGGTAATAAAGTTGAGACCCAACATTTCCAATATCCAAGCATTCAATATATCTGCCTTAGGATAAAATTATTCACTGGACTCCAAAATGCTCAATCAATCAATATTAAATGCACTAAGACAAAAACTTGGCTTTTCTTTGATGCCCTTGGTGGCACAGATGAAACTAAGTCCCAAGAAAATACTCTGACCTCCTAAACAAGGGTTGGACAACTGTTATTTATACAAGATGGAAAGGTAATGTGGTCTTCAAAAATACATACATCATGATGGCAAAGACAAACTCAATAGAAACTTGGTTTCCATTAAATAAGCAACTGGACCACCTAAAATAACAACAATAAGTGAATATTGTAAATATAAAATAGGGCAGACACTTGGTATCATTTCTGAGCACTAGGTTCTAGTTTTAAATATTTTGGAAGTTTTTAAACTAGGTTAATAAAACTTATAGAAATGGATCTGTTGAAACATCCCTACCTCTATTATTCCCCTTTTTCCATGGCTCTAAAGATTCTTTAAGCCTGAGAAATAATAACAATAAAAAAAAAAACAGTTTGACATAGTCTACTTTTCTTGGACTATATATTCTTAGCAGGGGAGTTCCAAGGAATTTAACTGAGTTCCATGCCTAACTTTAATTTTCAAAGTTAAAGCCATATCCCTAGAATTATTTCCAAAATGAAGCTATAAGTTTATAGAATTGTGCTTTTCCAACTCTTAGAGGAACTTAAAAAAAAACAACTGAAGCAATGGCTTATTTACTATCAATAAAAGTTGTTGCATGGTGAAAATTAGTTCCATATTGAAAATTGAGACAAATTGTAGGTTCAGTAAGTTAGCAAGCTTGTTAATGTCTGTATTTTCTCCCTCTTGCTCTGTTACCAGTTGTTTGATATATTGTCTATTGACATAGTTATTATCTTTATCATTGCATAGTAAAACACAGTTTGACATTAATGGTATCAGATTTTTACAAAGCTTGGTTACTCTATTCCTTTCATGAATATAAACAATATGGTATTAATATTTTTTGGCATTATCTTTTCAGTTTTGATGCTTATTCTAAGTCTTAGTAATCATGACATTTTTCTGTAATAGAAAACAGATACTAAAACTGTGCATCTTAGTGGGATGAAACACATCTTCCTGATAAACATATTAGCTTTAAGAAAATTACTTCAAATTTTATTGGAATATGATTTGACTCTCTAAATGCTCTTGAGAAATTAAAGCAAGTTATACAAATTATTAAAAATTATTTCCCCAGTTTTGTGCAAGGAAAAGTTCAATAGAACGACAACAATATACCCTTAACTATGAAAATATGAACTGGGCAGGAATATTTAATTTGCAGTAGTTTTTAACAACAACTCACTCAAGTTTATTCAGACAGTTTTCAAACTTTCTAAGCCTTGTTGCACAAAAGCTTACAACAGTTAACATAAACTCTAATATGAAACAACTCATTGTTCAACTTCATTGAAAAGATTGACTAAATTGTGTTTTGTCTCTAATTATTTCAAACTTGAACTTTTATAAACTAGACAACTCCACCTTGGTTTAGTTTATTAGAGAAATTGTTAAGTGTTTGAAAATCCTGGATCTTGAAACATTTATGACTTTTACTTGATTGTCTAATTCCTTCACCTTCCCATTTCTAAAAATGGTGGAAATGTATGAATGTTGTAAAAGAATTGTCATTTTGTATTCTGTCTGTTATGAATATGATTGTATCTGTGTTGCAATGAACAAATTCTTGGTGCCCCTTATTGGATATGCAATAAAAATACATTTTTATAAGGTTTTTTCAATTTCTAAGGTTCAGTTTTGAAAAGATTCCTAATCAAGACCTACCTAAATTTTGTTTTGACAGGCACAATACATTGAATTTTCAGTTTGCTTCATCTTTCACCAAGCAATCCCATGGATCTGGCCCTGAATTGCCACCATATCCTATAACTAGTCTCTTGCCTAAATCTTCAATCAATGAAAACATCATTCTTGCTAATCTTGTATAAATGTCAATAAGTGTAAAGGACCAGATGGGATACATCCCAGCCTTCTCAAGTTGTTCTGAGCTTTTCCTTATGCAATTTCCCTTGGCTGTCTCTTCAAAAGGGGCAATTCCCTTCTAATTAGGAAATGCCATGCATCCCTCCAATCCACAAAAACATACCTAAAGTCTGCACTAAAAATTACCATCCCATCATGATAGCTTCTGCTGTTTTTAAAGTTTTTGAAATGTATGTTGATAAAACTTTAATGCATCACTTTGATGCCAATAACATCCTAACTCCTTCTCAATGTGTGTTCAGATCTGGAAGATCCATGAACACCAACCTTCTACAGACAATTTTGCCACAGCCCTACTAGACAAAAATTTTCCTGTTGGCATTATCCTCTAAGATCTAGGAAAACTTTTGATAAAGTTTGCCAAAAAACCTAATCAAAAAGTTGGAAGCTATAGCCAGAAGCATCCCAAGGCTCATTTCATTGGGTAGGCAATCTTCCTAAATTTTACCCAATTCCTACCTGATTTCTGCCAACTTTCTGTAGAAATCAAGAATTTTGCTAAATTTTGTCCAATTTTGCTAAATTTCTGCCAAAATGTTTGCATTTGGTAAATTTTTTTACCAAATACCAAAAAAGTTGGCAAGGGGGTGGTGTGCCCCTTCCTGCCCCCTCCCCTTGGGATACCCCTGGCTACAGCTATAGATCTTTCTGCTATATAATGGATACAGACCTTTTTATGAGATAGAACTCAAGTTGTCAGAATTTTTGGTTCTGGTGGCATTCCTTATTTTCCTCCTCTACAACAGTTTTAGCTGGTGTCCCTCAGGGTATTCTTGGACCAGGTCTATTCAAATGATGCTCCAAATCTTCCATCCCCTCCTCCCAGTTATCACTAGCAAGTGGAATTAAAGGTAATTATAATCTACCCATATTAATCTTAACATTCTTGGAAATGGGCTGATGCATAGGTCCTTGCCTTCAATATTAGAAAATATCATTACCTTAAATTGCACTTGCTAGCAATAGGATGAATCCTGTGTCCACCAGCTTCAGTGATGAAAGTTAATCATCATCTGTGGCATCCCAAATGGTGCACCAGGGTTTGTTGAGCTGCTCCCTATCCACTGATGACTTGAACGCATCCACGCTGGTAGAGGTTACTGTTTTTTCACTAAGGGAGTTCCACAAGCTGACAACTCTATTTGAGAAGAACTTGTTCCTTAGTCTGGTGTTGGCTCGTTTCTGGAAAAGCTTTTGAGAATGACCACGAGTTCTATTTGAATTGTCTGGTTGGAAAAGGCCAGGAATGGTATCCTCAGCATTAAGAAGCTTGTATGCTGTTATCACATTGCCTTGTTTGCAACAATATGTTAGAGATGGTATTCTAAGCTTACGGAGACAGGATGGATAAGGGACAACATAGAGGTCTCACTAGACTCTTGTATAGCTTGGTCATAACAGTTGGAGATCTGCTAGTGAACGTTCTTTTGATTAAGCCAAGAATCTGATTGGCCTTCGCAATAGTCGCTTGTGCATGAATATGAAATTTCAATTCGTCGTCTACCAGGACACCAAGATCTCTCTCCGCATGGCTGCTGGAAATGGCATTTCGGGACCCATCCCTACAATCCATATGGTACTGACTGTGTGGGTTTTTCTTCCCAAGGTGGAGAGTCTTGCATTTTGATGCATTGAATTCAAGCCTCCAAATATTAGTCCAGTGAGTGAATGTATTGAGGTACAGTTGGATTGACTTAATATTCTCCACTGTGTCTGCACGACCAATAAGTTAAAATGTCCTCCATTTTGGCAAGCATAACACTAGCATTATTTCCTTTAAGGAAATCTTCCTTTTGTAGTCTCCAAAGAAAGAGATCTTGAAGTGATTGTTGATTACAGATTGAATTTCAGTGCCCCTGCCAAGAGAGTTATCATCTGTCTTCCATTACCTTGCCATTATCAAAAGGACAATCTCAAGCTGGAATTCTAGAGTGTTTGTAAAATTGCATAAGGCACTGGTTTGACCATGACCTTATCCTGAAATCTCTTTGGGATCCTCTTTTTTCAAAAAAGTCCTAGAGAAAAATACAGCCCAGAGAAGATATCTTTATCAGTGGATTGCAGCAGATGTACTGTGAAGAACATCTGCACCTCCATAAACTACCCTTTGCCTACATACAGTAGAACCATTTCAGGAATAATTTACTACAATTTTTCAGCATATTATAAAGTAAGAACTACTTTCCAAACATGTTTCCTTCTCAACAGGCCTAATTGTACATTCACAAAATGTGCATCACTGTAAATGGCATCAAACCTAATACCCAATTTAGGTATACTTTGACAGGGTGGGAAAGCAAAACCCTAATTGTGGAAACTTAGCTTGGTTACATATCTTAATAATCTTATTATGTCCAAGTGCCCTACAAGAACTGAAAAAAGCAGATCTGGGTTTTAAGGTCTTTTCTTGCTTATAAATTAGTACCTAACAAGGGGACTGGAGGGGGAGCATTCAAGACAGATATTTTAAGCATCTAGCAAAAGATTTTTTGATAAGTTAATACATATTCATATAACTTAGCTAGGAAGAGAGCAACTGCATGCCTTTTCCAAATTCAATAATGACCTGCAAATTCTTCCATGAGCCCTTAGAGGGACTCAACAGCCCATAGTAACCACAAGTGCAAAAGTATTTTGAAAGAAAAAAAGGTACTTTTCAATTAGCTGGTACCAACATGATATACTGTATAGGGAAGATGCTAAAGGAAACTAGTCAAATGGGTATATGTCAATAGAGAATCAGATTGCAAATGGTTTGTCATTGCATTTACACTATTTAAACTATTAGTTTTGGGGTTTAGCTGGGGGGGGGGGGAAGGGGTAGCTAGGCTAGGTTACATATTTGGTAAATTTTTACCAAATCATATTATTGACTTACAAATAATGTGAATATACCACTTGATGCCTTTTTTATGCTTGTTCCAAATATAATAATCATTTTTGTTGGAAATGAATTTTACTCCCACCCCTATGTACCAATTCAGGGTGCATTGGCACATTAGGGGGGTGAGGGCAAAGTTTAAACTTACCTCCCATTTACATCAGAAATAAAATTTGCCCCCAACTCTACCCCCCCCCCCCTAATGTGCAAATATATACCCTGAATTGGTATATAGCCTAGGGGTGGGGGTAAAATTCATTTCTGAAAAAAAAAAAATGATTATTACATTTGGAAGGAGCATAAAAAAGGCATTGAGTTGTATATTCACTTTATTTGTAAGTCAATAATATGATTTGGAAAAAAATTACCACATATTTAATATATGCTATGCTTTACCAACCCCCTAATGGGCTAATATATAGCTCAAGTTTGCTTCTAAACTATTATATTTTCCTCATATTTTGTTTTATTTCATTAGTATTGACCAAACTTGACTTCTCACATGGGTAGGCTACCAGCTAATTGAAAAGTGCAAAAGAAAATATAGTATGAAAAATTGCATTGGTAGATTCAGGAGTAGTAATTACTATTTTAATCAATCTTAATAGGCTAGTAAAATATTACTTTGAAACCATATTTGCAGGAATTTTTAAGAGCCTGAAAAAAATTTATCTTTACAGGAGATTCAATACTACATAGGCTAATCTTGCTGGTTAATGTAATTTTAGGTAAAACTCTAAACAACATTACAGGAAAAGAAAAAGTAAACCAGCTGAAACACTATTGAGCAAAACCTAAAAACAGAACTTACAGCCCCCCCCCCCCCTGAACAACAGGGAAAATCACATTTTGGTAAATTGGCAATTTACAACATAATTTAGATAGGATGAAAGTGAATATATTATAGATGCCCTTTTGTACACCCTTTCAAAGCTAAATAGGCTAATTGTTTCTAGGGTAAATTCTATTTCAAGCAATACTGACATAGCCTAATTTTTGAGGGATTTCTAGCTCTTTTTCAAAATTCCCACATATTTCTTTTCAAACATTTTACTGTTAAGACTATAAAAAATAGCAATGACCTTTCCTGAATCAGCTACATATGCAGTGGTGTAATCTGATCAAAATCCTGAGGGACAGGGTGAGGGGGGGGGGGGGGGGTGGAAGTTGAAGCCAATTCTCCCAGATCAAGCAAAATGACAGGAAAACTAAAAAATAAGCCATTTGGTACTATAAAGATACTTTAGGGTAAAGTTCTACCAAATCATATTATTGAGTAGAAAGTGAATACACCATTTGATGCCTTTTTTTATGCTGATTACAACTATAATAATCATTTCTATTGGAAATGAATTTCAGCCCCCTCCTATATATGCCAATTCAGGGTTAGGTTAGGTTGTAGAAATATATACCCTGAATTGGCATATATAGGGGGGGGGGGGCTGAAATTCATTTCTGGGTATAGTTCTACAAAATCATATTAGGCTATTGAGTTAGGACAAAAGTGAATACACCATTTGATGCCTTTTTTTATGCTGATTACAAATATAATAATCATTTCTATTGGAAATGAATTTCAGCCCCCCCTCTATATATGCCAATTCAGGGTTAGGTTGGGTATATATAGGGGGAAGGGGGGGGGGCTGAAATTCATTTCCAATAGAAATGATTATTATATTTGTAATCAGCACAAAAAAGGTATTGAATGGTGTATTCACTTTATTCCTAACTCAATAATATGATTTTGTAGAACTTTACCCATTTTTGATAGAAATGATTACTAGCTATATTTGTAATCAGCATAAAAAAAGGCATTGAGTGGTATATTCACTTTATGCATAAGTCAAATATGATTTGGTAGAACTTTACCTACTTTAGAGTAATATAAAGATACTTTATAGTACTATAAAGATCAATAGCCTATAAACTAAAAAAAAACTGATGTTTCTATTGATGCTTGAATTGTGCAGAATTATCTTTGGCTAGTTATGACAAGATTAAGGGAGAAACTAATTTTCAACAGGGGGGGGGGGGCAAACCAAGGTCTGGGAGGGACAGCTAAATAAACCTTATTAATAGGATAAGGCCAGTCTAGGTAACTTAGAAATAGGCTATCTTAACTTTGGTGAACAATAGCTACAAAAAAGCCAAGGCTAATAGAATAAACTACTTACTAGATGATAAGGCTGCAGGAACAGCCTTAGTTAATTCAACAGAAGGCTTGGAAGCCGACAAAACTTTCAGAGATGCTCTTCCTACGGCTCCTAACATTTTTCTGCAAAATTTTCTTAGAAGAAATGTAGATAGTAAAATCAGAAAAATAATATTGGTCACCTGACCTTTCCTGACAAAATGTGTCGTTTATAATTATAAATCAATAAATTTTCATAATTAAGGCAAAATATATGTTAAAATAATATCTATAATGGTTTATTAAAAATATTTTTACTTACACTTGAAGCTTTCTACTGCTTATTGAAGAATTGAGAGAAAAAAGTGTTAGCGGGAAAGTTCAAAAACAGAAACCATGGGTGCTAGAAAAATCTCACTCTATGTTAAACGAAAATTTTTACATTTTATAAATTTTTGGTCAGATATAAAGAATATTGAAGATATTCTACTGAAACCTGAACGCACAAATTTCCTGGCTTGGATGGTGATTGTAGCAGAATTGGTCTTCAATGCTGTTATCATAAACACAGTCAGTTGTGAGTAGCCTATCCTGACAATCACATTTTTTTTCTTGTAGAGCCATACAGTTTTGCAAAATACATGGTGAGATGAATGGTAAAACTGGAAAATTTTTCGCTGTCCATATTATTGACTTACAAATAAAGTAAACATACCACTTGATGCCTTTTTTTATGCTCTTTCCAAATATAATAGCCTAATCATTTTTGTTGGAAATGAACTTAACTCCCACCTCTATACATACCAATTCAGGGTATATATTTGGGTCAATATATACCAAATCATATTATTGAGTTAGGACTAAAGTGAATACACCATTTGATGCCTTTTTTTATGCTGATTACAAATATAATAAGCATTTCTATTGGAAATGAATTTCAGCCCCCCCCCCTATATAGGCTATACCTAACCTAACCCTAAATTGGCCTATATAGGGGGGGGGGGGCTGAAATTCATTTCCAATAGAAATGCTTATTATATTCATAATCAGCATAAAAAAAGGCATCAAATGGTGTATTCACTTTAGTCCTAACGCAATAATATGATTTGGTATATATTGACCTATATTTGTACATTAGGGGGTGGGGGTAAATTTTATTTCTGATGTAAATGAGAGGTAAGCTTAAACTTCCCCCACCCCCCTAATGTGCAAATGTAGGTCAATATATACGAAATCATATTATTGAGTTAGGACTAAAGTGAATACACCATTTGATGCCTTTTTTTATGCTGATTACGAATAAAATAAGCATTTCTATCAGAAATAAATTTCAGCCCCCCCCCCCCACTATATAGGCTATACCTAACCTAACCCTGAATTGGCATATATAGGGGGGGGGGCTGAAATTCATTTCCAATAGAAATGCTTTTTATATTCACAATCAGTATAAAAAAAAGGCATCAAATGGTGTATTCACTTTAGTCCTAACTCAATAATATGATTTTGTATATATTGACCCAAATGTATACCCTGAATTGGTATATATAGGAGTGGGGGTGAAATAATTTTTTGGTAAATATTTACCAAATCATATTATTGAGTTACAACTAAAGTGAATATACCACTGCTCAATGCCTTTTTTTGTGCTCTTTACAAATAGGCCTATAATAATCATTTTTGTTGGAAATGAATTTTAGCCCCCACCCCTATATATACCAATTCAGGGAATATATTTGCACATTAGGGGGGTGAGGGTAATTTTATTTCTGATATAAATGAGAGGTAAGTTTAAAGTTTCCCTCCACCCCCCTAATATACAAATATATACCCTGAATTGGTATACATAGGGGTGGGGAATAAAAATCAATTCTGACAAAAATTATTATTATATTTGTAAAGAACATAAAAAAAGGCATCAAGTGGTATATTCACTTTAGTTGTAACTCAATAGTATGATTTCGTAAATATTTACCATTTTTCCAAAAAAAATGATTATTATATTAGGAAAGAGCATAAAAAAAGGCATCAAGTGGTATGTTCACTTTATTTATAAGTCAATAATATGAATAACAAAAAATTTACCATACAATTTTCAATTTAGCTACTTTTTTCTATCTTATAAAGTTGTGAGGTTATGCAAAATCAAACTTTCAATAATGAATACAGGGCCAAAAACATACTGTGGGAAGGTACTGTCAAGCTTCTATGGGTAAAATTCTACTTTAGCTATTTTTGGCAGTAAATTTCTAGGTGGCACTATAATTTACCTAGGATAAAAGTGAAAACATCATTTGATGCCTTTTTTATGCTCTTTCATAATACAATAATTGCTTCTGTTGCCAATTGCATCTTGAGCCCTTAAAGGGGCCCTGAAGGTGTTTTATATGAATAAGGAAAGAGCATAAAAAAACATCAAACAATGTTTTCACTTTCATCCTAGCTAAATTATATGGTCCACTACAAATTTACCTTGAACTTTACCCCCCTCCACCCCCCCTAATGTGCACAGTGGTGGATCCAGGGGGCGCACACCCTCCTTTAATGTAGTCTTAAGTAGTGTAATTTACTTAATTAATGCAAGATTTTATTGATTAAACTTGCTCCTAATGCAAATTTATTGGATCAACCTTTTTGCACCCCCCTCCCCCCCCCCCACAAAAAAAAAAATCCTGGATCTGCCCCTGAATGTACAAATATATACACTGAATTAGAATATACCCTGAATTGTTGAAAGGAAAATTCTGAATTGCATAATTCAGTGTTATTTTTGTTAACAATATTTGAAAAACTTGAAACATTAGGAAAACAGTTTGAATTGAAAATCAAGTATTTTGTAGGTTAGGTTATGTTATAACTTCTTTGTGTGGTTACAAAAATGAAATGCATTTGGGGCTGCTTTAAGAGCTCAAGGTGCAATTTGCAACAGAAGCAATTATTGTATTATGAAAGAGCATAAAAAAGGCATCAAATGATGTTTTCACTTTCATCCTAGCTAAATTATAGTGCTACCTAGAAACTTACCCTTTTGGCTATCTTGGAAAGGAGTAAGGTTAGGAAATGAAACATTCAGGGATGGGTCTACAGGCTAAAGTATGTCCTAGGAAGGTACCTTGAAGTACCTACCTCCATTCCTTCTCCCTCTAAAAGGTCCTGACCTTTGATGACCTTTAAAACTGTGTGTTATAAAAGTGAAACCTTGCAAAATAGATCTTCTGCTTAAATGAAGTACAACAAAATTGTTTTTAGCTTCAAAACTGCTCAATCCCAGTTGATAAGGTTTTAAAGATATGCAGATACATTTCCCAAAGTTTGAAAAAAACAACATTGATATGGCTTAAAATTCTACTTAAATAACAAGAATTGTATTTTCAGAACTAAAGTCAGAGAAAAAGAAACATATAACTGAAAATTAAGGTAAAATGTTGTTTTGTCAACATTTTAATAGGTTTAGACCTGTCATTTAGAAAAAATTCAGGACCCTCTAGAGGGATAAGGGGTGGAAGTAGGTAATTCAAAATACCTTCTTGGGACATACTTTAGCCTGTAGATCCATCCTTGAAAGTTTCATTTTCCTAACCTATTTACTTTCCAAGATAGATAAAAGTAACTGAAGTAGAATTTTACCCTTCTAAGTTAACCCTCTTCTGATTTCTAATTCTTTGAAATTTGGCTACTTGACAGGTCTATACCTATTGAAATTTTGACAAAACCAATGTTACCCTAATTTTCAGTTGTTGGGAGTGAGCAAAGTTGGGATGCTGAAAACAGTTTTCTTGTTCTTCATTAAAGCAAAAGATCTAATTTGCAAGGTTCCACATTTATAACAGAAAGATTTTTAAAGGTCATCAAAAGCAACTGCCCTCCAGTGGAAGGAGTAGAGGTAGGTACTTCAAACTATCTTTCTGGGACATACTTTAGTCTGTAGAGTCATCCTTGAAAATTTAATTTTTCTAACCTAACCCCTTTCCAAGAATGCAATAAGTAGATAAACTAGAATTATACCAAATCAAGTTCTAGTTGAGGGTTTCCTTACTGCCCTTGAAAATAGCTGAGTTAAGTGCATGAAACTTTCAGAAATGAATCCAGGGGGTGAAACGTTGGCCTACCCTGGGAATTATTATCAAGCTGCTTTATCTACCCTTTTCTTTGCTCTTATGTATAGAAGATTGCATAGCATGGGCGCCAGCAGGGGGAGGGACAAAGAGGGTCATGCTCCCCCCCCCTTGGAATTTAGACCAGAGTAGGAAGAAAATAGAAGTATAACAACTAGGCTAATCAAAGAAAAATACTTTCTTATTTTTGTTTTGTATTTAAGAACTGCTATGAAACTTGTTCAGAATCAATTCAGAATTTAATTCAATTCTTAGATTAACTCAATATAGGTCATTATTTATCTATCTAAAGGAGACCAAAATCAGAACAACCCAATTTAGGGTGTAGAGTAAATACTCTCAAGGGCATTCTTATGCCCTAGTAATAGTGCAGCAACCTTGATAAAGCTTACCACATTTTGGTATTAATAAAAAAAAAAAGTTTTATATATATATACAGCATCATGCCCTACCAGCAGTCAGTTGGTCTTGGTTTTTAATCATATTTTATCCAGCTAAAAACATAAGTTTAATTTTTTTATTCTTTTCCTTAATTTTTAAAATATAATCCTAGTTAAGGGGTCAGATTCTAATTTTGCTTAAGTCTATAAGGATCATCCTGTGTCTTTTCAATTGGTTGCATCCTATAAGGTCTTATCCTATTAGGAATCTTGCTTGCTTTTCTTTCATAATAATGAAACTTAACTTTTAGCTTAAATCTGCAGAATCATGCCAGCAGCCCCCCCCCCCCCTGTATCAAGTAACTTAGTGATGTGGTCATGTAATTCAAGGAGATTAGTATCAACAGATCTTCCAGAATGAAATTGCTGTGAGCTGTGCAAGAGATTATTTGCTTCAAGATGTCTAATAACTGCCAAATTGATTATTCTTTCAAGAACCTTAAGAACTGCTTATGTTGTGCTAATATGTCAATAATTTCCAGCAAGGTTCTTTCTACCGTTCTTAAATATTGGAATGACATGGGTAGTTTTCCAATCCAGAGGTAGTCTGAAAAGATTCAATGATAAGATGAATAGCAAGGAAAGTGATTGACACAAGACTGTTTGACATTCATGAAGGATGAATACAGTCTGGACCTGCAGATTTATCCATTTTGAGAGACATAAGTTCTTTTACAACTATTGTATCAGTTATCCAAATTGGTTCTATCTTAAGTTATACATCATATATAGGAGATGGGGGAAAAAAGTACTGGAGTTGGAGGAAAAAACAGATTAAAATTTTTGGTCGAAACTTTCAGCTCAGTATCAGCAACTGGTTGACTACTGTGCAGGATATCAGGGACTCTTCATCTGTTGCAACATTTTTGAGCAGCATAACATGGAAAGATTTAGGACTATCCCTAACATCCTCAGCCAATTTTTCCTCAAACCTTTTCTTCAACTCCTTGATTTGGTCAATTGTCTGTTTACAAAGACTTTCTGGGGTTTTCTTTTTTCTGTAACAATTCCATACTTGGTGATATCTGTTAATTAGCTTACTTATAATTTTCCGAGGTTTACTTTTTTCTGTAATGATTCATTGCTTGATGTTTTCTGTTAGTTAGCTTACTTATATAAGTAGTTAAAAAGGTATACTTTTGCCTGTTTTGTCCAAAAATTCTGGTGCAAGACTTTTCAGCATGCAAAATTTCAGTTTTCACATTTGACCAACTCACATCAGTATCATTAGTAATAAGCTATTTCCAATTAACATTGGCAAGACTTTCAGAGACTAATTTGTAATTTATATATTTTTTTGGTTAGAAAAAGGTTGTTTAGTAGGTAAACATAAACCTGAAATAATTACAACATGGTTGCTATTACCAACAGGTGTAAATATTACATTCTTAATAAGAATGTCTGGATTGCTAAGAATAACCAGATCAAGAATGTTAGAAACTTAAGCCTCTCTGAAACAAGCTGGTTGAGATTTTTTTTTTACAGAGAGAATTATTAGAGAGGGTAGACAAACAAGGAGAATTCCTAGTGCAAAACCAGATTCATCAACCCATTGAATTTCAGGAAGATCAAAGTCCCCCAGAAGGACAAGATTATAATTTGCCAAATTTGACATCACATGTGATAGCATAGCAGCCAAATTAGATTCAGAGTCTAAAACACTGGGAGCACTGGGGCTTCTACATACAACACCCACTACAATAGGGGATGATTGGCTATGTCTTTTTGTCCAGACATATTCAATTCCCTCAATATTCAGAGAATTAAGATGAATGAGACCAGCCTTTTTCCCATCTCTTACATATAAGCACACTCCTCTGTGGCAAAGTAGGCTACGGAATTCAGGTTTGAAAGAATTGGTAATCAATGATTTTGATTTCATCAGGTGATAAGGCTGACAAGTCTTTTTTTTGTAAATTCTGTAATTGCTGCAACACCCGCTTCTTCTACTATCCCAAAAAAGGAAAGTTCTGAAAGCTTATTAGAGAGGCTACCAACACTGGAACTAAAGAACCTCAATCCTTGTGAGGTAGGAATCCAAGAGGATGTGGGACTAGAGTATCCAGGAGGTAAAGAACTAATAATATTATTGGATACAGCACTGTGAAACAATGAAGAAGAAACAGTAGGTGAACAAGTTATTGCAGAAGAAACACTTGAAATAGATGCAAAAGAAAGGTCTGCATCAGACAAAGAAACACTATTATGAACACTACTAGGGAGTTGAGAAACAAGATCAGATGGTGCTAGTCTGTATTCACTTAAACTATTTACAGTGGGAGAAGGAGGCACTGTCATTAGCAGGACATTCAAGCAGTCAGGGGGATTGCTCTGTCAGGCAAGGTTCTTTGGACAATGGCAGCCTTACAAATTATCAAATCCACTTCTCCATCAGCTTTTCAGTGTTTCAACTACTTGACAAGAGCTTTGCACTTTGTACAATCCTCTTTTGGAGCACCACTTTAGAAACAGACTGTTCCTTTAGTTTCAAAGGGTTTATGTATGATGCATTTTCTTAATTCAGTTGATGGCACAGAGAAGAAGAGAGGAGGGGGTGGCTACCAGAGAATTGTTGGCTATTTGTAAGTCTTTATATTTATGGGGGGGAGGGGGCAATGTCAACTACATAAGTGTGGGACAAATAATTGTTCAGGAAAACAGCATCATCAATCTGGGGGGGGGGGGGAAGTCCATATGCAGCAATATTCAAACCTCTTCGAAAACACTGACTCTCAGAATATGCAATTAGACAAACATCAGTTTCTATTAAGAGGACAACAGCAAGTTTAAACATTTCAGTAAACACTGCAGAAAGCACTAGGTCCTTAACAGTTGATACAGATCATACTGATTGAAGCAAATTTTCAATGTGTGATACCCTGTTGGCAATGTCGCTAACCTGTGCAGACATTGTCACTTTTAATGTCAATTCTCAGCTGGAAAATGGTTTGGGTTAATTGACTGGTTGTGGCAAACTCTTTCTTAAGATCTTTGTCGAAAGTCTTCAAGGAGTTATCCATGATGGAAGCTAGCTTTGCTATCATAGCCTGCTTACTACTAAGGTGAGGAGGAGGGTTAACTTCACAGGCTGGGCAAGACCATGTACAAGTGAGTGACTGCATCATTCTGCTTATATATATATATATATATATATATATATATATATATATATATATATATATATATATATATATATATATATATATATATATATATATATATATATATATATATATATATATATATATATATATATATATAATATATATATATATATATATATATATAATATATATATATATATATATATATATATATATATATAATATATATATATATATATATATATATATATATATATATATATATATATATATATATATATATATATATATATATATATATATATATATATATATATATATATATATATATATATATATATATATATATATATATATATATATATATATATATATATATATAGATATATATATATATATATATATATAATATATATATATATATATATATATATATATATATATATATATATATATATATATATATATATATATATATATATATATATATATATATATATATATATATATATATATATATATATATAATATATATATATATATATATATATATATATATATATATATATATATATGAAAAACCTGCAAAAAGAGAGAAAATTTTCAATTTTTAAACAAATTTTTATCATTCTCTAAGAAAAATTCGAAGTAATGTCAAAATTTAGGGTTGATAAATGAATAGAACTGAAATTATTAATTGAGTAATATGCATATGCTATCCTTTTTTCCAGTGAAAGCTGTAGGCTTGTCATAAAATTGTATATTTATCTGGGAACATAGACTTCAATGAATGTAGTTTTTTTCAATATTTATGCTCCTGAATTAGTGGATTAATTTTTTGTTTAGATACGGAAATTGACTGGAATGCATACATGCAGGAAGTTGAAGGTTTTCTAAAAGGTGATTTCAACTATACAAATCTGAAAGGAGATACTGGTCCATTGGTCTACCCTGCAGGTTTTGTTTACATTTTTGCAGTTTTTATTACTTGACTGGACATGGACAAAACATACAGTTGGCTCAGTATATTTTTATGGCCATATATGTCATAAACTTGGCACTTGTATTCAGGGTTTATGCCAAGGCAAAGAAGGTCAGATTTTCACTTTTCATATGTGATTCATTTATTGCATATTGTTAATCTCTTTGCTTTATGGGTATAAAAAGGAGTTAGGGATAAACCTTCCCCCAATTAGTAACGAAAAAGGTCAATCCTGTTTGTCAGGACTTTATGGGAGCAGCTTCACTACGTTCCTATTCTCCATGCTTTTGTGAGGTCAGATTCAGTAGATCTTAGCATCCCATATGGTCCCAATAGCAAGCAATCTCTTATATTCTGTTTCAATATGTGTTAAGTTCTGAATCCATATATATAATTTGAGGAAAGGACTTAATGCACTCCCCTGTTGTTTAAAAAAAATGAAAATCTTGATATGTGTCATTTTCACTTAATTGTGTCACATATTTCTGAACTGCTGTAATATTCATTTACTTTGATACCTGCGTGCAAGGACGGGTAAATTCCATCCACTGAGATTGCCTATAAAACACCTTCCCCTACCCCTTTGCCAACATAGAACTGCTGTATCAAACGGTTTTGTGCCCCCCCCCCCTTCTCTCTTCTAAGAACAAGACCTATGGGTATTGTCAGAAAAATTACCATGATAGATGGAAAGAGCATAAAATAAGGAATATAATGGCATTAATTGTACTCTGTTAGCATAGTTTCTTCAGAAAAGGCCAAGCACCAACTATTTATCTATTTGTGTGTAGCATGTTATCATTATAAGGAGTCATTCACATCTTATTTGAAACAACTACAATACTTTTTTGGACACGATTTCTTGGATTTTTTTTCCTTCTCTGTTTTGTTTATCTGTACATTTTGTTTTCAGATGATTTCTATAGATAAAGGTGCTACAAGGTGAAGCCAAAATATTCATTGTGTCAGATTCACTGTCTTGATTACTGTTTTACTTGTTACATATACATTCCTATGTTTTAATCTTATTTATTTTTGCCATATGCATTATTTTTTCTAATGTGAATATCCGTCCGTTTTTGATGCACATGACATGTGGTGTGAACACAAGTAGAATAATCTGTTTACCATGGTTGGAATTATTTTATGTAACACCTCAATACTTTTATACTATTTTATGCTCACCAAACTGAAAACTCATTTGTCATCATTGTTAATAATATTAAGACGAAGAATATAACTCTTTGTGTATTTTAGGCCTATAGGTAGCATATTTCTCAGACTTTTTGTTAATCTGCCCTATTTTTTTTAAATATTACAGAGTACATGTTCCAAATTGTTAAACATATGAAAAAGGTTAAAGGGTCCAAAGCCAAATTGTCGAAACATTGTCAAAGGTAGATGAGTGTATTACGGCCTCTGTCAATCTGATAGAGGACCTATGAAAACTTATGGGCAAGGTGGTAAGACATTTGAGCACATGTTTATATAAAAAGATCATTCAACTTGAAAGAACTCTGCATCAGCCGACGTTGTATTATGTCGGACATGTTCGCTTATTATTGCTTCAAATGAGAAAATTGGTGAATTTCACTATGTATAGAAAAAATACTCATTTTGATGACTATATAAGATTCTACTCTTGTCATCCAGTTTCAGTAAAGAAAGGTGTTGTGCTGCCTTAATTTATTTGGGCATTGGATTTGTTCTGTCGATCATATTTACTACAACTTCTTATCTTTGGTTGACCTTTTGTTTTGCTATTGCTACTCAATAACTTCATCAATGAAATAATCAAAAATAAAGAAAAAAAGGGAGGAACCCCCTTATATTTACAATAAAGAGTGTAGAAGAATGAATGCTATGCCATTTATCCTATATTCAAGCTCTGAATGAAAAATTGAAAATGATTTTGCTATAACACAATAATTCAACTTATTGAAATCTGTAAAACATTTATTGAGTTTCCTCAATTTTGGAATATTAGGCTTGCAGAAAATAATGGTAGTAGAAATAGACATGTTGAGCATTAGAATAAGTTCTTTATTGAATCAGAAAAACTGTTGAGAATTAGAAAAAGTCAGTAATTCAAGTATAGACTTATTGAACGATGGATTGGTAAACCTCTTAAATAAATATTAATAAAAAATCCTGGAGATTTTTGATTCTGAGTTGGCTTAACATCTTCCCATTTCCCCGAACCATTCTGGTTAGTTTGAAAAAGGACAATTATTTCAAACAAAGATGTGTTTTAGACAATGGGTTAGAGAGGCCATAAAAATAAATTGCATTTCTTATGATTTTGCAATAAATAGAGATACAGGAAACCTTTAAATTGGTTTCAATTTATGATAGAATTTTAGAAAGTGAACTTATCTTTGACGCAAGTACCTTGGTTGTAAAGAAGTCACAGTTGATCAATGAAGAACTAAAGGTATACAAAAAGTGCAATAAATGTAAATAAGACGATTCCTTCCCAGCAAAGTTAAGTGCAGGAATGTTTTTTTTTTTGGTTTAGTTTTCAGATATTTTCTGAATTTAACCTTGCTTTAATCTCCCTGATTTGTCTTATTCCTTTTAAGTTATTTTTCTTCGTTTTATGTATATAGTATATTTTATTGGTCAAAATTGTAATTATTATCAAAATGAAAAAAAATAAGGGAAATGTAACGAAAATTAAATGAGAACAAAGAGGAACTTTATTTTTTTTATTATTTTTTAATTAGGGAAAACCTTATTAGCTTTATCATTATTTCCAGGCCTTTACTCCACTTCTTGCTAAAACATTATGTTTGTACTAAAATGTTTCTCTTTCATGCTAGGTTCCTCCTTACATGCTACTATTCATGTCACTCACGTCATACCGAGTCCATTCGATATTTGTTTTAAGACTTTTCAACGATCCCATGGCTGTGTGTTTGTTTTTCGTCTCATTAAACTTTTTCTTGGATAATCGATGGAGTCTGGGTAGTCTCTTTTACAGGTTTGGCTTTTTTTCTTCTTCTTCTTCTTTTGACAGACGAGTTTTGATTTCATAAATGTCCTATGTTTGTAACCGTAGTGAATCAGATACACATTTATGAAAATACCACGCAAGTATCATACTTAAACTTAGTATGTTTACATTAGTATGCTAAGGTAAGTTTAGTATGACTATCTTGACACAGACTGCAAGTCTCTTGAAGGGGCTATAAAAGATTTAGGCGTAATTTCTCTTAAGCGTAAGCAAACTAAATTAAATGCAGACTTTGTCGATGTGTTCTGTAAAATGTAAACTCTGTAGTCAGCTGATGAAAAATATATCATCCATAAAAGCGATGTGCAAAACTTGGCAAGTTTATTAGCACCATAATAATTTTACTACGATTTTTGCCTGAATCTTGATGGTGGTCAGATATAAAGAAGATCCAGGCAGTAAGATCCCCCTCCTCCAATATTTTGGCTTTTGATGCTTGTGGTTACGACTGTAGCTGCATTAGTCACTGTCGCTACTTGTCATGGCTAGGTGACAACCTAGGCAATGTGGCCAAATCATTTACAGTGACTTCTATAATTTGCGGCGTAACCCGATTCACGTTTCCTGGACAAGAATTGAAAAAGACTCATTGTGTATGACTGTTGTTAATGGTCAAACTGCTTGTACAAAGAGGCTTTACTGAGACATTCAAGATAGGTACGCAATTTTGTTTTCAAGAGCTGCAATCTACTACTATTTGTGCAATTATATATTATTATTATGAACAAAAACAACAATGATAAGTTTCGAGTATCTCAAGAATCAATTAAGGGACTAAAAAGCTGATTGGAGTAATTTATTGAGCAAGACAATTTTTCGATGACGGGGTATAAATCCTTTTTATTAGTTTGACAAAATTTTCAGTACCACCTTTGAAACTACTTTAGCCTATTTACATAGGCTATTTACATATGCAGTCGACTCTTGCTAACTCGAAATTCTGGGGGCCACGATTTTTCTTCGAGTTATGTATAGTTCGAGTTATAGAGGTCATTCTACTTAAAATTTGACTCATAAAGGCAAGCCAAATGAAAATTCGAGTTACAGAGGTCCACAATCGCTAAATTTACCTCTTACAGCCACTACAAAGTTAAGAATAACTTTATTAGTATGTTATAGACTGGACATATCAAGACTTGACTTTCAAATGTCAATAATAAATTCAGATAGTCAGGAAATAGATACCTGAAGATTAACAGAATCTGATACAAAAATATGTTAAACAAAACTAATACATATCTATTACAAATTTACATGCATATAAATTTTAAGTTAATGACATATTAATAAAATCAATTTTAGTTTTAACATATTAAGACAAATACATATTTACACGTTGCAACCTGAATACCAGGATTTCGACTAACAGAGGTCTGTTGAAAAAAGTTCGAGATACAGAGTACAGAGGTAAACTGACTGAAGGTAAAGGTGGAGGTAAGGTTTCATTTATCGAGAGTTGACTGTAGTCTATTTATTTGTGTTTGTGCTTAGCTAAAACAAAAGTAGAAACCAGCTTTGTTCAAAATAAGCTTTTGAAGAAGTAAGTTGTATAAAGACAAAATTCACCAATAAAATGTGTAAAAAGTGAAGCCATTTTATCGCTGTAATAGACTTGCAATAGGCTGTAAGCAGTCAGAGCAACAGAGTCAAATTAAAAAGGGAATTTTATTCTATATTTCGTAAATTTTCGTTACGCGATATGAACTTATCAGTCTTATAGTACTAGCTGTTTGTCTATTCTTGTAAATTATTCTATTCAAAGATCTAAGTTAGAAAAATAATCAATTAAATCGCTTCCCACTTTAAAAAGAAAATTTTGGATTCTTAGCCGAACGAGAAATTAATCCTAGACAGTGACTACAAGTTTCCACAAGACACTAAAAGAGACTGAGGTGTAGTCTCTGTTAAGTGTTAGCATACTAAGTTAAATGCAGGCTCTGTATGTGCGTTCTGTAAAGTGCAGAGCCTTAAATAACGGGTGTATCTATGTGCGATAAAAGATAAAAAAAAGGCAGTCTTTGGTTGGGATTTGTTAAGTCTGTTTTTCGCCCGCTGTCTTGGATCGTCACAACGCAGTTAATGTCTGCTCTCCCTGTTTAGCGTTACCCAGTCTGTTTGTCCTTAGAGGAAGATGTCCGACTTAGAAAATAAGAAGGCCAACCTGAGTAGAATTATTGCTCTTTGCTTCCTGAACATCAGAGGCTAATGTAAAAAAAAAACAAAAATTGCAAATTATTGAACAATTTGCATATTCTTGATAATAGTCTTGTTTTAAAGCAGTTTTTTTTTTCATTTTAGCAAAGGACTCTGGCATTCTGACTGCAATAAAAAAGAAAAATAATTCTCGTTAATTCCTAAAAACTTCTAATAATTGGTCCTTCAGATATGGAAGAGGGGTGTATTTACCCTTCCCTAATTCGAAAGAATATATTGGGACTAAGCAGTTAATAAGGGTACTATAGGATGACAGGTCTCCTCTTTAGCACAATATAAAATATTGCATTTATGTGTTTACCTGCACAAAAGGGGGAGGGGTGAGGTGGGAATCCCCTATAAATAATATTTGCCAGAAACTTGCATCTCCCACATACAATAATTTAATAAGACAATATTAAGGAATAAAACAAATCTTGCAAATATAATTGTAGAAAGAGTTTTATCAGGTTTAGCTGGGACGGAAAACTGCAGATTTTAAGGAAAAGATTTAGAATTAGAAACAACATTTACACAAATGCATGATCTTTGCTCTCCACGGGACAGAGGATAGCTCTTCAATTAGTCATCATATTATAAGAACCTCAATTTAATTCGTTGGGACAATTGACAGAACTTTGGTTTTTTTCCATGTTCCTCAATTGATTGTGCTTTATTGCTGTGTTTACCGTAAAATACATATCTTTTTGCTGAGATTTGTGTATTCTTTTGACTAACTTGTTAATCATAAAGTGAAGAGTTTTTTACAAAAGAAAAACGAGTATTGTAAACATAACAACTTTTTATCTCAAAGGACCTATGAAAAGAACTATATTTCTTTCTTATTTAATGGTTATTTTAATAAGAAATCGAACCTAACAATATCAAAATGAAAAAAAAAATAAAATAAGCTAAAGAGAGGAATTCACATACATTTTCGTTGCAAAAATATGATGTTTAAGGAGATACTTTCTGCGACAAGAATAGCAGTTACTCATCAAAGTTTTTTCCTTCTTCCTTGATAAAATAATTTGGAATTTTTAGTTTGGCCGTATCAGTCAAGATGAACATTTTACTTTATGCTCCGGCACTTCTCCTTGCTTACTTGGCAACACAGGGTATACTAGGGACTGTAAGACAGCTCTCCATTTGTGCGCTTGTTCAAGTAAGTGTTTAAAATACATGATTCGTAATTATAAAGTTCCTAAAAAAATCCGACAAAGGATGCATTTATCAGAATGCATTGATTATGCTTTTATGATAAAACAGTGGATTTTTTTTTCTTAATTTATTAAAAAAAAAATAAAAACAGTCCACAAAGACGAAGTACAAAAGAGAAAAAAAAAGAAACATGACAAGATTCATCAAATCAGATAAAAAAACAAAACTCGTGTTAACACTGAACATCAATCTCGTTCTCAAACATTTTTTCCAGTTTTTTAGTTTTTGTTTTTTTTCTGATTTTTGTTTGTTCTGTTTTTATATATTGACTCCAAAATTTGAATTCGGGGCTCGTGATTGTAATTTTTTTGTAATAAATATCCTATCTCTTATCTTGCATCACTGTCTGTAAAGGGGGTGCCACCGTTGAAAACTGATTTTACGGTTATGTTTCGAGACAAGTTTCGACAAAGCTATTTTACGATCGACTATTTTGTATTTGCGCATTAATTCTGAGTATCCGGTCTATGGGTGAAGTAAATATTATGTGAATTTAAATTATCTCTTTTACCGTTGCTGGCGCACACCATACTTTACTTATTTATAAAGTTCCCTTTTTTCACAGCATGTCAAAACAGAACCTACTAGTTTGTTCCTTATGAGACACAGTCATCTGTGTTGCACCGCGACTGTGGTTAAAGGGATATAGTTGCTGTGATGCTTCATGGATCCTGGCCCTTTGAAGTCTAGTTTTTGCGTGACCATTTAGGATGGACTTTCAACTAATCTTTTGAAACACCTTGCATCTTTAATTCTTATACCTCTTGTTTATGTTTTAAATTTGTGTTTATCTTCTGGGTTATTCTCTACTAAATGAAAAAACGCCCTAGTTATCCCACTGTATAAAAAAGGTGATAAAACCAACAAAGCTAAAGAAAAGAATTTTAGCTTTATTTGGATAAAAAAATATTTTAACCCAAAGCCAGTTTGGTTTTAGATCGGGTCGTTCTACTGAAGAAGCAGTTCAAGTTCAAGTTCAATCATTTTATTATTAACATATACATGTATATAATTGACATAGGCCCATGGGGAGACAAGCTCGAAAAGCTAGGCCTAGACAAAGATACAATAAAAAATTTTAAACTACAATACAAAGATAATTACGACGGCAAAGATACAATAATACAACAATAATATGAAAGTAGCAGCTAGCCCAGGATCCAAATATAAATATAAATATATATAAAAAAAAAGAGAGATCAATATTATTAAATATAAATTCATACTAAAAGATAGCCGAGAGGCCCACATTCACTTAGAACAAAAATCCGAACAAATAATTTAATCATATTAAAAAGACACTTAATTAAAAATAATCCTGAACTAAATGAAATTTAAGATTCCTTTTTATTAAATGGATAGAAGAAAATTTATCAATAAAATCCTTGTGAGCATCCCAGCACCGGGCTATTGACACAAACGGGGCGAATTTAGATCTCTCAGTACTATACTTGTCAATGTAGATACTCTTTTTTTGTCGCGTGTTATAACGATGTAAATCTTGTGATCGGGAGAACAAACTTTGATTGAGGTAATATGGCGGTAATTTCTTAATGTCATAATTAAATTTGAAAATAATTGCTCCAAAAGTAAATTGTTGAGAAACTGGAAGTATATCTAAATAAGTATATAAAGATGCTGTAGAAGACTTATTTGGAAGTGAAATAGGCGATGAAATAAAAAGTTTGAGGATTCTTACTGCTTTATTTTGTAAAATCTGTATTGGTTTAATATGGCTTTTAAATGTAGATAAATATACTAGAGAACAATAATTAATATTAGACTGAATCAGAGCAAAATAAATGCTTCGTAAAGCAGAGTAGGGCAAATAATGCTTCAACCTCCGCATTAAACCAACATACCTTGAAATCTTTAAGCGTATATTTTGAATGTGTGTTTTAAAAGATAATCTTTCATCAATCATAAGTCCAAGGTACTTTATCACATTCACCCGAGATATTGATAATAGATACTTTGAAGAAGTAACTCGGGTAATACGAGGGCATATATTTGACTTCCTGCCGTAAATTATAAAATTAGTTTTTGATAAATTCAAAGCAATAAAATTTGCAGAACACCATTCAAGAACATTAGAAAATGCAGTATCAAGTTTTGCCTCCAACTCCTCGTCATTCCTCTCAGAAATTGAAACTGCCGTATCATCAGCAAAATGTGTGCTGAGACATGGGATTGCCAAAGCGCGGTGAAAATCATTTATATAAACTAGAAAAAGCAGAGGACCTAGGACAGAGCCCTGAGGCACCCCAACCATGGAGGACTGAGGAACAGGCGAAGAGAGAAAATTACCTCCATCTATTCGTTGCTTTCTCTTATCAAGATAAGATTTAACTAGATCCAACGCCGGTCCGCGCACACCACAATTATCCAATTTACGAAAAAGAATACAATGGGATATTGTATCGAAGGCTTTTTTAAAATCCAAGTATATTGTTGCTGGAATTTCACCTCTATCTAAGCATTCATGAATATATTGGATGAGAGCAATGATAGCGTGCTCATTATTGTGTCCAGACCTAAAACCAAACTGGGAATTTGTGAAAAAATTAAACGATTTAAGAAAGTCATAGATCCTCTTATAAATTGCCTTCTCAAATATTTTAGAAAATGCTGACAAAATAGAAATAGGGCGGTAATTTGATGGGTTTTCAGGAGAGTCACCTTTGTGAAGCGGAATTATCCTCGCTTCTTTAAAAGCAGACGGGAAAACTCCATTTTTAAATGAAAGATTAATTATATGCTGTAATGGCAAAATTACTGCAGACAATATTTCATTAACAATTATAGAACTAGACCCGTCAATTGCAGCCCTTTTGCTTAAAATTAATGATTCATTGAATAATGGTAATTATATATTATGCATTTTCTATGATATAAAAAAACATTTGATCTCTAAATCATCCCATTTTGTTTGAAAAATTGAATAACTCTGGAATTCGTGGAAGAACACTGGATTTAATAAAGTCATCCCTACGAAATCGCGGATTCCAAGTAGAAGTCCAAAGCTGTCTGTCTCAGCCTAGCTCCCTGGATGATATTGGAGTGCCCCTGGGGTCTATACTTGGACCGTCACTATGTTTGATATATACATAAATGATCTCCCTAATTGTCTATCCTATAAGGATAGCCTAGCAGTTATGTTTGCAGATGATACAGTGGCATCTGTTGAAGCTAAAAGCCCTTCGTTATTGATTGAGAATTTGGCAGCTGAAATGAATTCAGTTATCCAGTGGTTTTCTTGTAATTGTATAGTCCCGAATTTGCCTAAGACAGAATTTATGGTTTTTGTAAGATCTAAGCAAGAAGTTTCTAAAGTTGGGGTTGATGAGTTAGTTGTTTCTGGGTGGAATTAGAAGGGTTTAGAAATATAGATATTTGAGGATTATTCATGATGAGTTTTTATCTTTCCGAAGTCATTTCGACCATCTCGTATAAAATTAGCCCAAAATTTAGGATGCTTACATCAATTAAAGTATGTTTTCCCTTTTTCAGTTATTAAATTATTCCTTTTTCATATGGAAGGGATCGTCGTAGAAATTTCAAAGGGGGCTCATTCGAATGGAAATCGAGAGTTCTAGTGCCCTTTTTAAGGGTCAAAAGTGATTGGAGAGCAACTAGCCCCCCCCCCCCATGCCCATCATTCCCCCAAACACATCCATTCAAAATTTTGAGATAGCCATTTTGTTCAGTGTAGTTGATTTCCAAATAGAAAATACATTTTTGAGGAAGACACTCCCCCACAATCCTCAGGGCAAGGGTTTTAAGTTATGCCCTGGGGGTATATAAGGTTTTTATAGAAGGCGTTGTCGTATAAACTTCAAAACAGGCTCATTCGAATAGAAATCAAAGGGCTAGTGCCTTTTTTAATGGTCGAAAGTGATTGGAGGGCAACTAGCCCCCCCCCCCCCCGCCACGGCCATCATTTCCCCAAACACATTCAATCAAAATTTTGAGATAGCAATTTTGTTCAGCGTAGTTGATTTCCAGATAGAAAATATGTTTTTGAGGAGGATACTCCCCCACAACCCTCAGGGCAAGGGTTTTAAGTTATGCCCTTGGGGCATATAAGGTTTTTTATAGAAGGCGTTGTCGTAGAAACTTCAATAAAGGCTCATTCGATTTAAAATTCAAAGGGCTACTGCCCTTTTTAATAGTCGAAAGTGATTGGAAGGCAACTAGCCCCCCCCCCCCACGCCCATCATTCCCCAAAACACATCCAATCAAAATCTTGAGTTACCCATTTTGTTCAGCGTAGTTCATTTCCAGATAGAAAATATTTTTTTGAGGAGGACACTCCCCAACAACCCTCAAGGCAAGGGTTTTAAGTTATACCCTGGGGTCATATAAGGTTTTTATAGAAGGCGTTGTCGTAGAATCTTCAAAAAAGGCTCATTCGATTGGAAATTCAAAGGGCTAGTGGCCTTTTTAATAGTCGAAGTGATTTGAGGATAACTAACCCCCCTCTCACGCCTAGCTTTTCCCCAAACACACCCAATCAAAATTTTGAGACAGCTATTTTATTAAACGTAGTTTTAAGTTCTGGAAAATAGGTCTTTGAGGATAAAAACTCCCCCACAGCCCTCAGGGCAAGGGTTGTAAGTTATGCCCTGGGAGCATATAAGGTTTTGTATAGACAACGTTGTCGTAGAAACCTCAGAAAGGGCTCATTCGATTGGAAATTTAAATTGCTCGTTCCCTTTTTAATAGTCAAAAGTGATTCTAAGGCAACTGACACCCCTTCCAGGCCACCATTTCCCCAAACACATCCAATCCAAATTTTGATATAGTCATTTTGTTCAACGTAGTTGAAAGTTCTGGAAATTATATGTTTGAGCAGGACACTCCCCCACAGTCTTCAGGGGCAAGGGTTATAAGTTATGCCCTGGGGCATATATGGTTCTTATGGAAGGAATGCTCGTATAAACTTAAGAGAGGGCTCACTTGATTGGAAATTGAAAGTTCTAGTTCACTTTTTAAGCGTCAAAAGATATTGGTGGGTAACTAGCTCCCCCCCCCCTAAATATTTTTTTCCCAAATGCATTTAATAAAAATTTTAAGATAGCTATTTCGTTAAAAATAGTTCAAAGATCATATAACAAAAATTCCGGTGTCGACACAAACCACCAGGGCCCGGGGGGCAGGCGTTGTAAGTTATGCCCTTGGGGCATATATGGATCTTATGGAAGGGAAGCTCGTATTAAATTCAAAGAGGGATCATTTGATTGGTAATTGAAAGTTCTAGTTCACTTTTTAAGAGTCAAGAGAGTTTGGTGGGCACCTAGCCCCCCCCCCCCTCCACGCCCTTTTTTCCTCAAACCCATCCGATAAGAACTTTGAGATAGCTTTTTTTAAAATAGTTCAATGACCATATAACGAAAACTCAGGGGTCAACACAGCCCCCCAGGGCCCGAGGGCAGGTGTTGTAAGTTATGCCCGGGGGGAATATATGGTTCTTATTGAAGGGATGCTCGTAAAAAATTCAGAGATGGCTCATTTGATTGGAAATTGAAAGTTCTAGTTAAGTTTTTTAGAGTCAAAAGAGATTGGAGGGTAACTAGCCCCCCCCCCCCCACTCCCCTTTTTCACCAAATGTATCCAATAAAAATTTTGAAATAGCCATTAAGTTAAAAATTTCTCAAAAGTCAGATAAAAAAAAACTCAGGTGTCGTCACAACCCCCCAGGGCCCGGGGGCAGGCGTTGTAAGTTATGCCCTGTGGCATATATTGTTCGTATGAAAGAGATGCTTGTATAAACTTTAGAGAGTGCTCATTTGATTGGATATTGAAAGTTCGAGCTCAATTTTTAATAGTCAAAAGAGATCCGAGGGCAGCTAGCCCCCCCCCCCCCCCATACGCCTTTTTAAAAACCAATCTGATGAAAATTTTGAGATAGACATCTTGTTAAAAATAGTTCAAAGGTCGGATAAGAAAAAATCCGCTGTCAATACAACCCCACAGGGCACAGGGGAAGGCGTTCTAAGTTATGCCCTAAGGGCATGTATGGTTCTTATGAAAGGGATGCTCGTATAAACTTCATAGAGGGCTCATTTGATTGGAAATTGAAAGTTCTAGTTCATTTTTCAAGAGTCAAGAGAGTTAAACTACCCCCCCCCCACGCTCCTTTTTCCCCTAACCCGTCCGCTACAAATTTTGAGATAGCCAGTGTTTTGGAAATTGTTCAAAAATTAAATAACAAATACGCCCCCCAGAGCCCGGGGGAAAGGCGTTTTAAGTGTTGTCCTGGGGGCGTATATGGTTCTTATGAAAGGGATGCTCGTATAAACTTCAAAGGGGGCTCATTTGATTGGAAATTGAAAGTTCTAGTTCATTTTTCAAGAGTCAAGAGAGTTAAACTACCCCCCCCCCCACGCTGATATCCGATGGCAACTAGTCCCCCCCCCATGCTCTTGTTTCCCCAAAACCGTCCGCTACAAATTTTAAGATAGCCAGTGTTTTGGAAATTGTTCCAAAATTGGATAACAAAAACGTCGCCAAGAGCCGGAGGATAGGCGGTGTAAGTGTTGTCCTGGGGGCGTATATGGTTCTTATGAAAGGGATGATCGTATAAACTTCAGAGGAGGCTCATTTAACTGGAAATTGAAAGTTCTAGTCCAATTTTTAAGAGTCAAAAGATATCCGAGGGCAAAT
Organism: Artemia sinica; assembly: GCA_027921565.1. Classification (NCBI taxonomy): domain Eukaryota; kingdom Metazoa; phylum Arthropoda; class Branchiopoda; order Anostraca; family Artemiidae; genus Artemia; species Artemia sinica. The sequence goes on along the minus strand of CM051260.1, from coordinate 48,372,983 downwards.
AGCCCCCATCCCACACACCCTTTTTTCCCCATGCCCATCCGATAAAATTTTTATAATAGCCATTTCATTAAAAATAGTTCAAAGGTCAGATAAGAAAAATCCCTGTGTCGACGGAACCCGCCAGGGACCGGAGGCAGGCGTTATGAGTAATGCTCTAGGGGCATATATAGTTCTTATGGAAGGGATGCTCGTATAAACTTCAGAGAGGGCTCATTTGATTTGAGATTGAAAGTTCTTGTTCACCTTTTAAGAGACAAAAGAGATCGGAGGGCAACTAGCCCCCCCCCCTCCTCCACGCCCTAAATGCATCAGATAAAAATTTTGAGATAGACATTTTGTTAAAAATAGTTCAAAGTTCTGATAGCAAAAACTCCAGTGTCGACACAGGCCCCCAGGGCCCGGGGGTAGGCGTTGTAGATTATGCCCTGGGGGTATATATGGTTGTTATGGAAGGGATGCTTGTATAAAATTCCTAGAGGGCTCATTTGATTGGGAATTAAAAGTTATAATTCACTTTTTAAGAGTCAAAAGTGATTGGAGGGCTGCTAGCCTCCCCCCACACTCTATTTATTTTTTTTCCCAGAGGCACTTCATATAGAAGGAGTCGTCGTATAAACTTCAAAGGGTGCTCATTCGATTGGAAATCGAGAGTTCTAGTGCCCTTTTTAAGAGTCAGAAGTGATCAGAGGGTAACCGGCCCCCAAGCCCTTTTTCCCCAAATATATCAGATAAAAATTTGAGGTAGCCATTTTGTTAAAAATAGTTCAAAGATCATATAACAAAAACTGCTTTACGTATGGTCATTTCGTTAAAGATGGTTCAAAGATCGGATAAGAAAAACTCCTGTGTCGACACAAGCCCTCCCCCCCCCCAGGGCCTGGGCAGGTATTGTAAGTATTGCTCTGGGGACATATATGGTTCTTACGGAAGGTATGCTCGTATAAACTTCAGAGAGGGTTCATTTGAATGGAAATTAAAAGTTGTAGTTCATTTTCTCAGAGTGAAAAAAGATCAGAGGGCAACTAGCCCCTCCCGCCCTCCACACCTTTGGGTGTATCGGATGGATAAACCCATCCGATAAAAATTTCAGGTGACCATTTTGTTAATAGTTCAACCATCAGATATTAAAACTCCAGGGTCTGCTAGCCTCCCCCCACACTCTATTTATTTTTTTCCCAGAGGCACTTCATATAGAAGGAGTCGTCGTATAAACTTCAAAGGGTGCTCATTCGATTAGAAATCGAGAGTTCTAGTGCCCTTTTTAAGAGTCAGAAGTGATCAGAGGGCAACCGGCCCCCAAGCCCTTTTTCCCCAAATATATCAGATAAAAAATTTGAGGTAGCCATTTTGTTAAAAATAGTTCAAAGATCATATAACAAAAACTGCTTTACGTATGGTCATTTCGTTAAAGATAGTTCAAAGATCGGATAAGAAAAACTCCTGTGTCGACACACCCCCCCCCCCCCAGGGCCTGGGCAGGTATTGTAAGTATTGCTCTGGGGACATATATGGTTCTTACGGAAGGTATGCTCGTATAAACTTCAGAGAGGGTTCATTTGAATGGAAATTAAAAGTTGTAGTTCATTTTCTCAGAGTGAAAAAAGATCAGAGGGCAACTAGCCCCTCCCGCCCTCCACACCTTTGGGTGTATCGGATGGAAAAAACCCATCCGATAAAAATTTCAGGTGACCATTTTGTTAAAAATAGTTCAACCATCAGATATTAAAACTCCAGGGTCGACATAACACCCCAGGGCCCAGGGATAGGCGTTGTAAGTTATAATCTGGGGATATATATCTGGTTTTTATAGAAGGGATACTTGTATAAACTTCAGAGAGGGCTCATTTGATTGATAATAGAAAGTTCTAGTTCACTTTTAAAGAGCCAAAAGATACCGAAGCTTAATCTAGTCCTCCCACGCCCTTTTTCCCCAAACCCATCCGATAAAAATTTTGAGATAGCACTTTTGTTGAAAATAGTTCAAACATCAGATAATAAAAACTTCGAGGTTGACGCAAGCCCATTTTTTCACTTTGATATTGTTACTTTGATATCAGTTTTGATACTTTGATGAATATTTGATTTTTTTTTTAAAGTTTGATTTTGAAATAAGGAATTTTTGAAAACTTGAAATTTTTTGCAATCAAAACGAACAAAAATTAATTTAAAAAAACTTTCCGAAAAATAAGTTTTTCAAAGAAAAGTAAAGGCCATTTTAAACTTAAGCTCAGCAGATACAAATACCTTTTAAAATTCAAACTCAAAGCGACCAGAAATTACTATTAAAGAATAAATGAAACTCAAAACGAACAGAAATTAAATAAACAATCATAGCAAAAACATACAACAAGTAATAATATAAACGAATAAATAGATCTTAAAGCGAGTAATGCTTAGATTGAATATGAATATCAAGCTTAAAATGAAAAAATATTTTCCTATTGAAGTATAAATGAAACTTAAAACGAACAGAAATTAAATAAACAATCAATGCAAACAAACATACAATAGATATTAATGTAAATTAAGAAATAAATCTTAAAACGAGTGAAACTTAAATTGAATATGCAAATCAAGCTTGAAACGAACAAAAATCACCACAAACAAGAGTTTGGGTATGACCTCCTTCTCTCACTGTAAAAGTCTATAACCTGCAGCGTCATTGGCGCTTTACTGAAAACTATATGCGTCTTGAACAGTCTTGGAAAGTATAAACAACATCAAATTGAATATTTGATGTATAATGATATTAATTGTTGAAAGATCCATCAGTTCAAGAATTTATTTCACTGTAACTGTATTTTTATTTTCAATACTGTAAGAACTGGAAAAGAAAATATTTGTAATATAATCCGTTTTCAGTTAAGCGCCAATGACGCAGTTTGCTTTTGGTTTTTATTTACAGTTAGGAAAGGAGGCAGTATAACAACTTTAAAAAGAGCCGATAAATTAAACTGAATCAGTTCAAAATGTTACTATAATTTAGTGTTTATTTTCAATATTAAGTACAAAAGGAAATATTTGTCATAAAATTGGTTTTCAGTAAAGCGCCAATGACGCAGTAGGTTTTAGACTTTTACAGTGAGAGAAGGAGGTCATACCAAAACTCTTGTTTGTGGTGATTTATGTTCGTTTCAAGCTTGATTTGCATATTCAATTTAAGTTTCACTCGTTTTAAGATTTATTTATTAATTTACATTAATATGTATTGTATGTTTGTTTGCATTGATTGTTTATTTAATTTCTGTTCGTTTTAAGTTTCATTTATACTTCAATAGGAAAATATTTTTTTTCATTTTAAGCTTGATATTCATAGTCAATCTAAGCATTACTCGCTTTGAGATCTATTTATTCGTTTATATTATTACTTGTCGTATGTTTTTGCTATGATTGTTTATTTAATTTCTGTTCGTTTTGGGTTTCATTTATTGTTTAATAGTAATTTCTGGTCGTTTTGAGTTTGAATTTTAAAAGGTATTTGTATCTGCTGAGCTTAATTTTAAAATAGCCTTTACTTTTCTTTGAAAAACTTATTTTTCGGAAAGTTTTTTAAATTAATTGCAAAATAAAGCCATAAGAATCATCGGTACTTTCTTTCATCGTCCTACACGACTTCGAAGTCTTTCTGAAACAAAAACTTTACTCCTATCCCTTCATATATTAAACCTTAGTCAACTTAGGGATTTGCAATTATCGCTCTGGCATTATGATATTCAGTCTCAGGCGAGTTGTTTTTATGAATCACATATTCTTGTCAACCCTTTTTGCTCACTCACTTCTTCGTTGGCTCGTTTTGGAGCGTATAGAATTCCCGTGGTTAAATGTGAAATTGATAAATTTTCAATAAGATACCAAATCCCTTTTCAAACAGTTCGTGGTAACGAACTGTAAGTAAGGAGCGACCCGGCTCAATAGTAACCGAAACTCTAAAAAACGGATTTTGATACCAGTTGATACGTCAAAAGAATCAGATTTTTATGCTGATTTCAAATATATAAGTTTCATCAAGTTTAGTCTTACCTATCAAAAGTTACGAGCCTGAAAAAGTTTGCCTTATTTTCGAAAAAAGGGGGAAACACTCCCTAAATTAACTGAATCTTAATGAAAATAAAATTGTCAGATTCAGCGTAACAGAAAACCCTACTGTATATGTTTCAAGCTCCTGTCTGCAAAAATGTGGAATTTTGTATTTTTCGCCATCATGGATGCGTGTTTATTTGTTTGTTATTTTTTGTTCAAGGGGTGATCGTATCGATCCAATAGTCCTATGATATCGTGAGAGGGCTCATTCGAACGGAAATTAAAAGTTCTAGTGCCCTTTTTAAGTGACCAAAAAAATTGGAGGGCAACTTGGTCCCCTCCCACGCTCATTTTTTTCCCGAAGGTACCCAATCAAAATTTTAAGATAGCCATTTTGTTAAGTATAGTCGAAAATCCAATAAAATGTCTTTGAGGGTGACATATTCCCCAACAGTTTCCGGGGAAAGGGTGCAAGTTATGAACTTTGCCCCTTGTTTACATATAGTATTGGTTATTGGGAAGTATACAGACGTTTTTCAGGACGGATTTTTTCTGATGGGGGTGGGTGGGAGGAAGGGGTTACGTGGGAGGATCTTTCTATGGAAGATTTTTCCTTGGGGGAAGGACGTTTCCATGAAGGAGGCGCCTGATTTCCTGGCATTATTTAAAAAAGATAAGAAATTAAACAAAAAAACAAGTTTTTTCAACTGAAAGTAAGGAGCAACATTAAAAACTTAAAATGAACAGTAACTATTACGTATATGATCGGGTTCGCCCCCTAGTCAATACCTGGCTCTTCAGGCTAATTTTTTTTTAGTACTTTCAAAAGAGCTATCTATTCTAATTAAACGGCCTTTGTGATTCAGGGGTTTCTGATTCAAACAAAATTCGAACTTTAGCGTAAAGAGCGAGATATTGACTAGGGGGAGAACCCCCTTATATCCATATACGTAATAAAAAAACAAGCGATACAGCTCAATAGTAATCGAAACTTTAAAAAACGGAATTTTGATGTCAATAAATATATCAAAAGAATGTGTTTATAATGCTGATTCTAAATATAAATAAATAAGGAGCCAAAAAATTTGGAGGGCAACTAGGTACCTTCCCCCGCCCTTTTTTCTCAAATTCATACAATCAAAATTTTGAGAAAGCCATTTAGCCAAAAAAAGTAGAATTAATATGCAAATTTCGTTTTAATTATTCATTTACGGTTAGGTAATTTCAAAACCTGCGTTAATTCAAAAACGTTCAGAAATTAAATAAAAAAAACAAGTTTTGTTTAACAGAAAGTACGGAGCGACATTAAAACTTAAAACGAACAGAAATTATTCCGTTTATGAAAGGGGCTGTCCCCTCCTCAACGCCTCGCTCTTTACGCTAAAGTTTGACTCCGTCTCACAACTTTATTTTTTAAAACAATAAAAAAATTTAGTGTAAAGAGCGAGGCGTTGAGGAGGGGACAGCCCCTTTCATATACGGAATAATTTCTGTTCGTTTTAAATTTTAATGTCGCTCCTTACTTTCTGTTAAAAAAGACTTGTTTTCTTTTATTTAATTATAGCAAATAGACTGAAATTGAAGCCGATAGTTTAAAAAAAAAAATATTGGAATATATTATTAACCATTGATGGCGGGGTCATTTTGCTTGATAATCTTTTTTTAGTATTTTTTTTTGGAGCTTGCCATAGTGGGGGAGCCTCCTTTGTCTCTCTCCTTCTATATGTTATGATGTTTTTGGTTTTCTTCTTAACTTTCTTTTCGAGCTCATCTCCCTGTTTGCTTTATTTGATTATTTGTGTTTTTGTTTATTTTGTGTAAAATAAAATCTTGAATCTACAGGTTTTTTTTTCTTTAAATCCTCAAACAAAAACTATTTTTGTTAATTGTGAATACGAGCTTCCTATAGAGCGTATCAATATACGATTATATTCGTATGCTTTATTTTAAAAATACACTGTTATTCTGTCACGTTTTGGTAATATGCTATGTTCTGTTAACTCAGTTTCTAGTTTCATTTCAGCCTATTTGGCACGTTACCACGTTATGGGTTTAGCGATTGACTGTACTACTTTATTTGTTTTAGAACTATTCTGAATATGAGGTCATTTAATTATAGGAGGAAATGTCCAAGCCATCTCAGCCTCTCTTTCATGATGCTCTATCCTTACCACTCAAAAGTATATTACGAAATAAGATTTTATGGGGCAATCTGCTTTTCTAAAGCGATGATCTGATGGAAATAGTTTCTTACTGGTAGCTCTTAGGAGTTGTATGTCCAGAATCAGCAAAAAAATTATATCTTTTCCCACTAATTAAACTAGAAAAATATATAATAATGTGATATTTTGAAAATCGGAATTCATAGTCTCGGAGTTAGTACATAAAAAGCTTAGGTGCTAAACCTACAGAAGGCAAATTTTGTATATTTCGCATTTAGTGGGAATCTAAACCGGGGGGAAAAAACTAGCAGCTTTTTTTTGTAAGAAAAAGGGCTTTTTGAGATATCCAAATTTCATGGATGGAAGGCTAGGGCCTTCTTATTTTTCGTTTTGAACATGTTATGAGACAGGTGAAGTCAATGTGTTTGATGAAGCTCTTTTCTTCATAAAATCATGTAGAAAGACAAATATTTAATGCGGAAGTTACTTTCTAAGGGCTGAGCTTGAAATTAAAACAATTTGCATATTTAAAGTCAGTATGAAAAGGAAAATTTCTAACCATACAGAAAACAAAAAGTTTAAATAAATAAAGTTAGTCTTTTGCTGTAATTTTGAAACTAAGCACTGGCGAGCTCTCTCATAAACATATTCAAATTTCACAATTCTTTTTTCATTTTGGACAAAAAGTAGTGGGAAAACACCCGAGTAATAAAACTTTTCAAAAAAGAAGTTCTGGGACACCTGAATGCCTACCAACGATACGTTCGCTTTTCCTTGATTCAAATTTCCATATTCAAATTTCCTTGATGATTTTTAAGTTGTATTTAGGTCAATTGTGGCTTTTCTATTATGTATTAGAGAATAATATTTGTGGCTTTTCCCCTTCCCCTTTACTCTTAACAATTGTGTTTTCAAGAAAAGAAATCGAAAATTGAAGCAATCTAAGTATTTGGTTTCATTTTTAGATAGCATTTGGGGAGGGGAAGGGGCAGTTTTAGATTTTAGCCTGGGAAGTGTGGGAGAAAAAATCAGAAACATACATCTTTTTTTCCTTAGCATAGTAGGGTTGACCTTCTAAACAGTTTTTCCCTTAATTTTATCCCCCTTGTATGAATAAAGCCTTGCCATTTCTTCCCGTAGGAAACATATGTCATTTTCAGTTACACGCATGAAAAGGAAACTTGAAGCTTTTTTCCCTTTGCTATTGTCGAAATCATTTAAATATCTTGTTAATTTTTCATTGTAGGAGATCTTTTAGCACATATGAACAAATTTTACTTTCTCCAATCTCTTGGTCTTTTGTACATTGAGCTGAGGATTTATCACAGAATGTTTTCTATAAGGAAACGATCTCGGTTTTACCTCTGCGTGTGTAATCAAGCACCTTTAAAAATATCCTGGTGCCACTTAAATTAGTGCAGAATCAGACAAATCTGCAGGTATTTATCTATGGGTGATGGGCAGGCACATACGCAGGAATTTGTATCGGGGGGGGGGGCAAATCCTTCAAATCTCTTATTCTGTGAGAAAATTATGGGAAAATAAATCATGAGATTTCGAGGGGGAGCGGAGGCCTCCCCCCTCCCCTGCGTACGTGCCAGGTGAGGGCTATATTGTGGGGAGAGGCAAATCTGTTAAAACAGATCAATGACATGAAAGCTAACGGAATCTTTGGGGAGAAGATCCTGGGATTTTTTTTCCGGGGCCCAGGAATCCCTCCCTCTGAACCTACTGGCCTATATAACCTGTTGTACCTAATTTTTGTTGACTGAAATCGTGTAAAAGTACATAAAAATAAAAGGCAGAAAATATGGGTGCAGAAACTTAATGGTGAAAATAGTCGCTTGAATGAACTTGCGAACTAATTTGGATGGTCCGTGAATCAAACTCACGTCTTAGTGCCACATTGTAACTCAGTGAGAAATAATTTTAAAAAAAAGAGAATTGTATCATTGGAATAAAAAACGAAAAACGGAATATTCCAATCTAGTTCAATTAATTCTCTACCATCATGTCATATTTTCCATTTATTGTCGATTAGCCGAAGTCTGGAATATTATTTTGGGCCATCTATAATATCAATTCGCTTCTGCTTGCACATAGCTCTTTAATAATCTTTGTCAGTGGAAATTTTCTTGAATTATAATTATTAGTTAAAATCAACGTTCGTTTCTGTGGAAAGAACAGAAAATATACCAAGTACTTTAAAATCGAGAGATTGATAGCTATGTTGGTAGTAAAATTCACTGTTAATGAATTTTATCCTCTTAAAAAAAATAATGTACTTCTTTTATGATTTTGTATCCAGTATTATTGTTTCCTTTGCTGAGTAGCGGGTAGAGCGTAAAATTGGGTGATGTGACCTGAATCTCCCCCCCCCCCCCCACTCAATCTCTTCCAAACCAAAATTGTCATGTGACATCCTGTATGTGTCGCTGACATTGGAATGGTTCCCTCAAACTGAAAAACTAAAACTTCGGTCTGTTTGCTACAAGTTACCTTAATTACCTTAATTTGCTCTTTGGAGCAAATTAAGATCCATCTTGATCTGTCGATTGCTCCATACATAATTATGTGAATGATCAATTGTTAAATGCATCCCACTGGTACTTCCAGAGAAAACCATTTAATTCGACATCTAATAACTTCTTGAAAGCTTCGTCATTGGGTGCTGAGGCTGTTGTATTTGAGAGACTATTCCGAGTGTTTACTGCACGGCAGGAGAAACATATTTCTCGGTGTATTTGAATATCTGAATAAATACTTAAAGTTTTTACTTAGGTACCCGCTCCGTGAAAAAATACATTCGTTCTAAGATCCTAAAATGGAATGGACTCGATTGAAATTTTGCCGCCCTCTGAAAGACAGGCCGAGAAAAGGGGAATTGAATTATTGTGCCACTTTTTGCCTTTACACCTTATCTGTTAGTTTGAATGAAGAACTTGATGTTTGATTTTATTTTCCGGTGTTCAAGTGTTCTTGCTTTCTTTTCTTCTTCTTCGTTTACTCCGCTTTCCCTTTTTTATGTGTGTATGAGCGGGCACAAATAAATTATTATTATTATTATTTTATTTTTTTTTATCAGGGGGACGAGCATTTAATGGACATCTAGGATATTTTATGCTATGTAAAGGTTATAATATATTTTTTCTGCTTTAATCTTTTCCTATTTCAAAACATTTTTGCCTTCGCCTCTCGGCTTTTTAATTTGTATTGAAGTACTTTTGTAAAATACAAGAAGGGTTAAACCATCAAACCAAGTATTTAAAACAGTCTTATCTTACCCCTTTCTTTAAACAAGTTTCAAAACATGACTCGACTCATCAATGTGTGAACAATTGTAATCCAATTTGTCACTAAATATGTAAATTTAACAGTCTTCAATGTTCACTAATTTGTCTGTAATACTGGTGACCTAGATATTAAGGAAAAATTAGTATACCTTTTAAAATATTTGCTGAGGATTCTCTTTTTGATAAGCTATTTCAAATAGAAAAAATGTCTTTTTCTGTCTGATAAATTTTTTGTTTGTTTAAGATACTTCTGGCATTACCGTTCCTGTTAACAGACCCTGTTAGCTACGTAAGGAACTCATTTGATCTTGGTCGAGTCTTCATTCACAAATGGACTGTAAACTGGCGATTTATACCAGAAGAAACATTTGTCGACAAAAATTTCCATATTAGCCTTCTAGTGCTTCATCTATTTGTTCTTTTGCTGTTTGCCAAATATTGGTGGAGGTATGTTAAAGGCTTTTTTGTCACAAAAATTCTATGACTAAAAATGAAAGCTTTGAGTAATGGGAAAGGCAGAGTAGGTTAAGAAATTATTTAAATTAAACAAGGATTTGTTTGGCAAGTGTCCCCGATTTTACATTAAGAATTTTGAAGTTTTTCGTATGAAAAACCCAAAGTCCAGCTAAAGGTCACAACTGCATTTTTAAATTTGGCATAAAAAGTTTATACAAAGGAATTTCTCTTAAATTAAATCAGGGGAAATGCAACAGACACGCAAATTTCCCAAAAGAAAAAAAACTTATGTAAAAAATGTAAGTAATGGAGAAGTTCTGATTGCATTTTTGAATGAAACATAAATACTAATATCACAATCACATTTTCTAGCATTTAAGCCCAAAGAAACAGTAGAATTTTGTTCTTCAATGTAATTTTACTGCTACATTATACCAAAAGAAGGAGGCATGAACGGAGTGAACAAAGAAAGGGGCAGTAGTTAGAAGAAAGACAGTTAGAAGGAAAAAATGGAAAATGTTGTTGATTATACAGGGCAACCTTGAAGAACTTTGTGGTTTAAGATAAAAAACAGTAAGTTAGATAGAAAACAAAAATTGATAGACGGACATATCTCTGAGTGAACTAGGGCAAGTTTTGAAGGTATTTGCAACACATGGTTCTCTTTGTTGGTACGGTTGCAGTATTTTGATCATGTGAACTGTGTTTGTTATTGTTTGGCTTTTTTTTGTAGAGGATCTGGTTTCAACCGTCCATAGCTGTAATATTTTATATAAAATAAAATAAAATTGGTGTAATTTTCTTGGTGCAAAGAAAAAACATTAACTTGGGAGAGCCATTTTTCGGAGGAACGCTCTGTTTATAGAAGCATAATGATACTTTTTTATTATGTAGTCCTTTGCTTTTTTTCTTTGTTTGAACTAAAACTTAAAAAATTGATATGACCTGCATAAAAAAAAGTCATCAGTAGGCTAACAAGGATATTTCTAACGAAAAATATGGATTGTCTACTAAAGTTTTACAAAATGATGTAATTGCATGATTCAAAACAGTATGATAATTTGAAATGAGGTGGGATTTTAATCCAAGCTTCTGAGATTTTACTTGCCAGCTATAAATTTTACATTGTCAGTGTGAACTATCACAATGAAATATAATTTTTTTGTTTCTTTTTCTTGCCTTTTTCTTACCGAGTCTAATTAATAACTGCAGCATACGATATATGTACAATGCTAATGTAACTACTGCTACTAATTGTTCATTGCTGCACACAAATCTCACAAACTTTAGCGCTCTTTACGCTAAAGTTTGACTTTTTGTTCAATATATTTAAGAACGACTCATGAAATACAAGGGTCTGTTTAATTAGAATAATAAGCTCTTTTAAAGTTCTTGAAAAACTTTAGCGTAAAGAGCAAGGTATTGAGGAGGGAGCAACCCCTCTCATATCCGTAATAATTTCTGTTCGTTTTAAGTTTTAATGTTGTTCCTTGCTTTCAGTTGAAAAAATTGTTTTGTTTTTTTTATTTAATTTCTTATCGTTATTTTAAATAGCTTGCAGCTTATTAGGTTCATAGCTTGCAGCTTATTAGGTCGTTCGACTATGTTGAACAAAAATACTATCAACAAATTTTGATAGGACGACTTTGGTGTAAAAAAGGCGTGGGGGGCTAGTTGTCCTCCAATATTTTTGGTCATATAAAAATACGCTAGAACTTTTTATTTTCGATAAAATGAGCCCTCTCTCAATCTTCTAGGATCCCTGGTTCGATACGGTCACCCCTGGGTAAAATAAACAAACAAAAAACAAATAAACGCGCATCCGTGAACTTGCTTTTGGTAAGAAGTTCTGTATTTTTGTGTATAGGAGCTTGAAACCTTTACAGTAGGGTTCTCTGATATACTGAATCTGATGGCATGATTTTCATTAATATCACTTGATGAATGATGTTTTGGAGGTGTTTCCCCCCTTTTCAAAAATTGGGTAAATTTTCTCGGGCTAATAATTTTTGATGGGTAACATTAAATTTGATGAATTTTATATATTTTGAATAAGCATCAAAATTCAGTTCTTATGATGTATCCATTGATCAAAACTCTGTTTCTTAGAGTTTTGGTTACTATTGAGCCGCATTGCTCCTTACTTACAGTTGGTTACCACGAACTGTTTGATTGATAAAGATGGGAACGAAATATATTTCTCGTACAGGTTTCTGTTGGTATACGCTCGCTGAAATGGGTACACTAAACTTTTCTCCGATAATAATTCCTCTGAAGTAAAGGAAACTGCAATTCTTCTGACAAATATCCAGCATCTCACTATCCTTTCCCTAGCATCTGCATTTCAAAATTGTACTTAACAGTCGTCATCTTCTTGCCATCTAGCATTCCAGTTTTAGTTCTAAGCATATCAGGGAAAGGCTTGTGAAATATTTTATGCTTCATTTCTTCTGTGTTTGCTCGGAATTTCATTCAAATTTTAGTTTTACATAAAGTATACCTTCCCTGAAATACTCGAGAAAAAAAAAGTCTGCGCACGGAAAAGACGCATAATGGCGTGAGCCAATGATAATTTTGTGTAAATTAGGAAGGTGAGGTTAATGAAAGCATCTCTTACCACAGAACAACTCCCAGTATCCGCAAGCTTCCACAGCAATCTTATAAGATTAAAGACCAAAGCTTTAGTTCTAAGACTAAAGCTTAATATCTTTTTTTTTCAACCATCGATAAATTGCTAATGCAAAAGTGGTGAGAGATTATACGATTTAAAGATTTCTTGTTATTGCTATTGAAATTAAGTTTTCCTTGGTTTGAAAAACTGAAGGGGATTTGGGGTTGTTCAATTTAATCAGGTTTTGTAGTTTGATTTCTGTCATTTCACTTTTGGTCAATCAAGCGGAGAGAAACATGTTATATGACTTGATAACTAACATCCAAGATGCCTGAAATATTTCATTTAAAAATAATTATTTTTCTATTTATATTTTATGTTATTTTTTAATAGTTAGTTTATTTATATATATATATAGGTGTTTGATGAGCTATGCAAAATTGCGAAAGACTGGTATTTCAATGTCTTCACAGTTGCTTATCCTGCCTTTATTTGGTGCAAATTTCATTGGAATGGCGTTCAGTCGCTCGTTGCACTATCAGTTCTACGTTTGGTATTTTTATACCCTTCCATATTTGGTTTGGACGACCCCGTTTAGTGTTAAAATCAAGTAAGAAACTTAATTTGTATTTGAGACTGGTGTTCTGTCTTAAAATTTTTTATATCCAGGATATTATTTATAAATAGACTGCTGGAGAGAGGGAGGGGGAATTAAAAATAATTGTTTTATGAGTTAGCTAGCTGCTGAGGATCGGTAAACGATGCTAAAAAGCTGCACGTGTATACAGAGGTGCGAAAAGGGAAAATACACCGTAGACACAAGTTTTTAGCAAAGGCTGTATCTGGTTGAACCGTCTTAACTGAGCTGTGTTGGGGTCTGTATGTGCAAAAATGATATTGCTAAGAAACTGCTGACTTCCATTTTATCCATTTATTCTTAAAAGGTACTGCCATCTAGATTTTTAGTCGTAGTATCGCCTGCTTGAGCATTTATTTGTTTCTGCTTGAAGTTACTCCATAGCCAAATTTTATGTTAGTTGAAGGTCTTTTGCAAAGAGTAAGGGTAAATTATAAGAGTGGAAACTGGCGAGCCAGGTATAACCCTTTACAGATAGGTTTCTAAAAAAGAAAAAGATATCCAGTGAGAAAGGTCAGTAAGGGATTGTTGTAATACCTAAATAAGACCCCTACTGCTACACTAATTTTACCAACTACGCAAAATTAAACTAATTATTCTAATTACTACAGTGAAAAAATGCCAAGAGTCGTGAAACGTTAGATGGCATTGAAGTCTTTTTTTGTCGATATCAGTGCCAGTTCCCAATTATAAGTTACCCATACTCTTTGGTCTTTTGATTATACCATTCTTTTAATGATAGTTAATGCTCGTTCCTTGTATTTGCTGTTGTGATTGAACGCACACGCCCATTTATTAGTCTTATTAGCCACACCTATTGTTGGATGACAAGAATTACATCGGCAATGGCTCTCCCTCAATTTTCATTAATATGATGAAAATTTTGAAGTGTAGTTGTTCAGAAATTGGTTTCGAACCGATGTTCCAAACCAGTTGATAAGAAACGGAATGGTCATGCCAAAAACCTAGCTATAACCATAGTTTTGATGCGTGCTCATAGTTTTCTCAATTGCCTGTTGAGATCCATTAGGGCTCAGGTGGAACGCTCGTGCTTTGTGGAATAGTTTCAGCCATACGTAAATCTCAAAATCAAAAATAAATACTCGCCTCCCCAATTTCTTGTACGAACAACAGTTTTGTAAGACCATGTCTGGGTGAAATAACAAGAAAAAATGGAATTTAAACAAGTTTTTAATGCAGATAAGACTAGATGAGAGAATTTTTTTTCCTGTCACAATGTAGTATTGGAGTAGGTTACGTTATTGGATTGAAGAATCTATGAGTACGAGTCAAATAAAAATATAAGGACAACGAAAAACATTGATGTTGATTGAAATACCATATTTCTTTTCTATTTTTGATGAAAATGACAACTCTTTGAATATTTTGCTGACTATTGAAATTAGACCCCGGCGCCGCGCCGGCGGATCGACCGAACGCCGCCGACGAGAGGCCCGGTCGAACGCCGCCGAAGTGTCGTAACGCCGCCGGCGCGCCACAGGCACGCCGCCGCCGGCAGAGGCGGCGGTGTTCAGTCGACTTCAAATTATTTTTACGGCAATTCTTTATTGCGTCAACCGCAAAGTCGGAGCTTTTCCTTCTCGTGTGGTTTAGTATTTCGATTTTCCTGGTTAGAAATCAAGCAGAGCTTGCACTATCCCCGAATTTTCGGGTATTTCCACGAAAATCTATACGTCACCCCGAAAAAAAATTTGGTTCCCCGAATCCCCGAAAATCACGCAATCACGGTGCCACCCCTAGTGATTTATCACCAGTGACTTTCCCTGCCAAATATTACTTTGTATACCATAATTCTTCACTGCTCTCTTGTTCATTAATTTTCGGCTCTTTTGTTACTTTGCATAAAAACCAGACAGATGCAATATGCTATTGCAAATATTGCAATATACACAGTTTTTCATTTGTTGACAAAAAAAGTATCGTCTTTATGAAATGAGTTTAAATCATTTCAAATGCAGTTTCCCAATCGCTATTTCTTACATCATTCGTAGTCAAGAATTTTATTTTCAAGTTGAATAGAATTATAGAACGTATTCACTACTATACAGCTTCAGCCTTTTGTTGGATTTTGAAATTGACAGCCGACAGATTGTTTCTACAGCTGAATTGTAAGTTTGCAGATTTTTTTTTTTTTTTGCTGTTTTTAGATAAGATTTTCTTAATGTTTAATACTCAATTATTGAACACCTGATAGAAAATACAATCTTCTTTCTGGAACATTTTTACCCCCCCCCCCCCAAAAAAAAAAAAAAAAAAAAACAGCCTTCGGCTGAGAAAAAATTTAGCTATAGACTAAGCTATGTACAAGGTTGGGGAATTAAAGATTGAACCGGAAGTCACCCCAAAAATATGATTCATAAATAAATTGTAAATTATTGCCTATAGGGGAGGGGTATAGGGGGCTGTCATTTTTAAATGATAATACCTCATTTTTTTTATTGAAAGCAGGGATGCCAAAAAGATAATTATTTTTTTCATTTAAAGTGGAGACAAGAAAATTATATCAAATTCCCTGGGAAACCATTGAAATATTTTGATAGACCCAGGGCCCCCCATCAGGACTTGTTCATTGTCTTGGGTATTTTGCGATTTCTCATAGGCTACTGGCCTTATTTGGCTTTTGTGTGTGCTCCCTTTTAATTCGATTCTTTGGATCTTATGGAATGCCATGGCGAATCTATCACTCAGTTTTTCAATAATTTGAGGTATATCTGAATAATTTCGACATTTTTGTTGTTGTCTTTGTACCCCTTTACTCATACCCTCAATTTTTTTTTTCAAGGAACACTAAGCTGTTTAACGTTATTTTGCGTGTTTGTTTGAACCATATAGTGACCTTGTTAATTATTCAGTAAATTATTTTTCAAATGAAAGCTGAGACGGTATCCTATCAATGTGGTATCCAGAGGGGGGGGGGTAGGGAGGTATTATATTTAAATGATAATAGCTCGAAATTTTATTTATTGAAAGCAGGGATCCCAAAAGTTCATTTTTTTTAATTTAAAGCAGAGATGGCATCCTATCAAGGTGGTATCCAGAGGGGGGGAGGGGTATTGAGCTATCATATTTAAATGATAATACCTCGATTTTTTTTTAAGCAGGGGTGCCAATAAGTTAATTAATTATTTTTTTTTATTTAAAGCAGAGACGGTATCCTATCAAGATGGTATCCAGAAGGGGGGCATAGGGAGTTATTATATTTAAGTGATAGTACCTTGATTTTTTTTTTCTATTGAAAGCAGGGATGCCAAAAAGTTGAAAAGTTGACAAAATTGACAAGATTTTCGTGAGTATACTTGATACAGCAGGGTTTTATCGTCCAAAGGGAAAGGGACATATGCGTCCAATCCGTTTTTTCTTTCCTATTGATGAAACGGGTTTACTTTGAAAACATTCATTCATATGTACCAGGCAGATTCACACTAAAACGAATTGGTGTGACGAAAGCGATATCGACATCCCCACCTAACGTTGCGCTCGAGTAACAATGGCGCCCTTGGTCCAGTGCCCAAGTTACATTAAAAGGCCAGGTCATAATAAGTCTTTGACAGTCTTATGACCTCAGGGTACTAGATGTTTTAACGTTCTTACGTATCTACAGTGGTTTAGAAAATTTGATCACCCCACAAATGATTGCCAAAAATATGCACAAATGTAACATTTGGAATATTATAACACTTTTTTCAAAGCTTTGAAGAAAAGCAAAAAAGTCTAAATACCCCTAACTACGCTTGAAAGCTATTTTAAAAAGAAACTCTTAGGAGATTTCCATGGAAATTACCATAGCAGAAGCTTTGAGTCTGGGTGGGGATCAAAGAGGTGTCTAAGTATTTTGACCACAGGTGACTTATTGTTGCGACTTTCTTAAATTTGGTAATTCTTGTGAGCATTTGGAAATCAAAGCTTAAACTCAATAACTGATATTAAGTGTCCTAACATTTTGCTTGGATTAAAAGTGACGAACTAGGATGAAAATTTCAACATCTTCCTGGAGCTACTTCAGTCTGCATATTATTTTGTTTAATTACACTTAAAACGGATGAGCTTTTCATTTTTTACCTAAGAAAATAGCTGGCACTTCATTTTTCTTCATAGCGAATAAACTATTAAGTGTTTTTTGTGTCATTGTAATTGAAGTGTTCTCATGTGAAGTGTTCATCATGTATTTTTCAATTTGATAAATTTACTCCTTTTAGATACAGTTTATAATTTGACTGATATTAGGTATTTATCAGTTTATAATTTGGAATGTATCCCCAAAAGAAAAAATGAATAATATCCAAAAGAGCAGCCAAAAGCAATAAAAAAGCAGCAATTCAGCCTTAGCCTACATGACATATATTCTATAAAGAAGCAAAAAAAAAACTTTAAAATGCATTTTTTTTAAATTGTAATTAAAAACCAGTTTTTAATACAAGAAGGCTTCTTAGGAATCCAAAAGAGCAAAAAAAAAAAAAAAAAAAAAAAAAATCAATATCAAAGTCGCCCATTTCAACTGTTTTAAATGTGACAAAACAGATATAGGCAAAGGGCATTATGAAAAAATTAAGCTGTTAAGTTCAAAGTTATATCCAAAGTTTTTACCCAGATAATTGACGAATTTTGTGATACGGTATTTGAAGTTTTGTATGCAGTAATGCTCGATGAAAAAAACTACTAATTTTGATAATTATTTATGTTGAGAATACATAACTAATAGATACTTCAACTACTCGTATTATGCAAGGGTTCTGAAACGCCACAGCCATTTCGTTTCTACCAGATTTCTACTTCTCTTGATGAATAACGAAGAAGACCAGTTTCCAGCCAGCGACTTGTGAATTTTTGAACTCATTAATAGGCTCGAATCTGTTGTAAATTTAAGCTGTGATTTGAGAAAGACTGATGAAAACATTAATGTTTGCGGTCAACATTGATCGCGCCGCCGACATCTTACGGCGGCGTGCCGCCGGTGTCTTACCGGCGGCGCGGCGCGGCGCGGCGTGCTGTTTTTTGCCCTGCCGCCGCCGGTCTTCCCTCATCGGCGCGGCGCCGGGGTCTAATTGAAATTCACATTTAGTTAATGAAACCTTATGATTATTATAATTGGTTCATAATGCCCTTTAATTTCTGTACACTCAGCCGAAATTGAGGCTATGGAAAATTTAGAGCCGCAAACTCTACTCCTTCAATATTCTTTTAGTAATAATGATTGATCATTAAGTTTTGGCTGACTGTATTCAAGTGTCTCCCTGAATGCAAAAACAAATTTTCAAGTGCAACAAGTATATGGCAAATAACTTTAGTTCAAAAGACTTGCTTTATTTCAATGCGCTTATTCGATTCGAAGCTATATATTTTGCTATTTGACTTAGTTAAAGGTCCTTCTAATGTGTATTAAATTTTACCAAGAAAGCATCTTGGTTGATGAAGGAAGGAAGTTTCTATAAAAACACCCATCAAATTTATAATACTGATTTAAAGGTGATCACATATTTTCCAATAAAATAGAGGGGCTGTTTCAGGCACTCATGCATAGGGGTCACATGGGTCCCCCTCCCCCATAATTCATGTATATTTTAGTGGGTTTCTCTGGTCTTTGTAATATCTTTGATTGTAGCTTGTCATATACTATATCGATTGTTTTCAGGGGATTCTAACAATCCTTCCGAAACAAACTTATGTGTCTGGAATACTTTTTCCTATCCCTTCAACATTTCCGATAGAAATGCTACTCTACAGCTCGCTTTCTAATTAAGTTATCTGAAGACTATCGGTAAAAAGCAATATATTATGTCTCCACTCATAAGTTTTCTGTGTTTCAGTAATGGTTGCAGAATGCACTAGTATTTACGGCAGGAAGATGGAGTCGCAATATACGTCGTTTCTTTTTCTGTACTGTCATTTAGAACAGCAATTTTGAATTCTTTTTCATTATTGTTTTTTTGGGGAGACACCTTTTTGGAGGTTGCTATCCCTTACGCACCTTTCGATAAGACTCTTGTGCAATACGACCCTAAGCACTGTTAATTCGTCTGATCTGTGTATAAGATGCGAGAGACCAAACTATTGTTCTAAGTACAAAATCGGAGGCTTGGCTGAAGTAACGGGGATTATTTTCCAGGTTGGAAAAGGTCGAGCCAGAAATTAAATAACATTTTGAGGAAATATTATTCCCTGATTCTCAGATTGCATTGCGTGAAAACTATCGAAAACGCTCACAGTAACGAAAATTTAAAGGAGCTATCAATATCAGACTTTACTACATGAAAAATACTTGCGAGTTTCAGATTACCACATCTTTGTAGTTGTGGAAGTTCTTAGGTCTTTTATCAACGTCTTTGTAAAGCTTTGAGAGGGGTTAGACTTTTGCAGAGAGAAAACTTTGAAATTATCCTAATGAAACATACTATAATGAGGCAAAATGCCAAAACTTCATCTAGGTTTCAGTGTACGAGAGCTGCGATATATTACGTTCATGTGGATCTTGTGAAAGTTATAGTCCCATTTTTCAGCATCAAAATAGATCCTGCCATGGCAATGTCCAGAGAGAAAACTTTGAATGTATCCTAATGAAACATACTGTTAAGAGGCAAAATGTCAAAACGTCACCTAGGTTTCAGTGTACAAAAGCTGCGATATATTACGTTCATGTGGATCTCTTGTCTAAATGGGGAGCTGACAGGACGAAACTTTTTAGGGAAACATAAACACTGAATTTTCACTCCCCAAACCCACAATCTGTCAAGAAAAGCAGGAGGTAAAAACAAATAGCACTTCAAATACAGGAAAGAGAGGAGATCAAGGGTAATAGAGGCTTGGTATAACTGGAGCCATCAGTACGAAAATCTTGAAGCAGAAAGTTTTAAACCCTCTAGGTACAAAAATGGTGATTTTTATGTGTTTTTTTCAAGATGGGCGGTATTTATCCTTCTTTTTCCTTTCTGATTTTGCAGTGTGTCGAAATTTTGAACGAGCGTTCTCTGAATTAGAATTTGTTTGGATCAAGTCTGTTGTGTGAGTCAAGTCTGCTGCAAGATGATAGCCTCCCTTCTGATTGTGGAAATGTATCGACTGTAGCTTAGAAATGTTACATTTACATGTTTTTAGTTGCACGGAAGGAGGAAGGGTCCATTAAAAACGAGATTTTCCCGAACAAAACACTTGAATAAGAGGAAAACTGCGGCCCTAAAATTCATTATTTTAACCCTCCACCCCTCCTCTGAAAAATATCTTAAGATGTGAAACTAGCTCAAAGATAATTGTTATTTTTAAGAGTAATAATTATCAAAAATGAGAGCATTATTATGCAAAAATTGAAATTGAGCGTTGGGGAGAGTGACAGCCACGCAAGATATAATCGCACCCTTGATCAAACAGTTCATGTTAACGAACCATGTGTAATAAAAAGAACCTTCTCAATAAAAACTGAAACTAAAAAAAACTAAATTGTGATTGAAACATAGAAATCAAAATTATCTGCATATATGCTGATTTTTAAATATACAGAACTCATTAATTTTCAATTTAACCATCAAAATTTGTTAACTTGAAAAATTTAAAACTTAGAACAAAGGGAACCACACTAAAAAAGAGTGTGATTTTGATAAAAGTTACATCATGAAATTTAGTGTGTCTGTTAACTTCGAAACAGAATTTTGAAGCTGCCTTCTACAAAAATGAGACATTTTTCTCAAGAAAGGCGGCCACAGCCTAGAAAGTTTTTTTTTTCAGGGTTCAAGGGTATCAATCCAGTGATCGTAGTTTATCACGAAATTTCTTTATTTGATCCTAAATTGTAACTTCCTGGATCATTTTAAGCTACAAGAGAGATCATGTCAAAGAATTGTCGATTTATGCCATGTTGTGCTGCAACACAATAATTTCGGTTTATATAAGGTCTTAGATAACTGATCAATCAAAACTACCAAGGTATTATCATATTCATTACTGATGTCAGAGGCCATACTGGCGCGCGGTGGCCTCTTCGTCCCATTTATGATGTCCATAAAAAATGAGCTGTTATTGTAGACTGCTTGTCAAGCGAAACTTACCGATATGATCTTTCGGAAGTCCCCGAAGCCAGTTTTAAGGCACGTGCAGATTTGTCGCGGCGGCTGCTAAAAATAGAACGCAAGTTGGAAGCAGCGCTGAACATAAAATTCGAAACGCCAACGAACTCACCTGTGAAAGGTACTGCAGGTGCGAACAAGGAGATGGCGAACGTTTCTGAGAAAAAACTCTTCTTCGTTGTTGTGGCTAATCCACCTGAAATATCAAATCTCACGGAAAAAAGACAGTTGATTGATGAGTGTGGCATTAGCGAGACTGATATTTCTATCAAGTCATCAAAAAGTCGTTGGCTGATCAAAGTTTCCAACCGGGTTTCGGCTGAAAAAATTGCAAGAAAACTGAAAAGTGACACTGCGACAACGAAATTGACCGAGTCCGTTTTCATCGGCGTTGTGAAAGGGATACCTAGTTGTGTAACAGAAAAAGACTTAAAAACTGCCTCACCAGAATGCACAAGAGCTATCCGTATCGGAAGCTCGTCAACTTTCAAAATGTATTTTCCGACAGAAAGTGCCCTTTTCTCTGCAATCCGACACGGTATTCGGATCGAATATGATTGCTTTCGGATAGAGAAATTCCTGTTTATTCCGAAACGCTGCTACAATTGCCAACATTATGGACACGTAGCTTCCGACGGCAAAGTGTGCTAGATGCTCTGGAGGACATACCTCCAGTCCTGAGCAACCGTGTTCTGCCCCTATGAAATGTGCAAATTGTGGAATTAAGAGACATCCCTCTTATAGCATCAAGTGTAAAAAACTAAACGAAATTTCAAAATTTCCTGGCTGACTCACCAACTCATCCGTTGTTACCCTTGCTGAAAGTTTTCTTATGCACAGAGTACGAAGAGCAGTCTTCCTGTTATAAAAATAAGTTTTTAATGCTTAAGTTCCTTTTTCTTTTTATATAGTACTCCGTCAATCCCCTTTTTTAGACGGGTAAGAAATACATAATTATTATTATTATTATTATATACCCTGTTGCATAGTTGTACCCAAGCTGTTATGCGTAAGGGTAAAGGGATCTTTCATGGCAGGGGGGGGGGGTACTAGTGCATAATGAGGACACTTTTATATATTGTACAAGGAAAGCAGTCACGAAAAACTCGTCAAACAGGCTATTCTCAAGAGACCGCTATACATAAATGACTGCAAAGCCGTGGTTTCTTAATGAGTTACAATATTTAACCGATTGTTTTTTGGGGTTTAAGGGGGAAAAAGGTACCCCGGTTTGGTTAGGTTACGTATTTAATATATGCTATGCTTCACCCCCACCCCCCTAATGTGCAAATATATAGCCCAAATTTGTTTATAAACTATTATATATTCATCCCATTTTATTTCATTTCATTAGCATTAACCAAGCTTGACTTCTTTAGCAGTATATAGAAGTGTCCTCGTTATGTAGCGAGGGGGTACCTAAAGCCTAAAAGATTGTATTTTCGGTCTAATTTTAAAAATTTGTCGTTACAGATGCTTGATATAAATATTGATGGGATTACTGTAAATAACACCTGGCCTCCTTGACAGTTTCCTTTGTTACTTCAGTAGTATTTAGCGGTTGCCTTTTCAGTATTGAAACATTCTGATAAAATTTGAACTTAGGTGTAAAGAGCAGGTATTGGATAGGGTTGACTTTCTCTCTTTTGTTCAACCCTTATGCTAAAATGTGTCTTTTATTAATGCTTCAATAACGAATGATCTAACAAGAATAATATAGTGTGAAGTTCTATGGAAGCTTTACTTGAATAGCCTGTCTCGGTTATTCAAGGTCTATTTTAAATAAAGGTTCCTTTAGCAGTTGTGTTTATTTTTTTTAGATTAACTATTCTTGGAGTGATTGAAATGTGTTGGAATACATATCCATCAACCGTTGTTAGCAGTGGCGCTTTACATATTTGTCATCTGGCAATTTTAGGAGGGATGTCTTATAATGGCGTGCAAAAAGGTGACTACGAATCTCAGGACTTTGGACGCTCCAGGATAAAGAAAAATATCTAATCCATTTTCTATTAAAAAAAATATTCTAGTCCTGTTTTGCACTTAAATAAATATCGAACTTTTTTATGCTCTGAATGGAACCAACGTTTAGTTTTAATTTGCTTTAGTATGAAAATCACATATAATAATCGGCATAACTGGAGTCTCTTATGAGACCTCGTGTGGAATGGTACGGGCTTGGAAAAAAATTTGTCATTAATTTGAGGTTTTACTAAAAAATTAATTTACTATCAAATTTTCAAAGAAGCAGGTATTTTTGTATTCTTAAACAAAATATCAGAAATATCGACTTGTTTTCAGTGAATCACCAACAACCATTTGAACGCTATTTTTTTCAGAGGGGATCGTGTTGAAGGATTTCTGAGCTCACTGACTACAAGATTGGGGGTGCTATTGCAATATAGAACAAGGCGGTTGCGTCAAAATTTAGAAAAAGTCTTTTTAGTCAAAACGGTCAAAATCTTGAACAATATCCCTCCATGTGTGACAAAATACAACTAAAATGGCTACCATTGTGTTGGCTACTATTACCCCTACCATTCACACGTCATTTACTATTACCACAAGGAACCCTTTTGAAGACAAATTAAACTCACAAGTTATGATGAAACCAAAGATCTTGAAGTCCTTACTGATTACAACCACTCTCCCATCCCCGTATTAAGATGAGCGACTAAACCTCAATCTGTCATTGTTTGAGGTTTTACTGAATGGTGTATTTCAACTAGTTTCAAGAGAGTAATCATACATAATGTTAGTATCAGAATGTTTGTATCTACCTTTTAGCCTTAAACGTCCTGAACTCATCAAGTGTTGCTTTGAAACAATCCATAGGGCTTTACTCATGGTGGGAACAGAATAATACTGTGAAGCACTATGGTTAGCTTCAAAGATGCATGTAGTTCGTTGTTTGCTGGCTTTATTTCTTTATTTATCTATAATGCTACGAACTTATCCCAATTGTTGCAAAGGTTACTGAGTATCCCGGCGCTTTGACTAAATACAAAGCACGAGGAGTATCCACAGAGTGATGAAAAAGCTGCAAATCTAGACATTTTTTGGAAAATATACAATTTTATGAATTTATTCGGCTATAGAAGTGTATATTATAAATGCACACAGATTAAAAGCGAATTTTGTTTCCTTGGTCCCTTTTTGGCTAGAATTTCGTCACTTCTGCTATGTCTCAAGAAAGATATCTCTGAATGTTTTGACTGGCAAACCCATTCAGCCAAGTCCCTGCAATAGAATTTCTGAGGTATTTTATCAAGGTAGAAAAAACTTCTCAGTCGAACTTGCAGACACGGACAAGGTAGCAAAACCTTTTAACAGTACGAAGATTGGGAGATAAAATCCTGTCGTATGCATTTATGGCGTCTACAATTTTTTTTTTTTTGGGGGGGGGGGTAAAGTTACATTCTAAGAAAAGGATTCTAAAGTACTTGAGCCTGATTCGACTCTAATCTGGAACTTCTTATGCCAAACTGCCAGAGATCCAATTCTGGTGTTGAACAGTTCAGTTCGATTTTGGCCAAATCACTTTCATAAAGGATTTTGTCAGTAGGTAAAAGGCACCTAAGCCTGCAGAGCATAGTATTATGTTTTGCAAACCTATGTAGGAGTATGTGGACAGCATCTGTCGACAATTTGGTTGAAATTTCAGTAAAAAGCAATTGGGGATCTTTAATGTGCAACAGTTTAACCAAAAAGAGTTAACAAGATTTATTTAAAATAAGAAATACAAACTTTTATGAATTTTTATATAAAGTAGTGCCTTTTGTTGTGGCTATAATGGTACGTAGAAAAACATTTTCGCTATGTAACCTCCAAGTAAGGGTGGGGAAGTTGTCGGGTATGAAAAAAAAAACCTGAAAAATATTCGAAAACACAGGACATTTCTGCGCTAATGGAATATGCAAAAAGTCACAGTCCTCAGTCTGGTTTTTGTTCTGTTAGTAGTTTAGTTACACTTAGTTTTGTTATCCTTGCCTAATATTGCTGTTGTTGTATTTTTATACAAATTTCTTTAGTGCCAATAATATCCTGTTTTCTCAAGTATCAGCTCTGTTTATTTATTTGTCTTGAACTACATAGTCCCTGAGATTTATTTATGAATTTTTTTTATAAATGGTTTGGAAAAGATACCTAGTGGCTTTCTATTATGAGTATAAGCTTCAGCTTATTGCTGGAGGTTCTTTTGTCCTCCGCCCTCAACGGCAAGATCTTCTAAGATTTTCCCTCTATCTGTAAAAAAAAAACAACAAAAAAACAAAAACAAAAAAAACGACTTATACAATGTTTTTCATTTGAGGCCTATTTATAAAACAGTTTAACTTTCTAGTCCAATCTTGATTCTTTAACATTTGATCCCTATCAACGAGAACCAAGAAGAGCTATATGACAACCATAGAAAACAAACCAGCTTTACGGCAACCTTATAACCTGAAACATAACAATTGCATCATATAGCTCAACGCATTAGCAGTCTCCAATGGCCGTATGTGGTTTTAGCACATACAATAGCATTCAGTACAATGTACCAGAAATTGTTCTCTATTTTATTTTAGGGTGATGATTCTTACTCTGGAAAATCAAAACCTCATGTTATTACTGGAAGTAATATCAAACAGTTCGTGGTAACGAACTGTAAGTAAGGAGCGACCCGGCTCAATAGTAACCGAAACTCTAAAAAAAGACATTTTGATACCAATAGATAGATCAAAAGAATCAAATTTTCATGCTCATTTTAAATATACATGTTTCATCAAGTTTAGTCTTACCAATCAAAAGTTACGCACCTGAGAAAATTTGCCTTATTTTCGAAAAAAGGGGGAAACAGCCCCTAAAAGTCATAGCACTTTAAACTCGCACCATCAGATTCAGCGTTTCAGAGAACCCTACAGTAGAAGTTTCAAGCTCCTATCTGCAAAAATGTGGAATTTTGTATTTTTTGCCAGAAGAAACATCGCGGATGCGTGTTTATTATTATTTTTTTTTCCAGGGGTGATCGCATCGATCCAGTAGTCCTAGAATATCGTGAGAGGACTCATTCGAACGGAAATTAAAAGTTCTAGTGCCCTTTTTAAGTGACCCAAAAAATTGGAGGGCAACTTGGCCCCCATAGCCATTTTGTTCAGCATAGTCGAAAATCTGATAAAGAAGTCTTTGAGGATGACTTAAGCCCCCAAAGTTCATAGGGGAAGGGCTGCTAGTCATGAACTTTGCCCATTGTTTACACATAGTATTGGTTATTGGGAAGTATACAGACATTTTCAGGAGGGATTTTTCTGGTGGGGGGGGGCAGAGTAGGGGATTACGGGGGATGATCTTTCCATGGAGGCTGTTTCCTTGGGGGAAAGGACTTTTCTATGAAGGAGGTGCCGGATTTCCCAGCAAACAAGTTTTCTTCAACTGAAAGTAAGGAGCAACATTAAAACTTAAAATGAACAGAAATTATTACGTATATGAGGGTGCTCACCCCCATGTCAATACCTTGCTCTGTACGACAAAGTTTTTTTTAGTACTTTCAAAAGAACTTTCTATTCTATTTAACCGGCCTTTGTGGATCAGGGGTTTGGGATTCGAACAACATTCGAATTTTAGCGTAAAGGGCGAGGTATAGACTAGGGGGCGAACTCCCCAATATACGTAATAAAAACATACGAATATAGAAGTTCGATACGTAAGTTACGTCAGAACAAAATTTCGAGAAAGCCATTTAGCCAAAAAAAAAGCAAAATTAATGTGCAAATTTCGTTTTAATTATTCATGTACGGAGAGCCAAAATCGAAGCTGCATTAATTCAAAAACGTTCAGAAATTAAATAAAAGAAAATAAATTTTTTTAACTAAAAGTAAGGAGCGAGTAGATAGTACGTATTGAATTCTGCAGCCTGTATAGCAATTCCTATATTATTTGCGTACGGCACGTTCCATGGTAGCTTTCCAAGGCATAGTCTACAGCCAGCGGTTATTTGGCAGTGTATAATGTGGTCAAACAGGTTTTTTTTCTGTTTTTGTTGTCAATTGCACCATGAATGTACGTCATGAGTTCACATACACATTCTTAAAACTACACGTGATTAAACACGTTATAAAACTACGTGCTATTTGCTTATGTCCTGTTGGTACCATTCCAAACGAGTGGGGATTCCCCGCCTGTTCCTAAACATTGCAAAAAAGATAACAGTATGAATGGGGGATTCCCCGCACAAATTTGTTTCAACTCCAAGTTTTTCAACCAGAGTGGGTTTTTTTTCGAGCTGACGCCTGTTTTTTAGGCAGCCAATCAGAGAATTGCTTAACAATTCGTCATTGAAACCCCGTATAAAATGTTCATGCTTTGGAATTTAATTTCATTATTTTCACCAGTAAATTCAAATTTCAGGGGGACTTAGCCCCCCTCCCCCCTCCAACAACACAAGCCATAAAATATGATGTGTATACTCGATAGAAAACGCTAAGTTTGCTTTTTTCTATTATGTAAAACAAAAACTCTCTCATCCACTGCTGTGTTACAATCATAATTCCTTACTTTTAATTATTTCGTTCAAAAAATGCCCCTTTTTCCCAATTATCAGAAAATCTTTTTTCCAGTCTAAAAACCACATGTGTTTATAATTACGGAGAGTCCCTTGTGAAGTCAGAGTTTAAACGTGTCTTTATCTGAGTTATGAAAACAAAAGGTTGATGATTAAGACAAGGATTTGTGTAATTCTAAACGCTTTGGCCATTCAAAAGCGAGGATTTCTGTTAAATAAATAATTCTTATACATTTTAAAATAGCTTATTTCGTTCCAAAGCTTGACTTTTTTCATAACCAAAGGTTCACATTTGACTCAAAGAAATGTATTTTCTATAATTTCCTTACAAAAACTAGTGTTTACCTTCAAAAAAAAGCTTTATAGTTTAGTTTTTACGGAAATGGCTTATTTTCGTTCCAAAGCTGGGCTTTTTCATAACCAAAGGTTCACATTTGACTCAAAGAAATGTATTCTCTATAATTTCCTTACAAAAACTAGTGTTTACGGTCAAAAAAAGCTTTATAGTTTAGTTTTTACGGAAATGGCATATTTTCGTTCCAAAGCTTGGCTTTTTCAGGGCTTGAAATGTATTTTCTATAATTTCCTTACAAAAACTAGTGTTTACCTTCAAAAAAAAAGCTTTATAGTTTAGTTTTTACGTAAATGGCTTATTTTCGTTCCAAAGCTGGGCTTTTTCATAACCAAAGGTTCACATTTGACTCAAAGAAATGTATTTTCTATAATTTCCTTACAAAAACTAGTGTTTACGGTCAAAAAAAAGCTTTATAGTTTAGTTTTTTACGGAAATGGCATATTTTCGTTCCAAAGCTTGGCTTTTTCAGGGCTTGAGTTGCACGGGGGTTGAGTTGCACGAGGGTTCAGTTACACGGGGGTTCGGTTACATGCGGATTCAGTTACACGGGGTTTAGTTAAATGTGGTTGAGTTGCATAGTCTCGTTGGAAAAAATTGGAGTTCATACTTAAACAGTTCTATTAAGAGCTATTGCTATGGAAATGGCTCATTTTTGAATCGAAACTAGGCTTTTCTGACTGAAGATACACATT
Organism: Artemia sinica; assembly: GCA_027921565.1. Classification (NCBI taxonomy): domain Eukaryota; kingdom Metazoa; phylum Arthropoda; class Branchiopoda; order Anostraca; family Artemiidae; genus Artemia; species Artemia sinica. Next base: position 48,344,144 of record CM051260.1, on the reverse strand, counting down.
ATAATCAGAGAAATGTGTTTTGATAGTATTTTCTATATTTTCGTTGGAAAAAATTGGAGTTCATACTTAAACAGTTCTATTAAGAGCTATTTTTTATGGAAATGGTTTTATGAGGGCTGGCGTATCTGATGAAATAATTTAGGTCGTATGATCAATTTAATTTATTTTTTAATTCAGTAGTTTTTCAGTAAGGACAGTCGATATCCTAAAAGTGTTTGATTCAAACTTTTACCTTGAGCATAATTCTTGTAGGCTACCTTTTAAAATAGATTTACGGTGCACGAGGGTTCAGTTAAAGGGGGTACAGTTACACGGGGGTTTAGTTAAATGGGGTCGAGTTGCACGAGGGTTCAGTAGCACGGGGGTTCAGTTGTACGGGGTTTCGGTTATCAGGGGTTCAGTTACATGGGGGGTTCAGTTGCACGGGGGTTTAGTTAACTGGGGCTTGAGTTGCACGGGAGTTGAGTTGCACGAGGGTTCAGTTGAACGGGGGTTCAGTTACATGCGGATTCAATTACACGGAGTTTAGTTAAATGTGGTTGAGTTGCATAGTCTCGTTGGAAAAAATTGGAGTTCATACTTAAACAGTTCTATTAAGAGCTATTGCTATGGAAATGGCTCATTTTTGAATCGAAACTATGCTTTTCTGACTGAGGATACACATTTGGATCAGAAAGACGTGAAAATGTACACAATTGAAACAGAGAAGTGCGCGCACGTAACCTCGTCTAAATGAACCTTAAAAAACGAAATAAAGCTATGTCGACTTTGCATGTTGATTTCATGACATTATTTTAGGTTTTTTTTATTTACTGACCTTCAGTTGTTGTGATTTTAAAGGTTTCTCTTTTATTTCAACCAATCATGTTTAACAAAAAAAAAAACAATGGAATTATTTACTGACCTTCAGTTGTTGTGATTTTAAAAGTTCTGTTTTTGTTTCAACCAATTGTGTTTAACAAGAAAAAACAAAGGAATCATTTACTGATCTTTAGTTGTTGTGATTTTAAAAGTTCCGCTTTTATTTCAGTCAATCGTGTTTAACAAAAAAAAAAAATAGAATTATTTACTGACCTTCAGTTGTTGTGATTTTAACAGTTCTGCTTTTATTTCAGCCAATCGTGTTTAACAAAAAAAAACAAAGGAATCATTTACTGACCTTCAGTTGTTGTGATTTTAAAAGTTCCGCTTTTATTTCAGCCAATCATGTTTAACAAAAAAAAAACAACGGAATTATTTACTGACCTTCAGTTGTTGTGATTTTAAAAGTTCCGCTTTTATTTCAGCCAATCGTGTTTAACAAAAAAAAAACAAAGGAATCATTTACTGGCCTTCAGTTGTTGTGATTTTAAAAGTTCCGCTTTTATTTCAGCCAATCCTGTTTAACAAAAAACAACAACGGAATTATTTACTGACCTTCAGTTGTTGTGATTTTAAAAGTTCTGCTTTTGTTTCAGTCAATCATGTTTAACAAAAAAAAACAAAGGAATTATTTACCGACCTTCAGTTGTTGTGATTTGAAAAGTTCCGCTTTTATTTCAGCCAATTGGGTTTAACAAAAAAAAGGAATTATTTACTGACCTTTAGTTGTTGTGATTTTAAAAGTTCCGCTTTTATTTCAGCCAATCGTGTTTAACAAAAAAAAAACAAAGGAATCATTTACTGACCTTGAGTTGTTGTGATTTTAAAGTTCCGCTTTTATTTCAGCCAATCGTGTTTAACAGAAAAAAAAAAAACAAAAAAAAAAAAGAATTATTTACTGACCTTCAGTTGTTGTGATTTTAAAAGTTCTGCTTTGTTTCAGCCAATCGTGTTTAACGAAAAAAAAAACAAAAGGAATTATTTACTGACCTTTAGTTGTTGTGATTTTAAAAGTTCCGCTTTTATTTCAGCCAATCGTGTTTAACAAAAAAAAAACAATTGAATTATTTACTGACCTTGAGTTGTGATTTTAAGAGTTTCGCTTTTATTTCAACCAATCGTGTTTAGCAAAAAGAAACAATGGAATTATTTACTGACCTTAAAAGTTCTGCTTTTGTTTCAATCAATCGTGCTTAACAAAAAAAACAAAAGAATCATTTACTGACCTTCAGTTGTTGTGATTTTAAAAGTTCCTCTTTTATTTCAACCAATCGTGTTTAATAAAAAAAAACAATGGAATTATTTACTGACCTTCAGTTGTTGTGATTTTAAAAGTTTGGCTTTTGTTTCAACCAATTGTGTTTAACAAAAAAAAACAAAGGATTCATTTACTATCCTTCAGTTGTTGTGATTTTAAAAGTTCCGCTTTTATTTCAACCAATCGTGTTTAACAAAAAAAAAACAAAGGATTCATTTACTGTCCTTCAGTTGTTGTGATTTTAAAAGTTCCGCTTTTATTTCAACCAATCGTGTTTAACAAAAAAAAACAAAGGAATTATTTACTGACCTTCAGTTGTTGTGATTTTAAAAGTTCCGCTTTTATTTCAGCCAATCGTGTTTAACAAAAAAAAACAAAGGAATTATTTACTGACCATGAGGTGGGATTTTAAGAGTTCCGCTTTTATTTCGGCCAATCGTGTTTAACAAAAAAAAACAAAGGAATTAATTACTGACCTTCAGTTGTCGTGATTTTAAAAGTTCCGCTTTTGTTTCAGTCAGTCGTGTTTAAAAAAAAAAAACAAAGGAATTATTTACTGACCTTCAGTTGTTGTGATTTTAACAGTTCTGCTTTTATTTCAGCCAATTGTGTTTAACAATAAACAAACAACCGAATTATTTACTGACCTTGAGTTGTGATTTTAAAAGTTCTGTTTTTGTTTCAGCCAATCGTGTTTAACAAAAAAAAAACAATGGAATTATTTACTGACCTTCAGTTGTTGTGATTTTAAAAGTTCCGCTTTTATTTCAGCCAATCGTGTTTAACAAAAAAAAAACAAAAGGAATTATTTACTGACCTTCAGTTGTGATTTTAAAAGTTCCGCTTTTATTTCAGCCAATCGTGTTTAACAAAAAAAAACAAGGAATTATTTACTAACCTTTAGATGTTGTGATTTTAAAAGTTCCGCTTTTATTTCAGCCAATCGTGTTTAACAAAAAAAAAATGAATTATTTACTGACCTCGAGGTGGGATTTTAAGAGTTCCGCTTTTATTTCAGCCAATCGTGTTTAACAAAAAAAAACAAAGGAATTAATTACTGACCTTCAGTTGTTGTGATTTTAAAAGTTCCGCTTTTGTTTCAGTCAGTCGTGTTTGAAAAAACAAAGGAATTATTTTTTATTTCAGCCGATCGTGTTTAACAAAAAAAAACAAAGGAATTAATTACTGACCTTCAGTTGTTGTGATTTTAAAAGTTCCGCTTTTGTTTCAGTCAGTCGTGTTTTGAAAAAACAAAGGAATTATTTACTGACCTTCAGTTGTTGTGATTTTAACAGTTCCGCTTTTATTTCGGCCAATCGTGTTTAACAAAAAAAACAAAGGAATCATTTACTGACCTTCAGTTGTTGTGATTTTAAAAGTTCCGCTTTTATTTCAGCCAATCGTTTTTAACAAAAAAAAACAAAGGAATCATTTACTGACCTTGAGTTGTTGTGATTTTAAAAGTTCCGCTTTTATTTCAACCAATCGTGTTTAACAAAAAAAAATTAGAATTATTTACTTGTTTTGGTTCAAAAATGAACCATTTCCATAAAAATAGCTCTTAATAGAACTTTTTAAGCGTGAACTCCTATTTTTCAGACGAAATTATAGAAAATAACGTCAAAACACACTTCTCTGTCTCAATTGTGTACATTTTCACGTTTTCTGATCCAAATGTGTATCCTCAGTCAGAAAAGCATAGTTTCGATTCAAAAATGAGCCATTTCCATAGCAATAGCTCTTAATAGAACTGTTTAAGTATGAACTCCAATTTTTTCCAACGAGACTATGCAACTCAACCACATTTAACTAAACTCCGTGTAATTGAATCCGCATGTAACTGAACCCCCGTTCAACTGAACCCTCGTGCAACTCAACTCCCGTGCAACTCAAGCCCCATTTAACTAAACCCCCGTGCAACTGAACCCCCCATGTAACTGAACCCCTGTATAACCGAAACCCGTACAACTGAACCCCCGTGCTACTGAACCCTCGTGCAACTCGACCCCATTTAACTAAACCCCCGTGTAACTGTACCCCCTTTAACTGAACCCTCGTGCACCGTAAATCTATTTTAAAAGGTAGCCAACAAGAATTATGCTCAAGGTAAAAGTTTGAATCAAACACTTTTAGGATATCGACTGTCCTTACTGAAAAACTACTGAATTAAAAAATAAATTAAATTGATAATACGACCTAAATTATTTCATCAGATACGCCAGCCCTCATAAAACCATTTCCATAAAAAATAGCTCTTAATAGAACTGTTTAAGTATGAACTCCAATTTTTTCCAACGAAAATATAGAAAATACTATCAAAACACATTTCTCTGATTATAATGTGTATCTTCAGTCAGAAAAGCCTAGTTTCGATTCAAAAATGAGCCATTCCCATAGCAATAGCTCTTAATAGAACTGTTTAAGTATGAACTCCAATTTTTTCCAACGAGACTATGCAACTCAACCACATTTAACTAAACCCCGTGTAACTGAATCCGCATGTAACCGAACCCCCGTGTAACTGAACCCTCGTGCAACTCAACCCCCGTGCAACTCAAGCCCTGAAAAAGCCAAGCTTTGGAACGAAAATATGCCTTTCCGTAAAAACTAAACTATAAAGCTTTTTTTTGACCGTAAACACTAGTTTTGTAAGGAAATTATAGAAAATACATTTCTTTGGGTCAAATGTGAACCTTTGGTTATGAAAAAGCCCAGCTTTGGAACGAAAATAAGCCATTTCCGTAAAAACTAAACTATAAAGCTTTTTTGAAGGTAAACACTAGTTTTTGTAAGGAAATTATAGAAAATACATTTCAAGCCCTGAAAAAGCCAAGCTTTGGAACGAAAATATGCCATTTCCGTAAAAACTAAACTATAAAGCTTTTTTTGACTGTAAACACTAGTTTTTGTAAGGAAATTATAGAAAATACATTTCTTTGAGTCAAATGTGAACCTTTGGTTATGAAAAAGCCCAGCTTTGGAACGAAAATGAGCCATTTCCGTAAAAACTAAACTATAAAGCTTTTTTTTGAAGGTAAACACTAGTTTTTGTAAGGAAATTATAGAAAATACATTTCTTTGAGTCAAATGTGAACCTTTGGTTATGCAAAAAGTCAAGCTTTGGAACGGAGTAAGCTATTTTAAAATGTATAAGAATTATTTATTTAACAGAAATCCTCGCTTTTGAATGGCCAAAGCGTTTAGAATTACACAAATCCTTGTCTTAATCATCAACCTTTTGTTTTCATAACTCAGATAAAGACACGTTTAAACTCTGACTTCAAAAGGGACTCTCCGTAATTATAAACACATGTGGTTTTTAGACTGGAAAAAAGATTTTCTGATAATTGGGAAAAAGGGGCATTTTTTGAACGAAATAATTAAAAGTAAGGAATTATGATTGTAACACAGCAGTGTATGAGAGAGTTTTTGTTTTACATAATAGAAAAAAGCATACTTAGCGTTTTCTATCGAGTATACACATCATATTTTATGGCTTGTGTTGTTGGAGGGGGGAGGGGGGCTAAGTCCCCTGAAATTTGAATTTACTGGTGAAAATAATGAAATTAAATTCCAAAGCATGAACATTTTATACGGGGTTTCAATGACGAATTGTTGAGCAATTCTCTGATTGGCTGCCTAAAAAACAGGTGTCAGCTCGAAAAAAAACCACTCTGGTTGAAAAACTTGGAGTTGAAACAAATTTGTGCGGGGAATCCCCCATTCATACTGTTATCTTTTTTGCAATGTTTAGGAACAGGCGGGGAATCCCCACTCGTTTGGAATGGTACCAACAGGACACAAGCAAATAGCACGTAGTTTTATAACGTGTTTAATCACGTGTAGTTTTAAGAATGTGTATGTGAACTCATGATGTACATTCATTGTGCAATTGACAACAAAAACAGAAAAAAAAACCTGTTTGACCACATTATACACTGCCAAATAACCGCTGGCTGTAGACTATGCCTTGGAAAGCTACCATGGAACGTGCCTACCGCAAATAACATAGGAATTGCTATACAGGCTGCAGAATTCAATACGTACTATCTACTGGAGCGACATTAAAACTAAAAATTAACAGAAATTATTCCAGTATATAAAAGGGGCTGTCCCCTCCTCAACGCCTCGCTCTTTATGCTAAAGTTTGACTGCATCAAAACTTTATTTTTTAAAACAATAAAAAACTTTAGCGTAAAGAGCGAGGCGTTGAGGAGGGGACAACCCCTTTCATATACGGAATAATTTCAGTTCGTTTTTAGTTTTAATGTCGTTCCTTACTTTCAGTTAAAAAAAAACTTGTTTTTTTTATTTAATATAAGGTAAACGGTCCTTTCCGTGGTACTAAGAACTCATAATCTCCAGTACAAGAGCCACCAGGCTCGCAAGCTTTGATAAAGAATACCCCATCAATCACGTCAAAAAAACGGCAAAGACAGCATATTGTTAGCCAGCCATACAGGTAAAGTGGTTATGGCCCCACAAATTGAACTATCCGTTGGCCTCCATAGTGAGGTCTATTCCATGGTATCAAGAGCTTATAATCCCAGTAGCAGGAGCAGAAGATCTCATAAGCTACAAAAATGAAGAAAAACATCCCACTAATCATATCACAAAAGCGGGTATGATTCGCGGTCTTCATGGAATATTTATGACACCACAGATTGTAAAATATTCATGACACGATGCATTAAACTACCCATTGGCCCTCCGAAGAAGGTCTCTTTGCTTCTTGTTGTATGACCGTAAATAGCTACGCTCAATCTGATGCCAAGACAGTTACAAACGCTGCCTTTGTTCATTTTGACAACTAACTGTAGAAGTTTGTTCAGTAGTTGTGGGAGTGTTTGAGTGAAAGTTTTAGAAGTGGAAGGAGTTTCGAATGATTAACATCTTTTTGACTGTAAACTCGAGTCCAAAATATAGTTAAATCTCAGGTATTAGCTTTTTCGTCATCATACTTGATATCTAAGAAAAAAAAAGGAAGAAAAAAGCAAAGAAGCTATTCCACTTAATCAGTCAATGCCTATTTCAAGCTAGATAAAAAGTACCTTACATGATTGTGTTCCTACCTCAGAAAGCAATATATCAAAGTAGGACCAAAACTTTGATCATGCTTCGTATTTAGTTTTTTTCTTCCCTTCTTGGGGCAATCACCGAAATTTCCCAGCTATCTCACCATCCCTCCACCGAAAAGAAAACCTTTGCAACTGCAAAAACGACTGGTCATGTTCAAAATTTTAATCCATCGTGATATAATAACAATAATTTAAAATTCAGAGGAAATAAACATAGCATCAAAAATAGAAAAGTAAAATAAGATTGAATAGTTTAGAAAAATAAAGTAAGGTCTTTGAAAATCGTACCTGAACACTAATTTCACTCAGGCATTCAGATAAAGAATCCAGCCACGAATGCAGGTATTACATTATCTGGATAACAATTACCAAAGTGGTAAAAAAAGGCAATTAAACAAAAATCAAATGAACTTAGAGGAAATAGTAAAAACGAAGAAATTTCTGGAATGCGTAGAACCTGCTTTCCACAACCGTGCCTGAATAAACCGTAATCCAATTCTGTTTATCCGATAGATTTCAAAAAAGAAAAAATGAATCGAACTCCTTCACGTTTTCTACAACCTTAACTTTTTAATTTTTCTCATATTCTTATCCTATAAAACCTATAGAACAACTTTAAAACAAAATTTCTTACAGTAAATACAATCAATTTCACAAATAAAAAAAAAGAAAAAAAAACTAATTTCAGCCGCATAAGGACTTAAAATAAAAATAATGACTTTGGCAAAAAAAAAGTATTACCATCAATAAAAAAGATATGGCGAAAAGAAATCTAAACAGTATAACTACAACCATGCAATGAATATTTGGAGTATATTCAGATCTAGACTGTGAACCCAAAGAATGTGAGCTTTTAGTGTGAAAAAACACAAAATTGTGCAAAAATATGATTCAGAATATAGTTGTAGACACGAGAGGAGAGAATTAGACTGCCCCTCCTTAAATTTGACCTCAAGACCAAAACCACTAGAGTTTTTTTTTTCTAGAAATGACAACATAACTCCCTCAAAATCTTCTTCCACACCCAAGCAATTTCACAGGGGAGAAGAGGAAATTCATCAAAAAAAAAGGCAAATTGTATGGAAATCAAAAGAACTGTGGAACGAATCTTGAGACTTCAGAAGATTTGAGCCAAGTAGCCAGCCCTTGTATAAATTACATGCACTCCCCCCCCCCCCCCAATGATTTTGACAACAGTTTACATTTATTGTCACAGAAAGCTTGAACAGAACCATTATTTTTCCAAGAAATTAAATATTTAAAAATAGAACAACAAGTAGTTTAGCTGGTCATTTACGGGGAATGAAATTCTGAGGGGGGGGGATTAAA
>CM051260.1:48313118-48330618 GCA_027921565.1 Artemia sinica | reverse complement strand
GGTGTGCAAGCTGTTTATGTTAAGGGAAACGTGCCAACTGATAAACTCTTACTAGAAAAATGTGATAAAAACATAGCATTATTCAATTTAGAAGACTTCAAATGTGAAAAATACCTGCATTCAGTCCATGACCCAGAAGATGAAGTTAGATATTTTGCTCAATGGATACCGGAAAAGATACCTGACATGGAAAAATGCATCAGATATCCAAAGTCCTAAACTTGCTCCTCCTCATATCAAATGGATTAAGCTTCTTTTTTAAATATGTCATTATTTTTTTTTCAAATGTTTTTAAATATGTTTAAGCAATAAATATCTTAACCCTCAACCGTTTTATTCTTTAGAATAGTCTATCGCCATGAAAATTATACTTTCAGATTCAACATGTCAGGGAACACACTTTCAAGTTCAGCATGTTGGAGAACCCTAAATAGTCACCCCTAAAAAGGTAAGTTAACCCTAAAAGGTTAAAGAATTTCCCTGAAATTACACTTTCAGATCCAACAGTCAGGGTGCAAACTTTCAGGTTCAGCATGTAGGAGAACCCTAAATGCTCATCCCTAAAAAGGTAAGTTAACCCTAAACGCTTAAAGAATTTCTCTGAAATCACACTTTCAGGTTCAGCATGTAGGAGAACCCTAAATGCTCATCCCTAAAAAAGGTAAGTTAACCCTAAACGCTTAAAGAATTTCTCTGAAATCACACTTTCAGATTCAGCATGTAGGAGAACCCTAAATGCTCATCCCTAAAAAAGGTAAGTTAACCCTAAACGCTTAAAGAATTTCTCTGAAATCACACTTTCAGGTTAGGTAGGACCCCAAACCACACTACCCCAACCCCGAAGTAACCCCCCGGCCCCAAAGCCCCCGGGCCCCCAAAGACCCTCCGGACCCCGCAATACTTTTCAAAAGGCTTTATTATATCTTTCAGAACAAGTTCTTTTCTTAATATCCTTCCTAAACCCATTTTACAAGTTGAAGTACCCATACTTTTCACCCACAACTTTACTTTACAGCTTTTGAATGCTCCAACACCAAGCAATACTTTTCAAATGGCATTTCAGAACAAGTTATTTTCTTAATGTCCTTCCTAAACCCATTTTACAAGTTGAAGTTCCCATCCTTTTCACCCACAACTTTACTTTACAGCTTTTTGAATGCCCCAACTCCAAGCAATACTTTTCAAAAGGCATTTCACAACCAGTTCCTTTTCTTAATGTCCCTCCTAAGCCCATTTTACAAATTGAAGTACCCATCCTTTTCACACACAACATTACTTCACAGCTCTTGAAGGCCACAACACCAAGCAATACTTTTCAATGCATTTCACAACAAGTTCTTTTCTTAATGACCCTCCTAAACCCATTTTACAAGTTGAATTACCCATCCTTTTCAACCCACAACATTACTTACAGCTTTTGAATGCCCCAACACATAGCAATACTTTTCAAATGGCATTTCAGAACAAGTTATTTTCTTAATGTCCCTCCTAAACCCATTTTACAAGTTGAAGTACCCACCCTTTTCACCCTCAACTTTACTATACTGCCTTTTTGAATGCTCCAACACCAAGCAATACTTTTCAAATGGCATTTCAGAACAAGTTATTTTCTTAATGTCCTTCCTAAACCCATTTTACAAGTTGAAGTACCCACCCTTTTCACCCACAACTTTACTTTACAGCTTTTTGAATGCCCCAACACCAAGCAATACTTTTCAAAAGGCAATTCAGAACCAGTTCCTTTCTCAATGTCCCTCATAAAACCTTTTTACAAATTGAAGTACCCATCCTTTTCACACACAAAATTACTTTACAGCTCTTGAAGACCACAACACCAAGCAATACTTTTCAATGCCTTTCATAACAAGTTCTTTTCTTAATGTCCCTCCTAAACCCATTTTACAAGTTGAAGTACCCATCCTTTTCAACCCACAACTTTACTTACAGCTTTTGAATGCCCCCAACACCTAACAATACTTTTCAAAAGGCATTTCAGAACCAGTTCCTTTCTTAATGCCCCTCCTAAACCATTTTACAAGTTGAAGTACCCATACTTTTCACCCACGACTTTACTATACTGCATTTTTGAATGCTCCAACACCAAGCAATACTTTTCAAATGGCATTTCAGAACAAGTTATTTTCTCAATGTCCTTCCTAAACCCATTTTACAAGTTGAAGTTCCCATCCTTTTCACCCACAACTTTACTTTACAGCTTTTTGAATGCCCCAACACCAAGCAATACTTTTCAAAAGGCATTTCAGAACCAGTTCCTTTTCTTAATGTCCATCATAAAACCTTTTTACAAATTGAAGTACCCATCCTTTTCACACACAACTTTACTTTACAGTCTTTTGAACGCGCCAACACCAAGCAATACTTTTCAAATACATTTCAGAACAAGTTTTTTCATAATTTCCATCCTAAACCCATTTTACAAGTTGAAGTGCCCATCCTTTTCACCCACAACTGTATTTTACAGCTTTTTGAATACCCAACATCAAGCAATACTTTTCAAAGGCATTTCAGAACTAGTTTGTTTCTTAGTGACCCTCCTAAACCCATTTTACAAATTGAAGTACCCATCCTTTTTCACCCACAACTTTACTTTACAGCTTTTTGAATGCTCCATCACCAAGCAATACTTTTCAAAGGCATTTCAGAACAATTTCTTTTCTTAATGTTCCTCCTAAACCCATTTTACAAGTTGAAGTACTCATCCTTTTCACCATAACTTTAGTATACTACTTTTTGAATGCTCCAAACACCATGCAATACTTCTCAAATGACATATCAGGAGCTAATTTTCTCATTGATGTGAAGAAAAGTTCAAGTTCTTTTCCTAACTATCCATATGAAAAGAAATAAGTTACAGATCAATTCTATTTTTCAAGAAAAAAATAAAATTTTCCACTTCAGTTCAGATTTTTTCTCAAAGAGATGGAAAAATTTAAAATTACAGTTCTAAAATTTTTCATAGAAGATACAAAAAGTTATACGTTGATCATGAAAAGTTAACTCAAGTCTGAATTTTATTAAAGAACTTACAGTTCAATTCTAATTTCTCCAGAGAAAAATAAAAATCTTCCTCTGCAGTTCTATATTTCACAAAGACACAAAGAAATTTAAATTTTTCTTCTGAATTTTCGTAGAGAAAAGAAAAAGTTATAGTTCAATTCTATTTTTTTCAAAGAAAATGACAAATGTCCAACTTTTTAATAGACATTCTAAGCGCTTAACATGCTAACGTTTTCCTAAGATAATAGAAATATAACAAAGTAATGCATAAAATATTTTTATTGAAGTAACAACATAAAAATATGTTACAGACATTATTTTACATTATTAACATCATCGAACAGCATTGAACATTCTGAATCTGTACCATAAAATAATTTATCAAGTTCTCTCTCTCTTGATACTAGAGTTACTCGCTTCTCTTAGTTCATAACCACTAGAATAATCATTCATCCATTTGAGTCATATACAATTTCCACTGGGAATGTCACCTACTGATTCAATACACGTTTCATCATAGGTATTATTTGATTCATTGACTATATGATCAATAGTAGTAATAATGCTCACTTGTGCTTCATTTTCCAATCAAATTGTCATTATATTCATTAGTAATATTGTCTGCCAATGCTCTTTTTACGTTACCCCTGCAATTTCACTGTCTATTATCACATTATTTTTACAGAGGCAGCAGTTTTGGCACGTTGACAAGATATGATTTATAATGTTGGTGGCAGCAGTAGGCTCTTCTTTTCTTTACTGATTTCATTCGAATGCTAACACCGGAAAGATGACAATAAGATCTATCAACAGCTAACATGTTACCAGAACCATTAGCTAGAAGTTGCCCATCTTCATCGACTATTATTTTAAGTTGGCATTCTCTTTGAGCACTAACTTCTCTGGAAATGATACTTTCACATATCCACGTTTTGAATGATGAAAATTCTTGACTACTCCAAAGGAATTTAACTCCTCACTGTCATGAACAACGTAGGCACACATTCCCAATAAGATCTCCACTACTACTTGTCCCATAGTTCAAATATATCTCTTTGTTAGCATTCAAGGCAACAATGACTTTATCATGTGCACACACTTTCTTCGAATAATTCATTTTCACGTCTTTTTTTAAAATATGTTTAGGTGTTTATCCCTCCAATGGTAAAAATGACTGATTTAACGAAACGCACGTAATAACTCGATAGTCTCGATAACCTACCATGGGGTACCACTGGGAAAGCCGCTCCCATTATAAGAGCAACCATAGAGTACGTTTGCTACACCCGCAAGCATGCATAGTGAGAGAAAAATACAAAGTCGACCTGGGGCGATTTTCCGGCGAGTATGGTTAGGTTTAGGTTAGGTTAGACTAGATTAAGTTAGGCTAGATTAGGTTAGGTAAAGTCAGGTTAGGTAATTAGGTTAGGTTAGCTAAGTTAGGCTAGGTTAGCTAGTAAACATCTCTCCATGTTTAAGTTAGGTTAGGTTAGGCTAGATTAAGTTATGTTAGGTTAAGTTAGGTTAGGTTAGCCTACGTACGCGCGCGTACGTAAGCTAACCTAACCTAACTTAACCTAACATAACTTAACCTAACATATAGTAAAGTTGAGGGTGAAAAGGGTGGGTACTTCAACTTGTAAAATGGGTTTAGGAGGGACATTAAGAAATAACTTGATGATTCGGGCAGAAATTAAACGTTCCCTAATTGAGTTCAAATACCGCTTCCAGGAGTCTAAATTCATAATCAGCAAAAAGAGAAATTGCATTTCTAGCTTCAGTCAGACAACGGCGCTAGTCGTTCGAATTTCGCTAAGATAATTAGTAGCAAAAACAAAATGCTAAGCACGATATTTCTAAGGAAGTTTTAAATGGCAAAAAACTGTGTGAACTCCTGAATCATCTGAAAAATCTTAAAGAGATTATTGGACGAAGATTTGCGTCCTTGGGTCGCTTGAGCCAATGGCAGGCAGTCCCTAGAGCGCAGGACGAAAGAACTGCGTTTGGGAGTGGGGGTAAATGTGTTTTTTAATTTCAATATGTATTCAGACTTAAGACGATTAGTACCGCAAATAATCTCGGTCACCATTTATTTGTCTTTGAAGTGACCCGTTGCTGTACAACTAAGCATGTAAGTTCAATAAATCTATTGTCTTTTAATATGTGTTTGTTTCTCTTGTATGTCTGAGTCTAGTCCGATAATAGGTAACTAGTTCGCCAGTCTCCATGGTAAATGCTCCCAAAGGAATCTGATCTCCAGATAGCTCAAGAAAGAAGAAGCCACACTGTATGTCTACATATTCAATTTTCTCTCATTAATTGAGAGCGGCGTTAGCCTAGTTGACACAATCTCCAGCGCTATAAGTGGCGCTATAGGAGAAATCTCTATCACCACAGTAGCGAATCTCCCATTACACAAAACCAATTTTTTCCATCGCTACAAATGGCGCGTGTCGGAAATTGGAGGAAAACTGCGAACTAGTTGGGCTATTTAAACTTTGTAATTCAAATTTGATTGTTGGGGGGATACAGACATATAAAGAAAAATTGATTAGGCCTATTGCCGCGCTAAGCTACTACAGGGAAACCCTTTAGAATATCTCATAGGAGATAATAGCCTCCCCCAAAATAGGTTAAGTAAAATAATAAATTTATTTTAAGTTGATATAAACGCAAAAAAAAAAAAAATGTCTGAAGATTTAGAAGTGAGTTATTAATAGTGCAAAAGTTAATCGCAAAAAATATAGAGATTGCAAAATCTATCCCGGAATACAATGGTCAATCAGATATTGACGAATTTAATATCCAATTGACCCAGTTTGTACAATTAACAAAAACAGACGTTGGAGCATTAAAAGACATGCTGCTTCTACGATTAAGAGGCCAGGCCCTAACCTTTCTAAAACAGGTCGAACATACCATAGGAAATAACGCCAACTTGCCAATAAATACGGTTGATGACTTGTTAAAAGCATTCAAAGAGAGATTTATAGAAACCAGTTCAATAAATAAATTAAAACATGGAGTAGTGAACTTTGATTTTTCACAAAATATAAGGGAATATCTGGATAATATACGCATTTCTGTAGAAGCAAAATACGGAAGTGGTTCTGGGCAACTGTATGAAAAAGTCATACTAAATACCTTTTTGCAAGGGCTACCCCCAAAACTATATAGAGTAGTAATATCCAAGAATATTCAGACGTTGGATCTTGCAGTCCAAGAGGTAGAACGATTAATCGAAGTTGATAAAATGGTTGCTAATCATAGTAATGCAAAAATAAATAGCCTAGGCGACTCAAACGCGAACCCAATCTTCAAGGGCGATCAGCATCCCCCAATTTCTTTTCAAGGGATAACTCCCCAGTAGCACAAAGAAACAAAACGCCAGAACCCGCTAGGCAGAAAACAGTACGTTTTCAGCCCATTAACCCTACAATAATAAGGTGCTATAACTGCAATCGTGTTGGCCACATAGCAAGAGAGTGCCACTACGTCACCAATCCCATACCAAGAAATGCTGTCGGTAATACGCAAAATTACGGTAACCATTTGTTCAGAAGAACAAATTTTAGCACCGGTCGTGCAATAGGCTATAGCCAGGGGGGATTGCGCCAATCAGTACCTTATAATGCGTACCAACCAAATTTGTATAGCCCTTTCCCCAACAGGCAAATTAATTACCGGTTTGAAAACCCAAATACTCGCCAAGGTCAATATAATGCGAGAATGCAATATAGAAATCATGAAAATTTGCCGATGAGAAATGAAAATTTTACAAGCCAACGGCACTGGCAGTCAAACGCCAGCAAATGGCACTGACACGAGACATCCACGCTACCATAATAATACATGGCAAAGACAGGCAGACGTAAATCATTTAAATATGCCTACGGAACCTAATACGTCTGAATATCTATTACAGGTACCGACAAATGAAATAAATTCTCAGGGAAACGCTTCAGGCCCCTCAGAAACATAAGTTGGACCCCGAGGGTGCCAGGGATATTTAATAGGTCCAAAACAATACTAGTGCCTTCTTGTAGTGATATTATTAACAAGTTACCTATATTTAATGATTTTTGTGTAGAAAACGTTTACTTTACGGCCTTAGTTGACAGTGGAGCTACTGTAAATATCATAAACTCTTGCGTATTTAAACATGTTGCCTCTGCACATTAGGCGACAAAAGAACCCTAATAATCCCAATTTAACAAGTGTTACAGGCCATAAATTAAATGCAAAAGGGTCAATTTGCCTAAACGTAAAAAGAGACAACAGAACCTTCATGACAAATTTTATTATATGCGATAATCTCCCATATGATGCTATTATAGGGGCAAATTTTCTAAGGTCTAATAGAATACTATTAGACGTAGCCAACGAGAGGTTGGTCTACCCAGCTAAGGTGGAGGAAAAAGTTTCTACCTTAAGAAATCGTAACAGAGGTTACGAAGATAACATAACAGTAAACAAAATTTCTAATGGTATAATGTCGAAGTATTTGGAACCTCATGTCTCGCAAAGACAGGGCATAATTGGAAATTTATTCAATTATCCTGAAAGATATCGCAGAAATGAAGTAAATTTAAATAATAACAGCATTGAATCTGCGAAAGTAAAAATAGGAGATATGCGACAGTACAGATCAAATGAAATTAAGAAAATAGTGGAATTGTGGAAAAACATAGTAAAACCCAACGTGACGCCACAAGATGCCGCAATGGCGCAGCATAGCGCCAGTATGAATCTAATAAACAATGAAAATGAAGAGAAATATTACGGATTTGCGATAAGGAAAACAAAAGTCCCTCCCAAAACGATGCAAAAAATTCAAATATCACAAATGATCGAGCCAATAATTAGCAAATCAGAAATATGGTTTGCGACACCGTCTGAAATACCCGAAAATCTGTCATGCGAGGAACAATTATATCTTATGACCAAGGGGAAGGTTTTATTTGGGTAACCAATAACCATGAAAACGATACAATTACAATTAAAAAGGGGACTTGTTTAGTCCAAATCGAGGTTTTAACGGAAAATGATTTAAATACATGGGAAAATTCAAAAAGAAACCTAGTTAACGGTATTAAAACTTCAAATAACGAATATCCTTTGACTAAATCGCAATTTTTAAACAAATTTAAAATGGATCATATTACGGATATGGAACTTAAGAAAAATTATGCGAATTATTATGGAATTTTAAGGATGTATTTTCTGCATCTGAAAATGATATCGGTCTGATTCCATTTTATCAGCATTCAATTTTAACGACTGGTAATCCCGTAGCAAAACAGCCATATCGTGTGCCATATAAGCACAAAGAGTGGTTAAAAAATAAAATCCATGAATTAGAAAGAAACGAAATTATACGCCCAAGTATAAGTCCGTATAGTGCACCAGTGATCTAGTACCAAAAAAGAATGGAGATCTTTAGGCTCGTGTAGATTATAGGGCTCTCAACAAACAAGTAGTTAGCGATAAATTTCCTCTACCAAGAATAGACGAAATTCTTGACTCAATTTCAAGCAAAAACAAAATTTTTACTTCTTTGGACCTTACCCAAGGCTACCACCAAGTGAAAATAGCCGAAAAGGATGTCCATAAAACTGCATTTTCAGCATCCGAATATGGATCTTATGAATACTTGAGAGTACCATTTGGGCTTAAAACAAGTTCAAGCGCGTTATGTAGACCCCTATTGCACCTGTTAAGAGGATTAAAGAATATAATTCATTTTGTTGATGATATTATATGCGTGGGGGAAAACACTGAGCAACACTTAGCAACTTTAGCTAAGGTGTTCGAGAAGTTCAGGCAAGGCAATTTAAAATGCCGGCCTGAGAAAGTAAATTTATTTCAATCCAAAATTAAATTTTTAGGAGTAGTAGTAACCCAGGGAGAGATATCCCCAGACCCTGATAAAATAAAATGTGTTGAAAACCTCAAGCCCCCCAGAACTATGAAAGAATTAAGGGGAATTTTAGGACTTACTGGCTACTTTAGAAAATTCGTACGCAATTATGCCCAAATTGCGAAACCCCTCACGGAATTAACCAAAGGAAACTCCCATAATGTTACCTGGTCCCAGGAAGCTCAAACTTCCCTAGACCAACTCAAAAAGGCACTCACTTCTGAACCAATTTTATCACTCCCTGATTTCGAAAACGGAAAATTCATCGTTACCACTGATGCTAGCTCAAAGGGCATAGGCGCTATCCTTTCGCAAACAATCCCAGTAGAAAACCCTAACCCTCTACAGGGAACACCTAAACAAATAGAAAAAGTTATATGCTATTCAAGTAAAACTTTATCAAAAGGGCGAAAGTAGTTATTCCGCCACAAACTTAGAATTACTATCTATTATCTACCACTTGGACAAATTTAGACATTATTTAATTGGTAGAAAATTTATATTACGATCAGACCATAAAAGCTTGCAGTACCTGCACACATTTTAAAAACCCCACGGGCATTCTAGCTAGATGGATCATGAAAATCCAAGACCTAGATTATGAATTTGAACATTTAAAGGGAAAACAAAACGCAGCTTGCGACTTTTTGAGTAGATATCCAGAAAATGATCCGTCGGAAAACTGAAGAAAATGAAGTTAATGCTATCAATGCTAAAGCAAACATGGATGTAAGAAAAACAAAGTCAAAGACGCAGTAAAAGAAAATAAGATTAACTATTGTCCCTTGTCTTTGGAAAATATAAAAAGAAAGCAAAAAAAGGACGAAATGTGTGTAGCACTAATTGATTATTTTGTGAATGATGAGGCGTTACCGGATAAATTCAAAACTCTTAGAAAAGAGATAGATAATTTTTACTACGACCTTGATGAAGAAATACTGTGTAGGATTGTGACTGCTGAGACAAATAGAAACCAAACCTCGATAATACCTGTATTACCACAAAACTTGATAGGGCCTGCATTTGAATATTTTCATTCGGACACAGGTGGACATTTAGGAGTTATGAAAACGTTCCATAAGTTAAAACAATACTTTTACGTACAATCGGCACTAACAAAACTTAAAGAATTTGTAAGCACATGCGAAGCATGTAATTTGAGAAAAATCCCCCCAGCTTATCCAAATCCCCCAATGGGAAGGGTCCCAGTAGCAAAGTACCCCTTCGATATTATCTCATTTGACTATTCGGGACAAGTGGAGGCTTACCTGTTTCTAGCAGAGGCCATACTTGTATTCTTTCGGTTGTAGATCATTTTTCCGGATTTACTTTTGCAAAAGCATTAAAAAATCAAGGTGCTTATGCCACAAGTAAGGCATTAGCAAAATTATTTTTTACAATTTGGCATTCCTAATAAAATTTTGAGCGACAACGGGAGCAATTTTGTTGCAAAAGTAACAAAAGATTTAATGAGTTTCCTTAATATAGAGAAAATGGTGACAGCGCCGTACCATCCACAAGCTAATGGCAAAATAGAAAACAGACATAAAATATTTTCGAACGTTCTAAGTATTTATACGAAAGACAATAGGAGCGACTGGGATAAATTCTTACCTTATTTAACTAACGTAATCAACACTGCTTATTCCGAAGCAACCAAAGACAATCCATTTTATTTACTTTTTGGTCGAGATTTTAGAGTCCCATATAATGAGATTATTGAGTCTCGGCAGTATTATAACGACTCAGAAGATTATAAACAAGAATTCATAAATAGGATGAGGAAAACTTATAAAATAGTTAGGCAAGAGTTGGAAAAATGTAAAATAAACCAAGAACTAAGAAACCAACCCAAAGTTAAGGGGAATATAGATTTCAAAGTAGGAGACTTCGTTTACCTAAAGAACGAGGCGAAAACGGAAGGAAAAAAACTTTCCAACAACAAATATTCTGGGCCGTACAGAATAGTCAAAAAGTACGATAATGAATATACCTTTAAAATGGAAAACCCCGATAGTAGTGGAAGAACTTACAAAGCGCATGTTAGCCGAATAAAAAGAGCCAAATTTCCAGAGAGATGGGTATCACAGCCCTCCTCTACTGATTCGTCAGATTCGGAAAATGAACCCCCTAAGTCAAGATTGGCAGAGCTAAAACCTTTCAATTTTAAACAAGATTATTTTGAAAATGAGAGTGATGAACAAAACTTTGAAGAATTTTTAGCAATGGAAAATCTAGTTGTTCCTAAGAAAAAATCCCTAATACCAGGATTTTTTCCCGAAATAAAAACGCCAAAAGTCCAAAAAGTTATTCATCGGCAAACGCAGGAGATTTAGATTATACAATATCTCCAAAAACCCAATTCTTCCCCGATAGAATTTCGACACCATGTCCCCCCAAAAGATTTCCAGACGATATGGTTTCCCCTGCTACACCAATAGAAAGGCCCCTGTCTTTACAAGAAGAATTAAACAGAGCTGTAGAAACCCCCGGTATTACTGTAAAGAAAACTCCTCCCAAAGATTTAACTAAAACAAACCTGCGAGAAGCTATGGATTTAATAAATTTTCCCATAAAAACGAGTCAAAGTACATTGCCCGGGAATAAAACTCCAAAGGATGACCAGCAAGGTCAATATCATGATATAACTGTGTCCAAGGTCAAACCTAAACACGACTGGACGTGGACTTCACGGAGGGAATCCCTATTGCAAAGAATGCCCCATCCCCCTGAAGACATGGCCTTCAAACAATGGAGGAACCCCGCAAAAACTATTGATTCCTCCCAAAGCTCTCAAGAATCTTTCAAATCCCCCGAGTTGAGAACTCAAGGCGAGGACTTGGGGAATAAACCTTCTACTTCCAGGGGAGTAGAAATTTACGAAGGAATGGCAGGTGATACCACAAAAAGTGCCACCTCTAAAAGTTCCAATCCGGATTCGTCAGAAACTAGTTCCGAAGAGTCTGATGGTGAATCAGGCCAAATAGTAGCTAAAGAAATAGGGAAATCAAGGCCGACCTCAGCAGCCGCACACGGGAAACAAACGAAATTAAAAGGGCAAGAATTTTTGAAAAAAACAATACAAAAAGTTTGACCTTATTTCGCTAGACAAACCGAAAAAGAAAAAACCGCAAGAAACAGAGGAGAAAATAACGACACAGTCAGGTAGAACGGTTAAAAAACCTGACAGATGGAAATATCCCTAATTAATGTAAAGACAAATTTCAAAGATATGAATTTAACACCATAATAAATTCAAAAGTGTGCAATTTAGAGTTAACCCAAGTAAGGATTGATTAAGTTTTTAGATGTCTTATTTTTGTTAGTGTATTTCTATGCCTTTCAAAGGATAATAGAAAGGTTGGAACAGAAAATAACCAAAGGTAGGAAGCTAGTGGTCTACTGAAAACGACAACTGGCGTTGGACCACGTCTTGTGGGAAGCCTGGGGAGGAACTCAAGGCCCATGATTGTTTTTTGTAATTTTTTTTTTTTAAACGATCGTAGGAAGGATATTTCTCAGTCCTTCAAGTGTAAGAAATTAGTATTCTTATGCCAATCAGGGCCAGTCAAAACAATACTTAAAGGTTGAATAGAAACTTCTGTGAGCTAGTTAAGTTTTCGTTTTTTGGATCAGAATGCTTTGAAAGAGAAACAGAGAGTTTACTTTCTTATAGCTCCGAGAAAAAAAAAAAAAAAAAAAAAAAGCGTTTTAATTTCATTATATTATATCTATGACGTATGCTGTCCTACAGCTGTGTTAAACATTAGTTTCAAAGAGAAACAAAGGCATTAATGTCTTTAGCTCCTTGGCGAAAAATTTAATTTCACTAGTTTATATCTATGACATATACAATAACAGAGAGATCACTGTTCTATAGTTCTGTGACAAAAATGTCCTTTAATTTCATTGGTTTATCTATGACATATATTGTGCTCTAATTTTTGTGAAATATTTTCGCAAGTCAGTCACGTTATATCTTACCTATACTGACTCAGGTCCCCTCAGATTTTCTATCAAAAATCGACCCATGTCCTAACCAAGATGGATATTATCAAAAAAAAAACAAGAAATTATCAGTACAGAAGCGTCTAATTATATGAAATATTTTATCTTAGTGCAGATTATAATTATTTTAGGCCTACCAGTGTAATTATGCGCCGCAAGTTTGCTTATTCATGTGTTTCTTACTCGAGAAATATAATGTTTCTTACTCGAGTAATATATGTACTAATAGCCAACTATTGGTAACTATAACCAAACAACCTATGGTACGTTTATATGTAGAATTTCACGGCGGATGTGAAATTTATATCTCAATAATAATATGTAAAATTTTAAAACCATTTAATCAGTTAAGATATATGGATTGAAACCCTGTGTATGTCCAATGGCGACTAAGTAAAACCCACAAGGAATTCCCTATTAATGTGAAGGTGTTTCTCGCTTAAAGGATTCTAATAAGACTTTAATATATCATATTTATTTATTTAGTGCTGAAGGATTTGCTCAAACAATAGCCTTCTAAAAAAGATATTGATGTCAGTTCTTCATTATGCTTATATTCTTTGCCAAGCATTAACTGGAATCTACGAAGGCAAGCTTGGAAATCCTGCATCTAATGACCTTATTCGAAAGGCGAATATGAGGCACCAATGTTGACTTGCAGTTACGGAAAAATCCTGAGACTAAGAACCGCTGCATTCCAGCCGTTAAACCCGGAGCCCCATGAGAACGTCTAAGCCAAGAAATAGGGAAGACATCAGAAAACTAGTGGGTATAGAGGTCTCCACTAGTCCTTGTTATGTCTTGTTCCCTCATTGTAGTATCGTTTGCGTAAAACCGTGCGGTTATGACGCTGCACATGCGTTTCTTATACAGCGCGGACTTGCGTGAACAATGCAGGCATGAAAAAATATTGTAAAAACAGACCTCAAACTTAATAATGTAGGGTAAATTATGTCTATTTAATATCGATATTTTCGTTATCAAAACAAATTTGAAGAAATTTCTGTTTTAGATTTTCAATGTGAGTACCAATATTAGTGTATTTATTTAATTCTGTCTCATAGCTAAGAAATTATAACCCAATTAATGCGTGAATTATTGTATGTGTATTTACTTAAAAGAACATGTGATTCTGCCGCGTTGTTTTTATTACAGGAAGGTAAATGGACACTTTGGTCATCGAGTATTACAATAAGCTGCCCAGTACAGATACGACCCAGTAACATCTATTTTCATCATATCTCAACCAACGAAGAGTACTCACCATGACTCCAGGCAACTTCATCCCAGCTTCGTCTACGAAAACAACAGTTACCTTCGATCGTCGTTTCTTCGACTATGAACCATATTATGTATCAGGTAACACTATATTTGAACCTCAGTATCAAGTGCTTTAACGAACTATATAATCGCATAAACGCTGAGAAACCCATCGGCTAGGACAAGATATAAATACGTAGATATCGCTGTTGATACTCACTATGGACCCCATAATAATTTGACAGTATAGTGATGATACTTGAAGCTAAACGATATTAAACAATATTTAAAGTTAAATGATACTTAAAGACATTTGAAGACATTTGAAGATGAAATTAAAGACAATTTGAAGTTTAATTCTGAGAACTCCATCAATCAGCACACGATAGACGATATTTGAAGTTAAATGACACTTAAAGACATTTGAAGATATTTGAAGCAGAAATTAAAGACAATTTGAACTTTAACTCTGAGAACACCATCGAGCAGTACAAGATAAACGATATTTAACGATATTTGAAGTTAAATGATAGTTGAAGAGGTTCGAAGTTGAATTTAAAGACAATATATTAAGAGAGTCACTATAGTAGGACGACAACCCGTTTCAAAAGGCACAAATGAACAATTTTACTGGAGAATACATTCTCTATGTGCCTCAAAAATCCTAAAAATGATATGCTAAGAAGAAAAACACCAACACCTGTAGTGGGAAGAATCATTTCCCAGTTGACTATTAGAACGATATTTAACGGTCATTTCCCAGTTGACTATTAGGGAAAACATACCGTGTAAAGACAACTAGACTCGAACTGTTCCATGAAGAAACCATAACGTACATGCTTCGAAAATTTTGCCACGACAAAAAGGAGTGAAGGACAGTAATTTACAACAGAAGGGTGTAGTACACTAAGGACACGAAAGGTGATGAATAGATGTGAAGCTACATGTGTTACTTCCTAACAGCTTTGACAATGCAAAAATCTAAATAGTGAAAGTGTTTTAATGTCATCTGTGAATATGTTGAACCAAATATTGTACGTTATAAATCATTTATGTATGTACCACAAGTAGAATTAGGTATTAATATTATTATGTTATTCATTTAACGTTGTGTAGATAGTATGTAGTACGTCATATAGACAGCAAAATCAAAAAAAAAAGAGAACTAATGTAAAAGTAGAATAGTCCCAACCTTATTGGAAAAGTAAAAGTAATCAGTGTTAGATATAGAAAAAAAAAAAAAAAAAAATCTTTAGTATAGTAGCTAACCTAGAACCAAAAATAATCTTAGTCGGTAGATGAATTTTAGATAGGGATGTAGAATAAAATAAAAAAATAATTGAAAAATTTTAAGCACTCCTAATGAGCAGTTACTAATGACGGGACGTCATTATTTGATGGGAAGGGTGATGTGCACCAGCAGTAGAATACCATATATTTAAAATATAAGATTCTTTCCTTCTAAAGATGATTCGGGCAGAAATTAAACGTTCCCTAATTGAGTTCAAATACCGCTTCCAGGAGTCTAAATTCATAATCAGCAAAAAGAGAAATTGCATTTCTAGCTTCAGTCAGACAACGGCGCTAGTCGTTCGAATTTCGCTAAGATAATTAGTAGCAAAAACAAAATGCTAAGCACGATATTTCTAAGGAAGTTTAAATGGCAAAAAAACTGTGTGAACTCCTGAATCATCTGAAAAATCTTAAAGAGATTATTGGACGAAGATTTGCGTCCTTGGGTCGCTTGAGCCAATGGCAGGCAGTCCATAGAGCGCAGGACGAAAGAACTGCGTTTGGGAGTGGGGGTAAATGTGTGTTTTTTAATTTCAATATGTATTCAGACTTAAGACGATTAGTACCGCAAATAATCTCGGTCACCATTTATTTGTCTTTGAAGTGACCCGTTGCTGTACAACTAAGCATGTAAGTTCAATAAATCTATTGTCTTTTAATATGTGTTTGTTTCTCTTGTATGTCTGAGTCTAGTCCGATAATAGGTAACTAGTTCGCCAGTCTCCATGGTAAATGCTCCCAAAGGAATCTGATCTCCAGATAGCTCAAGAAAGAAGAAGCCACACTCGTATGTCTACATATTCAATTTTCTCTCATTAACTGAGAGCGTCGTTAGCCTAGTTGACACAATCTCCAGCGCTATAAGTGGCGCTATAGGAGAAATCTCTATCACCACAGTAGCGAATCTCCCATTACCACAAAACCAATTTTTCCATCGCTACACTTCAACTTGTAAAATGGGTTTAGGAGGGTCATTAAGAAAAGAACTTGTTGTGAAATGCATTGAAAAGTATTGCTTGGTGTTGTGGCCTTCAAGAGCTGTGAAGTAATGTTGTGTGTGAAAAGGATGGGTACTTCAATTTTGTAAAATGGGCTTAGGAGGGACATTAAGAAAAGGAACTGGTTGTGAAATGGCTTTTGAAAAGTATTGCTTGGAGTTGGGGCATTCAAAAAGCTGTAAAGTAAAGTTGTGGGTGAAAAGGATGGGAACTTCAACTTGTAAAATGGGTTTAGGAAGGACATTAAGAAAATAACTTGTTCTGAAATGCCATTTGAAAAGTATTGCTTGGTGTTGGAGCATTCAAAAGCTGTAAAGTAAAGTTGTGGGTGAAAAGTATGGGTACTTCAACTTGTAAAATGGGTTTAGGAAGGATATTAAGAAAAGAACTTGTTCTGAAAAGATATAATAAAGCCTTTTGAAAAGTATTGCGGGGTCCGGAGGGTCTTTGGGGGCCCGGGGGGCTTTGGGGCCGGGGGTTACTTCGGGGTTGGGGTAGTGTGGGTCGGGGTCCTACCTAACCTGAAAGTGTGATTTCACAGAAATTCTTTAAGCGTTTAGGGTTAACTTACCTTTTTTAGGGATGAGCATTTAGGGTTCTCCTACATGCTGAATCTGAAAGTGTGATTTCAGAGAAATTCTTTAAGCGTTTAGGTTTAACTTACCTTTTTTAGGGGATGAGCATTTAGGGTTCTCCTACATGCTGAACCTGAAAGTGTGATTTCAGAGAAATTCTTTAAGCGTTTTAGGGTTAACTTACCTTTTTAGGGATGAGCATTTAGGGTTCTCCTACATGCTGAACCTGAAAGTTTGTACCCTGATCTGTTGGATCTGAAAGTGTAATTTCAGGGAAATTCTTTAACCTTTTAGGGTTAACTTACCTTTTTTAGGGGTGACTATTTAGGGTTCTCCAACATGCTGAACTTGAAAGTGTGTTCCCTGACATGTTGAATCTGAAAGTATAATTTTCATGGCGATAGACTATTCTAAAGAATAAAACGATT
>CM051260.1:47575618-47585618 GCA_027921565.1 Artemia sinica | reverse complement strand
TGAAAGTTGTTGCAGAGATTACAATGAACTCAATTTCAGCTTTGATTGTTTGCTTTTTTAGCCAACTTACAATTTTCAAATATTTTGCATTTGATATCAGGTACTTCAGACTATTTTCCTTTAGGAAGAACTCTAGGAAATATTCTATCAACCGTTAAGGCCCAAGAAAAAAAATGTCGGAGATTCTAGTTGTCCTTTTCACCAGTTTCTTTTTATCACATAAGTAAGCCAAAAATGCATTTATAGATTTTTCCTGTTTCTGGTTTCTGAGATACAAGCTGCCCTATTTATAGGACAGTGGGCTCTATTGGTATCAAAGTATACACGATTTCATCAGGTATACTTTTAATGCCAAAGACTGAATTAAATGCAACACAAAACCAAAACAAATCAAAACTTAGTGTGGTAAGACGCAAAACAGCCAGTGCACAGGGTGACGTCACATTTTTCACAGTAGCTCAGTGGTTTTTTCTTGCAGTTTTTGCCTTGGCATCGTTGCTGCTTTTCGCGCTTCACTAGGAAATGTCCTGTTCTATCATATCGGGTGCTGACTGGTGGCACAGAAACTGGTCTTCCTTCTAACATTGAAGGCCTTGGTTCCCCTCTTCCGTAATTTGTTTTCAAAAGGGCTCGTGTGACCTCCCGTCTAAAATCTACAAGAGTCATTTCCTTTCTTTGTCAGCCACCATATTGAATAGTGTACAATCATTGACGACAGCCATGTCTAACAGGCGCACGAATAGAGCCCAATACCATTTCTTTCCTCTAATAGACACAAACATACTTACCGACAAGCAAGTCATGTAAATCAACTCCACCCATGTACTGGTTGTATTGTCTGAGTGGATGCGGCTGCTGCACTGCCGTCTTTCCCATCTGTCCCTTAACTCTTCGTTCAACCAGTCTTAGTGGATCTAGGCTGAGATGGTTGGATGCAACAGAGACAACGTTATTGTCCTGCCATTTTACGACCAATATATCGCTGGCTGCATCAAACCAATAATCATAGGCTCCATGTTGCTCCTTCTTAAAATCCTTGTTGGAAGGGAGAGGGCACCTTGCCAATCAGTTTTCTCTAACCGTCCCAGTTGCTCGAAATCCAGCTCCTTTGAGATCACACAAAAGCTGACGACTTGTAAAGAAATTGTCAAAATATATCTCATGGCTGTTGCCATCTTCAACAATTTCCAGAAGTCTTTTCACGACTCGAGACCCTAGGCCTTCTTTAGCAGTCTGAGATGGGGCACTAGGCTCCTTCCTCAAGTACAGATGAAACATAGCCATCCAAAGTGCATATAGCCCATAGTTTATATCCAAATCGAATGGGCTTGCCTCAGATGAACTGCTTCAGGCTATGTTTCCCATAGTACTTCACAATAATTTCGTCAATGGATAGATGCTGAGAGAAAATTCCAAACTGCTTAAAGTTTGCATTGATTATGTCGAAGAGGGGTTTCACCTTGAAATCCCACTGATTTTTGAAGCTTTGAACTGTATTGTTGTCCACGAAGTGGATGTTCTCTTTTATCTTCATGAATCGATTTCTGGACATTGCTGCTTGACCAGGTCACTCCCAAGATCTTCATTGACTGACCAATAAGCTCTTTGGGAGTACAATCTATTATAGCCCAAAAAAATCAGTATTCCCACAAACAAACGTATTTTGTTAGCTGACGTAGTGAAGTCAAAGTTTCCCTTAGACGTCGCATATCTAACCATTTCACAAGAAATGAGTTCAAAGAATTTATTGTCTAGAAACAAAGCCAAAACCTCTACTGGTGTTTTTCCTTCTATTGCTTCTTGGGCTTTCTCAAGCACCTGAGCCGCTCCCTTGCCCAAGTTTTGCCAAGGAAAGGTTCCTTTTTTCTTCCTGCATTTCAGGTTCGTGGCTTTGAACTGCCTCTTCTGTGTGCCCACCTCTTGAAGTTGATGCACCCTCTTCTTCTCTGAGGATGATGTTGTCGATGTCTTCAAATTGTTCTTCTTTGAGAGGACCTGGTCTGAAATCTACTTCAACAGTTCCCGGTAAGTCATTTACAATCGGAGCCGCCACGTCGTCGTCATTTCCTTCATCTTCATCAGATGCTTGATTGGGATCAGGAGGCAGGACAACAACCTGAATATCTTCACATGCAAATTCTTCGTCTCCTAGGAGGTCTAGAGCTTCGCTAAGTGAAATGCAGGGGTTTCTTGTCTTCATTTTCAGAAATCTTGAAGACAAAGAAAAATGTATAGAAAAATTTAAAGATATTTTTTCCATGGCAACTAATAGGCTAAAGCTGAAGGGATGATAAGGAAACCCACATTATTATTGTTACTTTTACTTATACCCAATCAAAGAGGGAAAAAAAGGATAATAATAAGAGAAAACAAGAAAAACACACATGGATATCACAAGTAAACTAAACGCATAGGTGAACACTTGGAAGAAAATTGCAGAGAGAATTAAGACTGAAACCAGAAAAAGCGTAGATAAAGTTTTCCCCAAGTTGTCACAACAAAGAATCAACCAAAGAATTTCATTAATTTTTTTTTAATCTCAAGTGAAAATTAGCAATAAAAAACGTAATCCCTTGATTTCACGTACAAAAAAGCAACCCTTACAGCCCACTGTCCTATAAAATATGACATCAACATAAAAAGCGTAAAACTTTGAACTTACTTGTCAGGGTCTGTTTTTATTCAGGAATATGGTTAAATATACAGTTGTCTAACTGCTATCAAAGTCACTACTGTCTGGGGGAACTCTAAATGTTTTTTACCAAATTTTGAAAACTACCATTGCACAATTATGCTAATTGTGACCTAAATAACGCCACTGATCTGATATTGAATGATCAACTGACCTAGAAAAATTAACCTAGATAGCTTGGTCATCAAGGATGCCTTTATCACTAAAAGCAAACTTGTTTTCAGTATAAATTTAGCCACAAAAAATTTAAAACCAGCTGTCCTATAAATAGGACAGTGGGCCGTAACGGGTTAATGCAGACCATTGTCAATCAAGCAGCTTGCTGCTTCCCTTTTTGTGAGCCATCTCGTGGGGACATGCTTCACAAATTTCCTTTGGCACTGGCTGAAATCATCAGAACAAGCGGCTATCTGCTGAAAAAGTGGTAAACAGCGCTGATCATATCAGAGCACTCCTCCCCAAGTTCTTGTAGCCCCTTCAGAAACATATTATGCACTGCATGATTGTTGCAGGTTCTAATATTCAATAGGCCTTTTGAATACCTTTTTCTCTTTTCTGAGTCTAAGATTGACCACACTTTCTTATTGACAGCTGGGCCATCACTACCAAGCATCAGCAATCTCTCAAGTAAAACTCTTCATCTTCAACAGTCTGCAGAATTTTCTTACTTACATCTTCACTGGTTGCATGTCCCATATAATATGTCTGAAGATGCAGAGTAACCACTTGTTTCTGCTCTTTTGACCAGTATTGAAACTCTTTTTGGAGCTCCTTTACCCAATTGTTGTTTGTTGTTTACCCAATTGTTGTTTGTTGTATATATATATATATATATATATATATATATAGTATATATATATATATTATATATATATATAATATATATATAATATATATTATATATATATATATATATATATATATATATAATATATATATATATATATATATAATATATATATATATATATATATATATATATATATATATATGTATATATATATATATATACTGTCATTCATATAGCCACCTAGCTGACTAAACTTTTTTTGGTAAAGTTCTACCAAATCATATTATTGAGTTAGGAATAAAGTGAATACACCATTCAATGCCTTTTTTTATGCTGATTATGAATATAATAATCATTTCTATTGGAAATGAATTTCAGCCACCCCCCTATATATGACAATTCAGAGTTAGGTTGTAGAAATATTTACCCTGAATTGGCATATATAGGGGGGGGGGCTGAAATTCATTTCCGATAGAAATGATTACTATATTTGTAATCACCATAAAAAAAGGCATTGAGTGGTATATTCACTTTATGTGTAAGTCAATAATATGATTTGGTAGAACTTTACCCATTTTTTTTTCCTATGTATAATGTTTGGCTAAGTTTTTTTTTCTATATAGCCTATAAACTGTACTATTTTCTATTAGCCATCTGGTGGTATCCCATTCTTTGAATATAGGCCTATAGGTCCTAAGAAATTCATGAATTTCTTAGAAAAAACAAGAAAAGAAGTGAAGATAAAGTATCTCCCCCTGCAGAATGTACTAACTAGGATTATTCTGCATATTATCCAGTAAGAATTGTTTTCTTAATATGTTTCCTTATGTCCAGCTGGACTCCTAGGCTTAAAATACTGGTTGACTAATATATATACACTGTCAAATTAGCCATCTGGTGGGATCCTGTTACCTTCTATTATTATAGTGTCTCCTTCAGAGGAGGCTGCAGACAAGAATGCTACCAGGAATCTCCATGTATAATTAGCCTAGGCTATGCTGCCTAGACGATTTAGATGAATTTAAATGTAAAAACATGCTATTTATATGATTTATTAATATTAAAAACCCTACTGGGCCATGGTTAATACAGAATAGGCCTACACTTCAAAAATAATAAATGGAAACACCCTTATTATAAACAAAAATAAAAACTAAACCTATACTGAACACATTTGAATGGGTTACCCGAATTTGGGAGTTCCTTTACTTGCAAAATTAAATACTGATTAATAACCTGCTTTAGCTACATGTCCAAGAAGCTTGGAAAATGCACCCATTTTGTGGAAGATTTTCCCTTAACTTTTTCTATCTGCTTAAAAATAATGGCTGAGCCACACGGCCTGCGTCACACTTTAAAACACGTTCCTGCGTTCCGAACAAAATATGTAAACAGGGTCACAGTTCCAGAACTTAATTATCAATAATGATCAGTAAATATGTGTTAATATTTTGGATCCGAGACAAAAGGTAACAGGTAAACTATAAGCAATTTGTATTATTATCTCAAGATCGGAGTACAATGCTAGCCTTAGATGTATTATTGGCAATAAAGATATATTGGCATTATTAGATGTATTATTGTGTTATTGGCATTGTTCCAGACGGTTTAGATTGCATTTAATAACATTTAATTAATGATTATTATTGATAATTCAGTTTGGACCTCCCTCTGGGCTTGTACCTTTGGAAATTGAGGCCACGCCGAAAACTGGATGTGCAAAACCAAAATATTGGTGAACTGTCGTCGAAAACATTTCAGTGTGCCTGAAAATGCTGGGGAAGTACTTAGGTACATTCTTACAAACATTTATAAGCACTTAGATCCATACTTAAATACATTTTTTAAGAGCACTTCATGTTCATGCTCGAATACTTTTTTTGCACATTTATAAGTACCAAGTACATTACTTGTGATTGCTATTACTTGTAATGTCTACTGCCACCACTTGCAACTACGGCTGCAGTTGCAACTGCTTGTGTCTGTAACAAATTGTGAACGCAGCTGTACTAATTGTATCTGCACAGGCAACTCTTTGTGACTTTGACAACTTGTTGCTGCAACTTGTAGCTACTTGTTACTGTAGCTACTTAAGACCAGAAATTAATTTCGACTATGAATATTTGTGACTTTGATTACTTAAGACTGTGAATACTTGTGACTCTTAGAACTTACAACTGTGACTGCATTTACTTACGACTGTGAATGCAAATACAACTCGATAGCTATTACGGCTATTTGCAACTATAATGAATTCTAACTGCGACTACAATTACTTGGGACTGCAAGTGCGACAACTTGCAACTGCTAATGTGACAACCCGTGACTGTAAATGCTACTAATTGTGACTATGAATATTAATACTGCTGCTACTAGTTTTATTGAGACTGCAACTGCAAATGGTGCTGTAACTTTTACTATTACAACTAGAGCTAGTAAAGACAATCAATAGAGTTCCACTACATGATGCATTTCAAATGGCATAGTTGATCTAGATTGCCAAAATAGCCCATTTACAATATCTCCCGAATGGATAAGGTTTATTATGTTGAAAAGCTCAGGAAACATTGAGAGGGACATTGCATTAAATCAAATGACACTAGGTGCATCCAAGTTTATAAAAAAAAGGCGTACCTAGATATATCTGAATTAATCTTAGGAACGAATATGGGTATGGGTATTATGTTGAGACTTTCATGAAATGCTAAGGGTGATGTTCAAACAAATGAAAAGACACTATATGCATCAATTTTGCCAAACCATATATTTCCAAGATTTCTAGAATTGTTAGAGAAGGATATCAAGTTAATACATTCAAAGAGTGTAGGGGGGACGTTGAAGTTAAAAGCGATCTGTTAATCACGTTGTCAATCAGTATCACCGCAGTATTTTAGGAACGACTAAGGTCATTAGGCTATAGCTTTCAGAAAATATTATTGGGGGTGTTAAATCAATTCAAAGGACACTATATAAATCCTAGTTGTCATAATGGTCTGTCTATAATATCTAAAGATTAGTTACGGGTATAAAGCTGGAATTTTCAGTGAATGTTGGGGTGAATATCGAACTTAATAGAATACATATCGATGCATCCCATCCCAGTCACCGAAAGGGCGCATTTATAATAGGACTAATAGACTAGAATAGGATGTTCCAATTATTAGGACAAAAATATGAAAACCCGGAGAAATAGTCATTATATTAAACAATATGAAAACGTTTGCAGTAAAATACGAACATAATATTTTTTAACTTTTTGAAAAAGGGGTTTTTCAAAGAAAATATATAGCCATATTGAGCTCAAGACCTGTCGATGTAAATTCCCATAGTAATTCAAACAAAAAACGACAAGAAATTACTAGCAAAGATTAACTGAAGCCCAAAACGAGCAGAATCATAGGCAGCGGGCTAGCGCTGCCTAAGTAAAGAACGATGTGGGCACAATATGTGTTTTTTGTTTTTTTTCTCCATATGCGGGCACTTTGTATTGAAGGAGTTGTCGTAGAAACTTCAAAAAGGGCTCATTCGATTGGACATTGGAGTGGCTAGCGCCCTTTTCAATAGTCGAAAGTGATTGGAGGGTAACTAGCACCCCCCACGCCCATCATTCCGCCAAATACATCCAATAAAAATTTTGAGATAGCCATTTTGTTCAGTGTAGTTGATTTCTAGATAGAAAATATGTATTTGAAGAGGACTCTCCCCCACAACCCTCGGGGCAAGGGTTTTAAGTTATGCCCTGGGGACATATAAGATTTTTATAAAAGGTGTTGTCGTAGAAACTTCAAAACAGGCTCATTCGATTGAAAATTCGAAGGGCTAGTACCCTTTTTAAAAGTCGAAAGTGATTGGAGGGCAACTAGCCCCCCCGCGCCCATCATTCCCCCGAACACATCCTGTTGGGGTTCCACCCCTGTTCCTTTTCTTTTCAGATAAATGACCTGGTTTTGCTCCGTAATTACATTTTTTCAGATTTGCCTATAGTATAATTTTCAATGACAATTTAAAAGTCTCGTTGCTAAGCTATAGTTGTTTTGCAATAAGTAAGCTTTGAACTAAATTCTATTTTGGACTTCCTGGTTTGAGTCATTGAATAATAAAGCTAAGAAAGTAGAATTGGTTTTGAATGTGGATTGAGAGGATTGGCTGGGCCAAGCGAAGGCCCACCCCTATGAACAGTTGTGTACAGAATATTATTTTTGAGTTAGTCTGCATTTGGACCCCGTCCGGGGAAGCATATTTTTTGGTTGTTATATGTGACCATTTGGAAGAATACAAGTAAGGTACTTTCTACAAACTGTGTACTAGTTTTCCCGGAACCCAGCCAGGGTAGAAATAAAATTATAAGATACCGTCATTATTATATTGACCGGGGGGTTTGTTACCTCCAAGGAGAGAGTTAGAGATTTTCAGTGGTAACCCAAGGCGGGTCCACTTGGCTTTAGAATGTGGCCATTTGACCACTCGATCGCGTTATCATACCCTGGGACAGGGTATACTGTAAAAAGGGTAGTACCAAACCCGATATTTGCAGAACCGGTGTGGTAGACGCGGGCATCACATTATAATTTGGGGCCGGGGCTTTCCCCTCCAATAAGTGGTGACACCCGTACATTACCACGCCAATATTGGGCATTGTAGCTTACCACTATAATACTGGTGGCATCGTGGCCTACCGGTATAACACTGGTGGCTACCAGTAAACCCGAACATTTGTGGCAGTAAGAAAAGAGCTATTAACAGCATTAATAGTAAAAGAATTCCGCGTTTTCGAAGAGACAAGTTAATTTAGCCTACAGAGTAGCCTATTGTGATTATATATAAAGAGAAAAAAAATACGGAATCAATTAATAGAATTATGAAGATCTATTATGGGCTGTGCCTTGTTAGATCATAATAAATAAAAAATTTACGAATCAATATATCGCGCAACTAATTAGTGTGCAAAAATAACAGGCTAATTGACACTCAGCGATTTTTCGCGAGAAACTGGAAGTTACATGGATAAAAGAATTTTCATTTAGACTGAAGAGCTAATTTGAAGTTAACAGAATTTGGAAATAATGTCGGACAGAGATAAAATTAACTCAAGACCGAGAAGGGCGAGTGAAGCCCATAGAAAAAGTAGGAAAATAGAAAGAAAGGCTAATATGGAGGCCTTTGAGAGAGAGCACCGAGAATATAAGAAAAAAATGCAGGCTGAGAAAGATGAAATTAAAAAGAATAGAAAAGAGGACGAAAGGGCTAGAGTAGCCTATAAAGAAAGAGACATGGGAAAAACGAAACGTAGAAATGAAGCAGAAAGAGGTAAAAAAGGCCCTGTTGGAGGCTTTTGAGAGAGATCATCTGAAAAATTACTGATTTCCGGATGTATGGAGACCAACTAACCTTAAGAACACTAGCTCTAGAGTTAATAGTCGTTCTATGATATTTATTAACCAAGATCTTCTAATAAGAATCTCGTCTAAAGGCATTAATCATAGCCATAGGGAGAATTTAAGAAAACTAACAGAATTCAACGAAGCTAGTAAGGCAGAGGATATTGCTTTCAAAATCCTTACGGAGGCTGATAGAAAGCAGTTACAAATATATGAAGAAATTGTTAAGGAAAACGAAAAGGAACGGTCGGCAATTGTTGATATGATTCAGAGTCATATTTACATTTTAAGTGAAAAAATGGGAAAAGAGGATGAAAAGATTGTTCTTAAACGTCAACAGATTATTGAGGATCTATATAAGGAATTGTATAGGGTCCGTCCCTCTGGTGAAAAGAAAAACATTGCTTACGAGGCGTGCACAACAGTACTTAGAGAAAATTTTCAACCCTACGAAGAGTTAAATAAGAGGATTGAAAAATTTCAGATGGAAATTATTGGCAGGGTTCTTCTATTAATTAAGAAAAATTCTAGACCGCTAAAAGTATACACCTCTACTTTTCATAAAATAGTAGAAGAGAAAATAGAGGAGAAAAGACAAGAACGTATAGAGGCTGAAAGAAAAGCCAGAGAGCAAAAAGAGGAGGATGATAGGAAAGAAACAGAGAAAGATAAAAGAGGAAGAAAGGAAGAAAGACAGGCCCGTAGGGAGGCCGATAAAAAATATTACCAGGATGTTGCAAAAACAATTGACAGACTAATGAAAACTCGTTGGGGAAATTCGTAGAGTGACGTTTTATCACAAGTTACTCATAGGCCGTCGGATAGCCATAATAATTTGTCTAAGGATCAATTGCGAGAAAATGAAAATTACCAAACATTAAACACTTTTCCGAGAAGATATACAACTTCGCTGACTACGGGGGGAGGTGGACCGTCCCATAAAACAAATCGGGAGGCTATGCCACCCTGTCGGAAAAACAAAATACTTGATACTCGTGTTCAAAATGTTGATAATTCACAAAAACGTGATGCGGAAGTAAAAAGACAACATAATAGTGAAAATAAGACGCGCGGGAATGATTTTTCGGGAAAATTTCCAGAAAATGGAAAACTTGAGCACACCTTTAACGAGTGCGAGAC
>CM051260.1:47558118-47570618 GCA_027921565.1 Artemia sinica | reverse complement strand
CATATGCACTTTAGGTCTTTTATAACACTTTATGTCACTTCCAAGACCTCTATGTCACTTACAAACGCTTTAGATCGCTCATAAGCACTTTCGACTTTTTATCAGCCAATAGGTGACTTCTAACCCTTTACTTCACTTATAAGCGATATAGATCGCTCATAAGCGTTTTAGGTCTTTAATAATGCTTTCGGTCATTCTAAACCCTTTATATCACTTACAAATGCTTTAGATTTCCCACAGGTACTTTAAGTCTTTTTTAACGCTTTAGGTCGCTTCAAACTGTTTTATATCTCTTATAAAGACTCTAGATCACTAATAAGCAGTTATGTTCTATTATGATGGTTTAGGTAACTTTCAAGCCCTTTATATAACTTATTATCGATTTAGATCGCTCATAAGCGGCTTAGGTGTTTTATATCGCTTTAGGTCACTATAAACCTTTATATTGAATTGACCCATAGCATTATAAAAGGCCGAAAGTGCTTATGAGTGATCTTAAGCGTTTATAAGTGACATAAAGGGCTAAGACAGGGCCCAAAGTGTTATAAAAGACAAAGTGCTTATTAGCAATCTATTGTGTATATAGTAATATAAAGGGTTTTACAAGTTACCTATAAACCGGGTCGGTCGAAAACAGGATCAGCCACTTTGTGGCATGTTTGAAACAGGTTTTTGTGTGGCATGGCCGCATAGAAACAAAAATGAATTCTTGTTCGAAAAGGGGCATGTTTAAGAGCTGACGTCACAAGACTTGTTTTGTTTCGTAAGCTAATACGAAGGTGATGACATGCCAATTCTAAACCCAAAAATGACTCTATGGAAATGCGGCACGTTTAGGCATTACGTAAAAAAAACTGGTTTCTGTCACAAAACTTGAATGTCTCTTGTTTGGCTTTGCCAAGGATACAAAGACATATCCATCGTATATATGGGTCTGCTAATTACGAGTTATGGATTTTGTACTTTGAATAGAAGGATGGCATATGAGACACGAATCTCTTATTTTTAAGTGCTATTTTGAAGTCTAATTTTGGATGTGTCAAACGTTCACAGATCTAGATAAAATATTTGCAGGTACTGCAGATTATCCCAATATAACAGGTTTTAATTGTGTCCTTCGCAGTGAAAATCAGTGACCGGTAGCACTAATTTATGAAAAGTTTGGCGGGGGATATTTTCCACTGTTTGTGTTGTTCCAATAAATACCAAAACAGGTTGTTTCAATAAGAATTCTTGCAAACGGTATTTTATTAATCTAAAGGGTTGGTTAAAAAGTAGTTTCTTAATTAAAATTTGAATAAACTTGCCCTGAAAATCTCTATGCTTAGCAAACTTTCACATGTCAAACACTATTAACTGGGAAATTTGATTCAGGAGGCCCTTTTTAAGACTTAGGAAAAAGGTTTCCACTTTACCGTAAAGAGCAGGGTATTGAGGAGGAGGGCACCGCACAAATATATTAATTTCTGTTTTTTTCTTAAGTTTTAGTGTTGCTCCGTGCTTTCAGTTGAAAAATAGTTTTTCTTAAAATTTAATTTCTGATCTTTTTTCGAATAATAACGAGACACACACCTCCCCATTCACGGCAATTTCCCAAGGAAAACTCCCCCAAGGAGAGTTCCCACGCGCAAGATAGTACCCCCATGAATTTTACCTCGTAAAAGGTTCATGCTTACTGCAAATGCCCATCCCCCCCCCAAAAAAAAAAAATCTTGTTCACTATTCTGGACGAAAAATTCTTCTGAACATAATCTAACTCGAAAAAATACTTGTTTTTAACTTTATTTATGATCTTTTTTTTAATTCATACCAAAAAATCACCTCTATGTTGAAAATTTTTCAAAGGTCCTTCCCCTCCAACAGGAGTTTCTTGTGTGGAAAATTTTACAGCAGAGAATTATTACTGATGATAGTTCTTCATGGATTACTTCTCATGAGGTAAATGAGTAAAATTTTGCTTATGAATTCAGGCAAACTTCCCCCCGTGTAAAATTTTTGTTGAAGTCAACCCATCCCCCCCCACGATTTTCTGGCGTCCTCTTTCCCTGTTTTTTTTCACTCTTCCTTTAGAATAAACTTGTATATTTGGTCAATTATTGGCCCCTTTGTCAAATTGCCCCCCCCCCCAAAGATTTTGCTCATTGGCGCTTTTGTCACATTGCCCCACCCCTCCCACCAATATTTTGCTATCGAATCCGCCCCACTGGACTAGAGCTCTCAATTGCTGATCTAATCAGCATCCCTCCAGAGTATCAGTGATCACAAGGTGGAGTTGCAGATGACGAAGGGCAGTCCCCCTTCCATATGTAATAGATCCCTGCTTATTTTGGGATTTAATGATACTCTAATTTCATTTCATGATAACAGCGTAGACCAGAAATATTCCAGAATGCGGACCCAAAAAGTAATCCAGATACATTTTTTAAAGTTTCCTTTTGTCCCCTCCTCAAACAATACATATCCCCCAAAAATAAAAATTCTGGTTATGGCCCTGGTGATTATACATCGTTTTTTTTACTCCCGCAAGGCCCTTGTCTCTCACTTAGAACTAATTCTGTATTATCTGATGGTTCCATTTAAACTGTGATGTTTTTTGGCATTAAAATACACCATTTGAGATATCCCCCTCCCTCCCAAACTGCAGAATACTCACAGGATTCTATTGTAGAAGTTGAAGGGCCTTTTTAAGTTTATAATTTGCCCACTGTTTACAGATAGGATTTGTTATTGGAAACTTTGAAGATATTTTGTGCAACCTGCAAATCCCAAATTTTAACTGTCAGCTGTCAAGTTCGTGCTTTTCTTTTCATAAGAAACAACGGTACTTGTTTAGAATCTAGGTACACACGCGAGAAGTGGAGTGTCATTAATTCCAATGAAATAAAACAAAAAATTGGAGGGCAACTTGGCCCCCTCCCACGCTCATTT
This sequence comes from Artemia sinica, assembly GCA_027921565.1. Lineage (NCBI taxonomy): Eukaryota > Metazoa > Arthropoda > Branchiopoda > Anostraca > Artemiidae > Artemia > Artemia sinica. The sequence continues at coordinate 47,567,690 of CM051260.1, read as the reverse complement.
TTTTTCCGAAGTCACCCAATTAAAATTCTGAGATAGCCACTTTGTTCAACATAGTCGAAAATCTATAAATATGTCTTTTAGGATGACTTAATCCCCCACAGTCCCCAGGGGAAGGCTGCAATTTATGAACTTTGCCCATTGTTTTTACATATTGTATTGGTTATTATGAAGTTTACAGACATTTTCATGAAGGATTTTTTTCTGGTGGGGGGGACAGGAGGAGGGGTTACTCGGGAAAATCTTTCCGTGGAGGATGTTTCCTTGGGTAGGGACATTTCTATGAAGGGGGCGCCAGATTTCCCAGCATTATTTAAAAACGATCAGAAATTAAATTAAAAAAAAAAACAAGTTTTTTCAACTGAAAGTAAGAAGCAGCATAAGAACTTAAAACGAACAGAAATTATTACGTATATGAGTGGGATCACCCCCAAGTCAATACCTCTCTCTTTACGCTATAGTTTTTTTTTTTAGTGCTTTCAAAAGAGCTATTTATTCTAATTAACACAGCCTTTGTGATTCAGGATTTGTGATTTAACAATTTTTAACTTTAGCGTAAAGAAACGTGGTATTGACTAAGGGGAGAACCCCCTCATATACGTAATAACATATACGTAAAAAAAAAAACAATATAAAAAACAAGCGATACGGCTCAACAGTAATCAAAACTTTTACAAAACTTTTTTTAATGCTAATTCTAAATATATAAATTTTATTAAGTTTAGTAATTACTCATAAAAGGATACGAGCCTGAGAAAATTTGCCTGAATTTTGAAAGAGAGGGGAAACATCCCCCTACAAGTGAAATATTTTAATGAAAATCAAACCGTCAGATTCAGCGTATCAGAAAGCCCTATTACATATGTTTCAAGCTCATATCTGCAAAAATCTGCAACTTTGTATTTTTTGCCAGAGAAAGATCACGGACAAGGCGTGTTTATTTTTTTTTTTCAGGGGTAATCGTACCGACCCATTGGCCCTAGAACATCAAGAGAGAGCTCATTCGAACGGAAATTAAAAGTTAAAGTGCCCTTTTCAGTGACCAAAAATGCTGGAGGGCAAACTTGGCCCCCTCCCACGCCCTTTTTTTTCCCAATTTCGTCTGATCAAAATTTTGAGATAGCCATTCTGTCCCAGCATAGTTGAATAACCCAAAAAATATATCAAACAGTTTTCGTGGTAACGAACAGTAAGTAAGAAGCGACCCGGCTCAATGGTAACCGAAACTCTAAAAAACGGATTTTGATACCAATAGATACATCAAAAGAATCAAATTTTAATTCTTTTCTTAAAGTTTCTTTTGTCCCCTCCTCAAACAAAACATATCCCCCAAAAAATAAAAATTCTGGTTATGGCCCTGGTGATTATACATCGTTTTTTTTTTACTCCCGCAATGCCCTTGTCTCTCACTTAGAACTAATTCTGTATTTATCTGATGGTTCAATTAGAACTGTGATGTTTTGGCATTAAAATACACCATTTGAGATATCCCACTCCCTCCCAAACTGCAGAATACTCACAGGATTCTATTGTAAGAAGTTGAAGGGCCTTTTTAAGTTTAATAATTTGTCCACTGCTTACAGATAGGATTTGTTATTGGAAAACTTTGAAGATATTTTGTGCAACCTGCAAATCCCAAATTTAACTGTCAGCTGTCAAGTTCGTGCTTTCTTTTTCATAAGAAACAACGGTACTTGTTTAGAATCTAGGTACACACGCGAGAAGTGGAGTGTCATTAATTCTAATGAAATAAAACAAAAAAATTGAGAGGGCAACTTGGCCCCCTCCCACGCTCATTTTTTTTTTCCGAAGTCACCCAATTAAAATTCTGAGATAGCCATTTTATTCAACATAGTCGAAAATCGGGCACAGCCCCTTTCATATACGGAATAATTTCTGTTCGTTTAAGTTTTAACGTCGTTCCTTACTTTCAGTAAAAAAAAACTTGTTTTTTTTAAATTTAATTTTAGTAAAGTGCTATGTATGTTCTGGCCTTTGGAATGCATAGGAGTTTTTACAGTGCCGTAATTTCTTCAAAATCCTGGGAAGGGGGGGGTGGTGATAAAGCTGGAGCCAAGTTATCAAATTAAGTGAAAATGACAGTGAATATTTTTTGTTGGGGGGGGGGGGGGTGCAACGGAAACGAAAAAAATAAACAAAAATGCCAAATTGATATGTACTCCCTTATGATTTCTGGGAATACTTTCTGGTGTACGCTGTTGCTATGAAAGTAGAGAGTAACATTAAACCCCAAAATGAGCAGAATTTTAGCTCGTTTTGACTCTGACTCGGTTATTTATTTTAATTTCTGTTCGTTTTTTGGTTGGGTTTCATTTATTTAATGAGGATGATTGGTAGTAGCTTCTGCTGGGGCGAGGGGCAGGGACTGAGGTCGAGGGAGGGCTTTGGTTCTAAAGAGGTAGTTCCCCTCCATGCCCCACATCAAATTACGCCCCTGGGTTTTGAGCCCTCTATTTCTACTCATGTTAATCTTCTGCTCGTTTTGACTCTGACTCGGTTATTTATTTAATTTCTGTTCGTTTTGGGTTTCTTTTTTTTTTTATTATTTATTTAATGAGGATGATTGGTATAGTTTTATGCTTGACAGGGTCATTTCATTCTATTTCGCTCATTCTTAGTTTAATGGAGTTCATTTTCTAGTTTTTTGATTTTGAATTGAAATTATCACGTATTTTGCAATAGGTTGCATAGGTTGAATCAAGACGCTGGGTAATTGTAAACAGAGAAAAGCCAAGACAGGATAGTCCAAGTAATTGAGAGGCCTTCCTTTGAAGATTATTTTGTGGAAAAAGTTTTTTTTTATTTAATGTCAATAAGAACGAACACAAATTAATTTTAAAGACTTTTTCCACAAAACAAATTTTTCAAATAAAAAGTAAAGAGCTCCATTGAGCCAAACATGGGTAGAAATAAATTCAAAATAATTTTTAAGTTTTGCTTCTAAACTCTACTTTTACCTTGCTTGCTTAAACTTGGTTCACGCCGGTATTCTAGGAGTTACCCCCCCCCCTCCTCCCAGTATTTACCACCGCTAAAAAATACCCCCTCAAGAAAAATAGTTCTACCCCCTCCATGGAAAATAGCCCCGTGGAAAATACTTCACCAGAAAATATCCCTAAGAAAATACCCCCCTCCAGAAAATACCCCAGTGGGAAATAAGACTTTCCAAATTTGATATTTTTTATTTTGGTTTTGTTTTTTTATTTTCCCTAGCGGAAAAACAATTTTGTTTCTTGTGTATTATAGGCCACTCACTCAAATTAAACGCTTTGTAAAACTCGAAAACAAATTGGGTTATCTCTCACTGCCATCTTTATTTCAAAGTACTTACTCTACCACTAGAATTCCAGCAAACCCTTAATTATTCAATGCAAATGAACTTTTTGCCCCATTGGTTTCATATTAGCTTATAGAACAAAAAAACCAGTTTTTTGACATGATGCCTATACGTGCCACATTTCGATAGAGTCGTTTTTGGTTTAGAATTGGCATGTCATCACCTTCGTATTAGCTTAAGAAACAAAAACAAGTCTTGTGACGTCAGCTCTTAAACATGCCCCTTTTCGACAAGAATTCATTTTTGTTTCTAGCGGCCATGCCACACAAAAACCTGTTTCAAAAACATGCCACAAAGCGGCTGATCCTGTTTTCGACCGACCCCTATAAGGGTCGGTCGAAAACAGGATCAGCCGCTTTGTGGCATGTTTGAAACAGGTTTTATGCGGCCATGGCCGTATAGAAACAAAAATGAATTCTTGTCGAAAAGGGGCATGTTTAAGAGCTGACGTCACAAGACTTGTTTTGTTTTCTTAAGCTAATACGAAGGTGATGACATGCCAATTCTAAACCAAAAACGACTCTATCGAAATGTGGCACGTATAGGCATCATGTCAAAAAAACTGGTTTTTGTTCTGTAAGCTAATATGAAACCAATGGCAAAAGTTCATTTGCCATTGAATAATTAAGGGTTTGCTGGAATTCAGTGGTAGAGTAAGTACTTTGAAATAAAGATGGCAGTGAGAGATAAACCCCTTTTTAAAAAATGGGATGTCTTTTCAACTTAGATTTATAAATACCTACTTTCTAAGGTGTAGAATGTACAAAAATAAAAGTAGACATTTTTATTTGCAAATATATTTGTTTCCTTTATGTATAAATTATATTTTTTGGAAGGAGATTGTATCAAAAACATTTAGTTAAAATTTTTGATGGTTTTCGTTCAAATAAGAATTTTGTTTATCACTGGTTCATATCAAGTGGGACTCTTTGTTAAACGGGGATTTAAATGGCCATGTTCACTGGAAAGGGGTGATTCTAACCCTCTAAATAGCTCCCTCTGGAGCTATTGTTTTACCCTATATCCTTTTCACTCTATACCTTCACTCTGTTTCCTACTTAGCCTTTTGTGTCATTCCTATCTAGTATTCATTCATATAGAAAAAAAATTACATGAAACGTTGAATCGATAAATACTTTATTTTAAATAAGAGATTATTTTATAAAATACATGGTTGTGTCTTCTTCCACTGTCAAATCCATAGACACTTTGAGTGTCTGTTTTGTCGTTGTCGGGTAAACTTCGAAAGGTTAAATTTTCGTTGTTTTTTTTTTCTTCTTTCTTTTTTGTTAGCACTGAGGACAGCTTGAGGGAGGTCCTTGTAGAAATGTTTGCTTGTTTCTTCGTCATCATGGTTTGCCACTGGCTGACAAAATCCTTGTTTTTTTCTCACCTGTTTTTGATTTTATTTTCATTTTATTATTTTCCTTCCACTCTGAGTTTCATATGTCAAGTTTAGCCAGTGTGGTCTTAGAACGTATTTAAATATCAAGTATTTCGTGTTAGTGATCTGTAAGGAAAGAGCGACTCGGTCAACAACAATCAAAATAAAAAATAAAAATTTATTCCTCAAACTCTACGAGGCCTGATGAAATTCACCCTGATTTTTGGACAAAGGAGGAAACAGCATCGAAATGTAAAGCACGTTAATATTCAGCATATTAGAGAGCCTAAGTGTAGAAGTCTTTTTAACTTCTAGTAGACATTTTATTTGCAAATATATTTGTTCCTTTATGTAATAAATTATATTTTTGGAAGGAGATTGTATAAAACATTTAGTTAAAAATTTTTGATGGTTTTCGTTCAAATAAGAAATTTTGTGTTATCACTGGTTTCATATCAAGTTATAGCACTGAGGACAGCTTGAGGGAGGTCCTTGTAGAAATATTTGCTTGTTTCTTCGTCATCATGGTTTGCCACTGGCTGACAAAATCCTTGTTTTCTCACCTGTTTTGATTTTATTTTTTCATTTTATTATTTTTCTGATTAGAGAGCCTAAGTGTAGAAGTTTTTAACTCCTATTTTCTATCTAAAATCTTGAATTTTGTACTTTTTACTAGAAAAGAGATACGGGTTTATATGTTTCGTGTCCCCATGCCCAATTGTAACAAACCAAACCTAGAAGATTAGAAGAGGGCTTATTTGATCGTGAATCACAAATATTACTGAACTTTGAGAATAACCAAAGATTGGAGGGTAGCTAGCAATTGTTCCACGCCCCTTTTTTACCCATATAATGACTATCAAAAATTTGGCATTTTAATTTGATTTAAACAGTAGAAAGGTCCAATAATTTATCTTTTGGGGAGGAAATGATCCCTTATAGTCCAAGAAGAAAGAACTACAAGTTACGCAGTTTGCCCACCGTTTTCACATATAGTATTTCTCATTGCAGAATAGGAAAAAAAATTATAATGGGAAGTGGTATTTTTTGGTGGGAAGGGGGTCCTTGAGTGTATAAAGCCCTTCCGGGGGGAATAATTTTTCATGGTAAAATTCAGGGAAATTCTGAGCCAAATTTTACACAGAAAAGCAGGAAAGGATTTCTTGTCAAAATTTGAAAAACAATCAGAAATTCCATTTATAAAAACCAAGTTTAAGCTTAAGAGAAACAAGAACCATTTTTAAATATGAGTGGAGCGGCTCCTTTCTCAACCCTTGCTCTTTAAGCTAGTCATAGATAATTTCGGAGACCACACTGCCTTTCCATGACGATAAACAAAAGTTCAAATAGAGATAAAATCCTTTTAATAGACAGTGATGATAGAAATTCACAAAAATACTAGATATTTCGGTCACAATACAGTGAACTTCATCAGTAGTAAAACTAAAATAAAACAAAATAAAAACAAAAGTTTTTATACTAAATCAAATAATAAGAATTCTTAAAAACTTGAAAAAGGATAGTTCAATTATCATTACAAAAACAGATATGAGTATAACACTTTAGTTGTGATTAATACTGAGGACTACGATTCAAAATTAAGAAGTTTACTAGAGGATGAAAAAACATACAAGAAGCTATCGTATAATCAACAACAACTCTTTTACAAATAAGTTTAAGAAAGAATTGAAGTGCTTAAAGGATGAAGGAAAAATTACACCTCAACTCTATTACAAATGCCTGCCACGCAGTTCCTTGTGCCCTAAAATTATATGGACTTCCCAAAATTCATAAGCCTAACCTACCAGTACGACCAATTGTGTCAAGTACAAGGTCACCTACAAGTGTTTTGAGCAAATGGTTAGTGTCAATCTGTAAACCACTTTTGTCTTACACAAATTTCGTATATTAAGAATTCTTCGAATTGGTTGAAAACTGAAAAAAAAAGTAGAAATTTCTTCGAATTCTTTGCTTTCAAGCTTCGACATTGTATCAATATACACAAATATTGATGTAAAAGTAGCCGAAACTCTTCTAGAAGATGAAAGCTCTTAAGAAATTTGGATTTGATTAGTGGCAAAACAGATTTGGAAGTTTCTGTAATTATGAATTTAGTAAGGTTGTGCAATCAAGTTCTCTTATTTTTTTCAATTTAGAGGGAGAGTGTTATTTCGAACAAAATAAATGGTTTACCTATGGGGGCCCCTTTATCCCCTTTATTAGCTAATATTTTTGTGGAGATTATTGAAAAACAATTGCGTTAGATTCATATTTTTTAAAACATATTTTGGCTGGGGGCCGGTATATGGGATGACATTATTTCAGTATGGAATTATGGGGAGGAGGAATTAAAAGGATTTTTGGAACATCTTAATTGTTTGGGAGGGGATTTTAAAGTTTACCGTTGAATTGGAAGAGGAATGGGAAACTTCTTTTCCTAGATGTTCTTCTTTTGAAAAATCAAAATAGTCTGGATTTTAAAATTTACAGAAAAACCTACAAATACAATAGATTTTTGTCTTATAGTTCCGGTCACGCTCGCCAAGTAAAAATTGCTTGATCATTTCTTTAACTGATCGGAGATCTTTAGTATTTGCTCTCCAAAATTTGTTGAGGAGGAGTTGTCTTTTCTAAGGACAAATAATAATAAGTAACATGTATCCAGAATGGTTAATTAACCAGATTTTTTCGAAAAGAAGAAAAAGGTTTCTAGAGATTTCTAAGGAAGTCTTGGAGACAACTCGGGAAAAGGATGTTTTTTGTTCCTTACCATATGTACCCGGGCTAAGTGAAAAAACTAAAAGAATTTTACACAAGCAATGGTTTAAGGGTAGCTTTAAAAGAGTAATAATACTTTGGGTAGTTTTCTAAATTCTGGAAGGATCTAATTTTATTGGGGCAACAAAGTGGGGTTTATCAGATCCCATGTACTTGGGGGAAGCTCATATGTGGGACGTACTAACCAGAGTTTGGAAATGAGATTATACAACACAAAGATTCTATTCTTCGGCTTTAAAGCAAGTTTCTAAGTCTGAAGATTTCACTTCAGCCCTTCTGAACATATTTTTAATTTTCCAGACCATTTTATTTTGTTCGAGAATGTCTCTCTTTGATTTCTAGGGATGCGGGTTTAAAGCAAAATTTTCGTGAAATTCTTGAAATAAAGAAAATCTTATTCAAGAATATTGCTTTGAATCGGGATACAGGTGAATATGGGGCTGGACTCTATCTATGATAATTTATTAAAATCTGACAGAGTAAAGTTCAATTCACCCAATGTAGTTGACCTTTGTCCAAATGTTATAATCATTGAACGCTAATGGACCGATCCCAAGAAGGTCAAAGAGAATAGCTTCCGCCTTTGCTTTGAAAAAGGATTAGAGATTCAATCAATATGTAGTGTTATTTGATTTAGTATAAAAACTTTTGTTTTTATTTTAGTTTTACTACTGATGACGGTCACTGTATATGTGACCGAAATATCTAGTATATTTTGTGAATTTCTATCATCATGTCTATTTAAAAGGATTTTATCCCTATTTGAACTTTTATTTATCGTTTAAGCTAGTCAGTTTTCGTTATCGTTCTTATGACTCGTTCCTTTAGGAATGAGTCATAGAACACAAGGGCTGTTAACTTTTTGAAGTATTTTTAAAAAACTTGCTTTTCAAACAGTTCGTGTTAACGAACTGTAAGTAAGGAGCGAACCCGGCTCAATGGTAACCGAAACTCTAAAAAAAAACGGAATTTGGTACCAATAGATAAATCGAAAGAATCAGATTTTTAATTCTGATTTCAAAAATATATAAAGTTTCATCAAGTTTAATTTTACCCATCAAAAGTTACGCGCCTGAGAAAATTTGGCTGATTTTCGAAAAAAGGGGGAAGACCCCCTAAAAGTTGTTGAATCCTATAATGGAAATTCACACCATCATATTTGCGTATCAGAAAACACCTACTGTAGAGTTTTCAAGCTCCTATCTACAAAAAAATGTGGAATTTTGCATTTTTTGCCAGAAGAAAGATCACGGGTGCGTGTTTTATTTTTTTTCCCAGGGGTAATCGTATTGACCCAGTGGTCCTAGAATATCGTAAAAGGGCTCATTGGAATGGAAATTAAAAGTTCTATGTGCCCTTTTTTAAGTGACCAAAGAAAATGGGAGGGCAGCTAGGCCCCCTCCACGCTCATATTTTTTCTCAAAGTTCACCCAATTGAAAATTTTTGAGATAGCCATTTTGTCCCAGGCATAGTCGAAAATCTAATAAATATGTCTTTTACGATGAACTTAATCCCCCACAGTTCCCAGGGGAAGGGCTGCAAGTTATGAACTTTGCCATTGCTTACATATTGTATTGGTTATTGGGAAGTATACAGACATTTTCAGGAGAATTTTTTTCTGGTGGGGGGGGGGGGGGTGGAGGAGGGGCTATCTATTCTAAATTAAACGGCCTTTGTGATTAAGGGGTTTTGTGTGAAATTAAAAATTTTTTAACTTTTAAGCTTTTAACGTAAAGAGCGTGGTATTGACTAAAGGGGGAGAACCCCATCATATACGTAATATAACATATACGCATAAAAAATAAAAAAAAAACAATAAAAAAACAAAGCGATAACGGCTCAATAGTATCGAAAACTTTAAAAACGGAACTTTGATGTCAATAAATGTATCAAAAGATGAGGCTTATAATGTTGTTCTAAATATAATGAATTTTATTTAAGTTTAGTATTACTCATCAAAGGCTACGAGCCTGAGAAAATTTACCTGATTTTTTAAAGAGGGGGGAAACATCCCCTAAAAAGTGAAAAAAAAAAATTTAATGAAAATCACACCG
>CM051260.1:47541297-47558018 GCA_027921565.1 Artemia sinica | reverse complement strand
TCTGAAGCTTCAAAAAGTGTGTTTTTATCGAGGGGCTAATAACTGACCGTCCGCAGGTGTCCCTTCCTTCGTGCCTCCGGCTTGCCTCCGTGCCTCATGCCTCCAGGTGTCCCTTAAAATACTCATTTAGATTTTAATATAAAAAAACTCATTTCTGTTTCCGGTATGACGCATTACGATAAGTAACAGTTCAAAAAGCGGCAAATCTTTTTATTAGATAGTGAAAAAAACATTAAAAAAAATAAACTGGATATTTTTTTTTTTGCTGTCTAATCAAAGGATTTATCCCTCTTTGAACTGTTATTTATCGTAATGGAAAGGCAGTGACGTCTTCAAAATTACCTACGTCGTATGTATGGAAATAATGTGATCAAAGAAGTTTTTTTAAATATATAACACCCATAAGAGAAGTAAATATTATAAATCAATAAGATTTTCTTCTACAGTGGAAGAAGAAGTAGATTCTGCCGCCTTCGCTGAAATTCAATCTACATTTAGGCGCTTTAAAGGAAGAAAAGTTTAAGCGAAGTTTGCAATTCTAGACTTTGAAAAAAAAGCAAGAGCTTAGACACCTTTAAATCGTAGATTTTCCGTATTTCATTAAGCACTCAAGATATCAAGTATAAAGAGGGGCACCAATTATGAAGGAGGTAAGGGGTGGCCATTTTTTTCCCCCTTCCTTCATATATCTTATTATCTCACTAGATTTTGAAGAACAAATCGTTTTTATGGTGTTTTTATTTTTTTAAAGCAATATTACTCCCCCCCAGATTAAAAATGCTTTTAGTATCTTCATTTAAGAAATCCCTTGCCCCCCCCCCCTACATTTTCATGAAATGAAACTACTGAGTATCTATTTAATGTTGTAGATATATTGACGCAAGCACAACAGCCTTCTTTCGAAACGCAGGCGTCGAGATAGAATATATTTCAAAGTTTAGCCTTGTTCGAGCAATGCAAACCATAAGAGTGTAAAAATATAAAATAAAAGGAATTTAATGTTAGATGTCAGAAAAACTGAAGAGGGGCAGCCACCCCTCCCCCCTCGCCGAGGCCTAGAACCACCACTGTGGCTTAGAAACCAGGCCTATCAAATAATAATAAATTATTGAATTGTATTTTTGCTCATCTTTGGTTTAATATACCTCTTTTACATTTCATTGAATTTTTTTTTTGTGGAAAATAACTTTTTTCAGAAGGTTTTTTTTAGTCTGTAGGCCAGTGAATGCCAGATTTCCTTTGACTAAACTCGTAATCATATTTCCTTTTTCTTTCTTCTTATGACGAAAAATACTTTTTAATAATTTAAAACCAGACTACCATGTCGCTATGTGTCCCTGTTCGTCCACCTGGTATTGTTAACTACTAAATAGTCACATATATCGATTACTTTTGACTGACTCTTAATCATATTTTCAATTCTGGCTAAGAAATTACAAAATTCATGAAATGAGATGTAAGAAATGGAGAAAAATTAGAAATTTTTGAAAATTTACAAATAAATTAAGCTATATTGTGAGAGGAAGAATTAAAGATAGTACTGAAAAGATAAAAAAAAATAATAATAAGGCCACAGGAGTAGAAAGGCCTCATGAGCTCGTGACGGGGCTCCTTATATGGGCATAGAGTCCCTAGGGAGATGGTTTTCTCACTGAGAATGAAAAAAAAACAGGATTTTTTCTCACTTTGATGGATGTTCCAAGGTCGATTTATTAGTGTTGTTGTTATTGTTCGTCCAGGGGCACGCTACGCGCGAATGTTAAGATCCAGGAATAAGAAACAGGATCACGTGTTTCCTTCTCAGCCAATCAGAGACTCGGTTACGATGAAATTGATTTACATAATCGAGGGGAATTACTGATTCACGAAAGGGGAGAGAATTTCTGAGAACTTGATTTACATAATCGCTAGGGGAATTATGATTTACGAAAATGCCCTTTGAAAAGTATTGCTTGGTGTTGTGGTATCCAAAAAGGCAGTATAGTAAAGTTGTTGGGGAAAAGATGAGTACTTCAAGTTGGAAAATGGGTTTAGAAGGGACATTAAGAAAGGAACTTGCTCTGAAATGTCTTTTGAAAAGTATTTCTTGGTGTTGAAGTATCCAAAAAGCTGTAAACTAAAGTTGTGGGTGAAAAGGATGGATGCTTCAACTTGTAAAAATGGGTTTAGGAGGGACATTAAGAAAGTAACTTGCTCTGAAATGTCTTTTGAAAAGTATTGCTTGGTGTTGAGGTATCCAAAAAGCTCTAAAGTAAAGTTGTGGATGAGAAGGATGGGAACTTCAACTTGTAAAATGGGTTTAGGATGGACATTAAGAAAAATAACTTGTTCTGAAAAGATATAATAAAGCCTTAAAAAAGTATTAAAAAATGGGGAGGGGACTCTTTGGGGACCCGGGGGGGGGGACCTTTAGGGGTCCGGGGGCCCTTGAGACCCGGATGGTCCTTTGGGAGCCTGGGGACCTTTGGGGGTCGGGGGCTTCCTTCGGGGTCGGGGTAGGGGGATCGGGGCCCTTTGGGGTTGGGTAGGGGACCTCACGACACTGTTTAAATAGAACTTGTGTATTATAACGACCACAGAGTTTCACCCTCAAATCCTCTTCTAAAACATCTTCTAAAATCATCTTTTAAAAATGTCTCTAACTGTTTCGCCGAAATAATTCCCTAAAATGTTTTAAAACGGTTTCGCCCAAATAATCCCCTAAAAGTAATTTCTGTGTGTTCCTATTGTTTTGGCATCCCTGCGCTGTCACATTTGAAATTTCTAGGAAAACCCTTTCCTGCGTTAATCTCTTCATCTCATAAATGTTCCTAGTTACACTATTAAGGTTTCGTTAGAATATCAATTTATCTCTCCGACTTAAAGATCATTGAAGCCGTATTTAAAAATAGAAATTCTATCTCTTTAGACTCCCGCATAATTCCAAGATAACAAGTCATGTCATTTCTAATTCCTGACACTAAAGATCAATGAAGCCCTATTTAAAAAATAGAATATTAATTTTTCTCTCTGACCTAAAGAACGTTTATCCCTCAGACCTAAGATCAAAGAAGCCATACTTGTTTCTTTATTCCTATTTTCCAATAATATCTAAACCTATTTTCCAACTTGAAGTATCCATCCTTTTCACCCACAACTTTACATTACAGCTTTTTTTGATACCTCAACACCAAGAAATACTTTTCAAAAGACATTTCAGAGCAAGTTCCTTTCTTAATGTCCCTTCTAAACCCATTTTACAAGTTGAAGCATCCATCCTTTTCATCCACAACTATACTTTACAGCTTTTGGATAACTCAAACAACAAGAAATACTTTTCAAAAGGCATTTCAGAGCAAGTTCCTTTTCTTAATGTCCCTTCTAAACCCATTTTCCAACTTGAAGTACCCATCCTTTTCACCCACAACTTTACTTTACAGCTTTTTGGATATCTCAACACCAAGAAATACCTTTCAAAAGGCATTTCAGAGCAATTTCCTTCTTAATGTACCTTCTAAACCCATTTTACAACTTGAAGTACCCATTCTTTTCACCCACACTTTACTTTACAGCTTTCGGATACCTCAACACCAAGAAATACTTTTCTTTCAAGACATTTCAGAGCAAGTTCCTTTCTTAATGTCCCTTCTAAACCTATTTTCCAACTTGAAGTACCCATCCGTTTCACCACAACTTTACTTTACAGCTTTTTGGATACCTCAACACCAAGCATACTTTTCAAAGGCATTTCAGAACAAGTTATTTTCTTAATGTCCTTCATAAACCAATTTTACAAGTTGAAGTACTTTATCTTTTTCACCAAAACCTTTACTTTACAAGCTGTTTGGATATCTCAACACCAAGAAATACCTTTCAAAGGCATTTCAGAGCAAGTTCCCTTCTTAATATCCCTCCTAAACCCATTTTTCCAACTTGAAGTACCCATCCGTTTCACCCACAATGTTTACTTTACAGGTTATTGGATACCTCAAAACCAAAATACCTTTCAAAAGGCATTTCAGAGCAATTTCCTTTCTTAATGTCCTCCTAAACCCATTTTCCAACTTGCCTTTCAAAGTACTCATCCGTTTCACCCACATGTTTACTTTACAGCTTTTTGGATACCTCAACACCAAGCAATACTTTTCAAAGGCATTTCAGAACAAGTTCTTTTCTTAATGTCCTTCCTAAGCCAATTTTACAAGTTGAAGTACTTATCTTTTTCACCACAACTTTACTGTACGACTTTTTTGCATACCCCAACATCAAGCAATACTTTTCAAAAGGCTTTATTATACTTTTCAGAACAAGTTCTTTACGTAATGTCCTTCCTAAACCATTTTACAAGTTGAAGTACTCATCTTTTCCCCCACAACTTTACTATAAGGCTTTTCGAATACCCCAACATCAAGCAATACCTTTCAAAAGGCTTTATTATATCTTTTCAGAACATGTTCTTCATGTAATTTTCTTCCTAAACCCATTTTACAAGTTGAAGTACTTATCTTTTTCCCCACAACTTTACTTTACGACTTTTTGCACACCCAAAACATCAAGCAATACTTTCCAAAAGGCATTATTATATCTTTTCAGAACAAGTTTTTTTCTTAATGTCCTTCTTAAACCATTTTTACAAGTTGAAGTAGTTGTCTTCTTCACCCACAACTCTACTTTACGACTTTTTTGCACACCCCAAGATCAAGCAATACTTTCAAAAGGCTTTTATTATATCTTTTCAGAACAAGTTCCTTTCTTAATATCCTTCTTAAACCAATTTTTACAAATTCTAAATTTTTTCTTAGGATATTTCAGTAGTGTTTTGTTATGGTTTACCTTGTCACAGTTACATTCTCTTTGATTTTTCAAAGTTCATTTATGAATTTTTTCTTTCATTGAAATGCAAGAGTTGGATTATTTTCAGTAGTGTTTTTTGTTGTAGTTTTTACCTTGTCGAAGTTACATTTTCTTGATTTTTCAAAGTTCATTTTGGATTTCTTTCATTGAAATGCAAGAGGTGGAATATTTCAGTAGTGTTTTTGTTGTGGTTTACCTTGTCACAGTTACATTCTCTTGATTTTTCAAAAGTTCATTTTAAATTTTTCATTGGAAATGCATGAGTTGTAACATTTCAGTAGTGTTTTGTAGTGGTTTACCTTGTCACAGTTACATTCTCGTGATTTTTCAAAGTTCATTTTGAATTTCTTTCATTGAAATGCAAGAGTTGGAATATTTCAGTAGTGTTTTGTTGTAGTTTACCTTGTCGCAGTTACATTCTCTTGATTTTTCAAAAAGTTCATTTTAAATTCTTTCATTGAAATGCATGAGTTGTAACATTTCAGTAGTGTTTTGTAGTGGTTTACCTTGTCACAGTTACATTCTCGTGATTTTTTTCAAAGTTCATTTTGAATTTCTTTCATTGAAATGCAAGAGTTGGAATTTCAGTAGTGTTTTGTTGTAGTTTTACCTTGTCGCAGTTACATTCCCTTTGATTTTCAAAGTTCATTGTGGATTTCTTTCATTGAAATGCAAGAGTTGGGAATATTTCAGTAGTGTTTTGTTGTAGTTTTACCTTGTCGCAGTTACATTCCCTTGATTTTCAAAGTTCATTGTGGATTTCTTTCATTGAAATGCAAGAGTTTGGAATATTTCAGTAGTGTTTTGTTGTAGTTTACCTTGTCGCAGTTACATTTTCTTGATTTTTCAAAGTTCATTTTGAATTTCATTCGTTGAAATGCAAGAGTTGGAATATTTCAGTAGTGTTTTTGTTGTAGTTTACCCTTGTCGCAGTTACATTCTCTTGATTTTCAAAGTTTATTTTGAATTTCTTTAATTGAAATGCAAGAGTTGGAACATTTCATAGTGTTTTTTGTCGTGGTTTACCTTGTCACGTTTTACATTCTCATGATTTTTCAAAGTTCATTTTGAATTCTTTTCATTGAAATGCATGAGTTGGAACATTTCCATAGTGTTTTTTCGTGGTTTACCTGTCACAGTTTTACATTCTCCGTGATTTTTTTCAAAAGTTCATCTTTGAATTTCTTTCATTGAAATGCAAGGGTTGGAATAGTTCAGTGATGTTTTCGTGGTTTTACGCTTGGCACAGTTTTTTCAAAGTTCAAAAGTTCATTTTGAATTTCTTTCGTTGAAATGCAAGGGTTGGAATATTTCAGTGTGTTTTTTGGTTTACCTTGTCACAGTTACATTCTCATGATTTTTCAAAGTTCATTATGAATTTATTTCGATTGAAATGCAAGAGTTGGAATATTTCAGTAGTGTTTTGTTGATGGTTTACAGTGTCACAGTTACATTCTCTTGATTTTTCAAAGCTCATTTTGAATTTCTTTCATTGAAATGCAAGAGTTGGAATATTTCAGTAGTGTTTTTGTCGTGGTTTTACCTTGTCACAGTTACATTTTCTTGATTTTTCAAAGTTTTATTTTGAATTTCCTTCACTGAAATGCAAGAGTTGGATTATTTCAGTAGTGTGGTTTTGTCGTGGTTTAGCCTTTGTCAACAGTTACATTTTCTTGATTTGTCAAAGTTTATTTTGAATTTAATTTTCACTGAAATGCAAGAGTTGGATTATTTCAGTAGTGTTTTGTGTGGTTTACCTTGTCACAGTTACATTCTCTTGATTTTTTCAAAGTTCATTTTTTTTAAATTTTTTCATTGAAATGCAAGAGTTTAGAATATTTCAGTAGTGTTTTGATGTGTTTTACATTGTCACAGTTACATTCTCTTAATTTTTCCAAGTTCTTTTGGTTTTCTTTCGTTGAAATGCAAGAGTTGGAATATTTCAGTAGTGTTTTTGTTATAGTTTACCTTGTCACAGTTACATTCTCTTAATTTTTTCAAAGTTCATTTGAATTTCTTTCATTGAAATGTAAAGAGATGGAATATTTCAGTAGTGTTTTGTTGTGTTTTACAGTGTTTACAGTTACATTCTCTTGAATTTTTCAAAGTTCATTTTGAATTTCTTTCGTTGAAATGCAAGAGTTGGAATATTTCAGTAATGTCTTGTCATGGTTTTACCTTGTCACAGTTACTTCTGTTAATTTTTCAAAGTTCATTTTGGTTTTCATTCGTTGAAATGCAAGAGTTGGAATATTTCAGTAGTGTTTTGTTATAGTTTACCTTGTCACAGGTTACATTCTCTTAATTTTTCAAAGTTCATTTTGGATTTCTTTCGATGAAATGCAAGAGTTGGAATATTTCAATAGTGTTTTGTCGTGGTTTACCTAGTCACAGTTACATTCTCTTGATTCTTCAAAGTCCATTTTGAATTTCTTTCATTGAAATGCAAGAGTTGGAATATTTCAGTATAGTGTTTTGTCGTGGTTTTACCTTGTCACAGTTACATTCTCTAGATTTTTTCAAAGTTCATTTTTGGTTTTCTTTCATTGAAATGTAAGAGTTGGAATATTTCAGTAGTGTTTTGTTGTGGTTTACCTTGTCACACTTACATTCTCTTAATTTTTCAAAGTTCATTTTGGATTTCATTCGATGAAATGCAAGAGTTGGAATATTTCAATAGTGATTTTGTCGTGGTTTACCTAATCATATTTACATTCTCTTAATTTTTCAAAGTTCATTTTGGATTTCTTTCGTTAAAATGCATGAGTTGGAATATTTCAGCCAGTGTTTTGTTGTGGTTTACCTTATCACAGTTACATTCTCTTGATTTTTCAAAGTTCATTTTGAATTTCTTTCGTTGAAATGCAAGAGTTGGAATATTTCAGTAGTGTCTGTCGTGGTTTACCTTGTCACAGTTACATTCACTTTCTCTTAATTTTTCAAAGTTCATTTTTGGTTTTCTTTCGTTTGAAATGCAAGAGTTGGAATATTTCAGTAGTGTTTTTTTGTGTAGTTTACCTTGTCACAGTTACATTCTCTCAATTTTTCAAAGTTCATTTTGAATGATTAAATTTCGATGAAAATGGCAAGAGTTGGAATATTTCAAAAGTGTTTTTTGTCGTGATTTACCTAGTCACAGTTACATTCTCTTGATTATTTCAAAGTCTCATTTTGAATTTCTTTCATTGAAATGCAAGAGTTGGAATATTCAGTAGTGTTTTGTCGTGGTTTACCTTGTCACAGTTACATTCTCTTAATTTTTCAAAGTTCATTTTGAATTTCTCTCATTGAAATGCAAGAGTTGGCCTATATTTCAGTAGTGTTTTGTATTGGTTTACCTTGTCACAGTTACATTCTCTTAATTTTTCAAAGTTCATTTTGAATTTCTTTCGATGATGAAATGAAAGAGTTGGAATATTTCAATAGTGTTTTGTCATGGTTTCCTTGTCACGACTTACATTCTCTTAATATTTCAAAGTTCATTTTGTTTTATTTCGGTGAAATGCAAGAGTTTGGAATATTTCAGTAGTGTTTTTGGATGTGGTTACCTTGTCACAGTTACATTTCTAATTGATTTTTCAAAGTTCATTTTGGTTTTATTTCGGTGAAATGCAAGAGTTGGAATATTTCAGTAGTGTTTTGTGTGTGGTTTACCATGTCACAAATTTTTCAAAGTTCATTTTGAATTTCTATCATTGAAATGCAAGAGTTGGAATATTTCAGTAGTATTTGTAGTGGTTTACCTTTTCACATACGAAGTCAAACATTACCTCATTCCAAAGTAATGATACTTTTAGCCTTAATACTAACATACTTCTACTGAACACACACAAATTCTCTTAAAATTATATTTTTCATCAATGATAACACTTTTTCTGTTCGCAACTAGCAAGTTTTCTACCAAAGATCCAAATTTTTTCGTAGAAGTAACATCTTTTTGATTGGATAACAACTTTCTGTTAGAAGTAGCAACGTTTTTAGCTTAACACTAACAAACCTTCAACGCTTCTTGCTCATCAAATGAACAACATTTTACCTTAATACTAAACTACTTTTACATGAACAACACATAATTTCTCTTAGAATCGAAATATTTTTCATAACGGATAACACTTTTGGTTAGTGTTCGACTAGAAAAGTTTTTCTACCAAAGGTACCAAATTCTGTCTTTCACTTAGACGTACTCATGTTTGTATTGTGATAACAACTTTACTTTCTGAAGTAAGCAAGTTTTGCTTAACACTAACTAAAAAATTCTAATCAAACGGAACGAAATTTATCTTAATACTAATCATACTTTGACTGAACACACAGAAAAGTGTTTCTCTTAGAAATATATTTTTCATCAATGATGACAATTTGTTCTAGTTCGAACTAGTAAGTTTATCTGCCAAACTGATACCATCCCATTCTTGCATTTAGAAGTAACATGTTTTTTGATTGTGATAATCAACTTTCTTTCTGAAGTAGCAAGTTTTGCTTAACACTAAACAAACATTCTCATCAAGTAAAATTTTTATCTTTTAATACTAAAAACTTTTATTTGAACAGAACACAAATTTCAACTGAGAATGAAATATTTTTCTAAGAGATTAACACTTTTTCTGTGTCGAACAGACAAAGTATTTCTACTGTAAAGATATCAAATTTTTTTTTCATGAAAGTAACTTTTTTGATTGTGATAACAAACTTATAACTGTCACAACAGTAGCAAGTTTTGCTTAACACTACTTGAAAACAAACCTTCTCATCAAAAGTAACGACATTTTATCTTAATAGAATAACACACTTTTTACTGAACACGCACACTGAAAGTTCCAATCTTCTTAGAAAGAATAATATTTTTCGTTTCTATGTTTGAATCTATTTGCTTAACATGTCTGGGTTTGGTGTTTGGTGAGGTTAGGTTAGGTTAGCTGAAAGTTTAGGTTAGGATCAGCTAAGTTAGGTTAGTGTTAGCTAGTAAACATTTCTCCATATTAACCCCGACAGTTAAAATGTTAAACTTATCATGGACTCGCTATCATGATAAGCTCCAAACCTAACCTAGCTAAAGCAATGAGAAAAAGTCGACATGGGGAGATTTTCCGGCGTAAGTATGGTTTAGGTTAGGTTAGGCTAGATCCAAGTTAGGTTAGGTTAAGGCTAGATCAAGTTTAGGTTAAGTTATGTTTAGTTATACGAACGCGCGCGTACGTAGGCTAACCTAACCTAACCTAACTTGATCTAGGCCTAACCTAACCTAACTTTGATCTAACAAAATAACTTTGAAAAATCAATAGAATGTAACTGTGAAAAGGTAAACCCATCGAAAACACTACTGAATATTCCAACTCTGCATTTCACCGAAAATAAAACTCAAATGAACTTTGAAAAATTAAGAGAATGTAAGTCTGACAAGGTAAACCATGACCAAAACACTATTGAAATATTCCAACTCTTTCATTTCATCGAAGAAATACAAAATGAACTTTTGAAAAATTAAGAAAATGTAACTGTGACAAGGTAAACCACAAAAAACACTACTGAAATCTTCCAACTCTTGCATTTCAATGATAGAAATTCAAAATGAACTTTGAAAAAAATTAAGAGAATGTAACTGTGACAAGGTAAACCACGAACAAAACACTACTGAAATATTCCAACTCTTGCATTTCAATGAAAGAAATTCAAAATGAACTTTGAAAAATCAAGAGAATGTAACTGTGACAAGGTAAACCACGACAAAACACTTTTGAAATATTCCAACTCTTGCATTTTCATCGAAAGAAATTCAAAATGAACTTTGAAAAATTAAGAGAATGTAACTGTGACAAGGTAAACACAACAAAACACTACTGAAATATTCCAACTCTTGCATTTCAGCGAAAGAAATTCAAAATGAACTTTGAAAAAGTTAAGAGAATGTAACTGTGACAAGGTAAACCACGACAAGACACTACTGAAATATTCCAACCTTGCATTTCAACGAAGAAATTCAAAATGAACTTTGAAAAATCAAGAGAATGTAACTGTGATAAGGTAAAACCACAACAAAACCACTACTGAAATATTCCAACTCATGCATTTCAACGAAAGAAATCCAAAATGAACTTTGAAAAAATTAAGAGAATGTAACTGTGACAGGTAAACCACGACAAAACACTAATTGAAATATTCCAACTCTTGCATTTCATCGAATGAAATCCAAAATGAACTTTGAAAAATTAAGAGAATGTAAACTGTGACAAGGTAAACCACAACAAAACACTACTGAAATATTCCAACTCTTACATTTCAATGAAAAGAAAACCAAAATGAACTTTAAAAAAATCTAGATAATGTAACTGTGACAAGGTAAACCACGAAAAACACTACTGAAATATTCCAAAACTCTTGCATTTCATTGAAAGAAATTCAAATGGAACTTTGAAGAATCAAGAGAATGTAACTGTGACTAGGTAAACCACGACAAAACACTATTGAAATATCCCAACTCTTGTTGCATTTCATTCTAAATGAATGAAATCTCAAAATAAACTTTGAAAAATTAAGAGAATGTAACTGTGACAAGGTAAACTATAACAAAACACTACTGAAATATTCCAACTCTTGCATTTCAACGAATGAAAACCAAAATGAACTTTTGAAAAATAAGAGAATGTAACTGTGACAAGGTAAACCATGACAAGACATTACTGAAATATTCCAACTCTTGCATTTCAACGAAAAGGAAATTCAAAAACTTACTTTAACCACAAAAATCAAGAGAATGTCAACTGTTGACGCTGTAAAAACACAACAAAACACAACTGAAATATTCAACTCTTACACTCTTGCATTTCAATGAAAGAAATTCAAATGAACTTTGAAAAATTAAGAGAATGTACTGTGACAAGGTAAACTATAACAAAAAACACTACTGAAAATATTCCAACTCTTGCATTTCAACGAAAGAAAAACCGAAAATCAAAATGAACTTTGAAAAATTTAGAGAATGTAACTGTGACAATGTAAAAACGACATCAAAACACTACTGAAATATTCCAACTCTTGCATTTCAATGAAAGAAATTCAAATGAACTTCGAAAAATCAATAGAATGTACTGTGACAAGGTAAACCAACAACACAACACTACTGAAATAATCCAACTCTTGCATTTCAGTGAAAAGAAATTCAAAATGAAACTTTTGAAAAATCAAGAAAATGTAACTGTGACAAGGTAAACCACGACAAAACAACTACTGAAATAATCCAACTCTTGCATTTCAGTGAAAGAAATTCAAAATAAACTTTGACAAATCAAGAGAATGTAACTGTGACAAGGTAAACCACGACAAAACACTACTGAAATAAATTTAAAAACTCTTGCATTTCAATGAAAGAAATTCAAAATGAGCTTTGAAAAATAAAGAGAATGTATAACTGTGACCTGTAAGGCCTCAACAAAACACTACTGAAATATTCCAACTCTTGCATTTCAACGAAAGAAATTTATAAATGAACTTTGAGAGATCATGAGAATGTAACTGTGACAAGGTAAACCAAACAAAACATTTACTGAAATATTTCCAACCCTTGCATTTCAATGAAAGAAATTCAAAATAAACTTTTTGAACAATTTGAAAAATCACCGAGAATGTAACTGTGACAAGGTAAACCACGACAAAACACTACTAAAATGTTCCAACTCATGCATTTTCAATGAAAGAAATTCAAATGAACTTTTGAAAAATCATGAGGAATGTAAATGTGACAAGGTAAGACCACGACAAAACACTACTGAAATGCTCCAACTCTTGCATTTCAATGGAAAAGAAATTCAAAATGAACTTTGAAAAATCAAGAGAATGTAACTGCGACAAGGTAAACTACAACAAAACACTACTGAAATATTCCAAAACTCTTGCATTTCAAACGAAATGAAAATTCAAAAATGAAACTTTGAAAAATCAAGAAATGTAACTGCGACAAGGTAAACTACAACAAAACACTACTGAAATATTTCTAACTCTTGCATTTCAATGGAAAGAAATCCAAACAATGAACTTTGAAAATCAAGAGAATGTATCTGCGACAAGGTAAACTACAACAAAAACACTACTGAAATATTCCAAAACTCTTGCATTTCAATGAAAGAAATTCAAAATGAAACTTTGAAAAAAATCACGAGAATGTAACTGTGACAAGGTAAACCACTACAAAAACACTACTGAAATGTTTCAACTTCTGCATTTCAATGAAAGAAATTCAAAATGAACTTTGAAAAATCAGAGAATTGTAACTGTGACAAGGTAAACCACAAGGAAAACACTGCTGAATATTTCCAACTCTTGCATTTCAATGTTCGAATAGGAAAGGAAAGAAATTCAAAATGAACTTTGAAAAATCAGGGAAAATGTAACTGCGACAAGGGTAAACTACAACAAAACACTACTGAAATAATCCAAAAACTCTTGCATTTTTTTTCAACGAAAGAAACTCCATAAATGAACTTTGAAAAATCAAGAGAAAGTAATGTGACAAGGTAAACCATAACAAAACAACTACTGAAAATATTCCTAAGAAAAAATTTAGAATTTGTAAAATTGAGTTTTAAGAAGGATATTAAGAAAGGAACTTGTTCTGAAAAGATATGATAAAGCCTTTTGAAAAAGTATTGCTTGATCTTGGGGTGTGCAAAAAGTCGTAAAGTAAAGTTGTGGTGAAGGAAGATATCTACTTCAACTTGTAAAAAATGGTTTAAGAAGGACTTTAAGAAAAAAAAACTTGTTCTGAAAAGATAAATAAAAGACTTTTGGAAAGTATTGCTTGATGTTTGGGTGTGCCAAAAAAGTCGTAAAGTAAAGTTGTGTGAAAAAGATAAGTACTTCAACTTTGTAAAAATGGGTTTTAGGAAGAAAATTACATGAAGAACTTGTTCTGAAAAGAATATAGTAAAGCCTTTTGAAAGGTATTGCGTGATGTTGGGTATTCGAAAAGCTTATAGTAAAGTTGTGGGGGAAAGATGAGTACTTCAACTTGTAAAAATGGTTTAGAAGGACATTACGTAACGAAACTTGTTCTGGAAAAGGGTATTAATAAAGCCTTTTGAAAAAGTATTGCTTGTTATTGGGGTATGCAAAAAAAGTCGTAAAGTAAAGTTGGTGGTGAAAAAGATAAGTACTTCAACTTGTAAAAATTGGTTTTTAGGAAGGACATTAGAAAAGAACTTGTTTCTTGAAATTCCTTTGAAAAGCATTGCTTTGGTGTTTGAGGTATCGCAAAAAGCTTTAAAGTATAGTTTGTGGATGAAAAGGATGGATGCTTCAAACTTGCCATTTAAAATGGGTTTAGAAGGGACATTAAGAAGGAACTTGCTCTGAAATGTCTTTTGCAAAAAGTATTTCTTGAAAGTTTTGAAGTATCCAAAAAGCTGTAAAGTAAAACATGTATGTAAACAACGGATGGGTACCAAGTTGGAAAATAGGTTTAGGAAGGGACATTAAGAAAGGAATTGCCTCTGAAATGCCTTTTGAAAGGTATTTCTTGGGTGGTGAGATATGCCAGAAAAGCTGTAAAAGTAAAGGTCTTGTGGTGAAAAAGATAAGTACTTCAACTTGTATAAAATGGTTTATGAAGAAATTAAGACAAATAACTCAAGTTCTGAAATTCCTGTGAGAAAAGTATTGCTTGTGTTGAGGTATCCAAACCAAAAGCTGTAAAGTAAATTGTGGTGAAACGGATGGGTACTTCAAGTTGGAAAAATGGGTTTAGAAGGGAAAGTAAGAAAGGAGAAACTTGCCTCTGAAATGTCTTGAAAAAGTATTTCTTGGTGTTGAGGTATCCGAAATGCTGTAAAGTAAAAGTTGTGGGGTGAAAAGGATGGGTACTTCAAAGTTTGGACAATGGGTTACAGGGACATTTAAGAAAAGGAACTTGCTCTGAAATGCCTTTCCAAAAAAGTATTTCTTGCATTTGTTGAGGTATCCCAAAAAGCTGTAAAGTTAGTTGTGGGTGAAAAGGACATGGATGCTTTCAACTTGTAAAATGGGTTTAGAAGGGGATAATAAGAAAGGAATTGACCTTCTGAAATGGCTTTTGAAAAGTATAAACTTGGTGTTGAGGTGTCCAAAAACCCCAAAAGCTGTAATGAAATAATTCCATTTGTGGTGAAAAGGATGGGTATTCACCAGTTAGAAATAGGTTTAGAAGGGACATGTAAGAAAAAAAAAGTTGCTCCTGAAATGCTTTTGAAAAGGTATTGTTTGGGTGTTGACGGTATCCCAAAAAGCTGTAAAGATAAAGTTGTGGGTGACAAAAAGATGGATGACTTAAACTTGTCCAAAAATGGGTTTAGGAGGGACATTAAGAAAAGAACTTGTTCTGAAATGCCCTTTGAAAAAGTATTGCTTGGTGTTGTTGTATCTAAGAAAAGGCAAGTATAGAAAAAGAAAGTGTTGGGGAAAAGATGAGTACTTCAAGAATTGGAAAATGTGTTTTAGAAGGGACATTTAAGAAAGGAACTTGATCTTGAAATGTCTTTTTGAAAAGTATTTCTTGGTGTTGAAAAAGCAAGTTTTATAGAATTAGCAGTAGGATCATTCCTCTATATCTCCCATTATAAAATCTTAACCCGGAAGAGGTGCGAGAAGGCTCCGGAGAAAGTCTTTCAGATAGAAACATCAGGCGTTATCATATCTTTCGCGGGTATTACAAGTCAAGATTTCCTCTTGGACAAACGAAACTAGTGGAAACCCTCTATTACGAATAATGCAGTTGGTAAACATTTCTCAAGTGATTGACGATAACAAAACTAATCCGCTAAGGCAGAGAAAGAAACACTGTGGAGGAGGCTGAGTGTGAGGTTTAAACCAAAAGCTGTAAAGTAACGTTGTGGGATGAGAATGATGGGAAACACTCACTTGTAATTGAAATGGGTTTCTTGGATGGACATTAAAGAATATACTTGTTCTAAAAAGATATCCACAATGAGCCTTAAAAAAGTATAAAAAAATGGGGAGGGGACTCTTTGGGGACCCGGGGGGACCTGTTAGGGGTACGGGGGCCCTTGAAGAGCCGTGTAGGTCCTTTGAGAGAGCCTGCGAGGAACTTTGGGGCCGGGGGGCTTCCTCCGGGGGTCGGGGGATCGGGGCCCTTTGGGGTTGGGGTAGGGGACCTCAGACACTGTTTGAAAATAGAACTTGTGTATTATAACGACCAACAGTTTCATCCGAAAATCCTCTTCTACAAAACATCTTCTAAAATCATCCTTTTAAAATGTCTCTAACGTGTTTCGCCGAAATAATTCCCTAAAATAGTTTTTAAAACGGTTTCGCCCAAATAATCCCCTAAAGTAATTTTCTGTACGTGTTCTATGTTTTTTGGCATCCCTGCGCTGTCACATTTTAAATTTCTAGAAAACCCTTTCCTGCGTTAATCTATTCATCTCATAAATGTTCCTTAGCTAACTATTAAGTTTCGTTAATATCAATTTATCTCTCCGACTTAAAGATCAGTGAAGCCGTATTTAAAAATAGAAATTCTATCTCTTTAGACTCCCGCATAATTCCAAGATAACCAGTGATGTCATTTCTAATTCCTGACACTAAAGATCAATGTAAAACCCTATTTAAAAAATAGAATATTAATTTTCTCTCTGACCTAAAGAACAGTTTATCCCTCAGACCTATAAGATCAAAGAAGCCATACTTGTTTCTCTTATTCCCCTTTTCGGAAATCAATAATTCCCCATAGCGATTATGTAAATCAGTCTAGGAAATTCTCACCCCTTTTGTGAATCAATAATTCCCCTCGATTATGTGAAATCAATTTCATCCCGTAACCGAATCTCTGTTGGCTGAGAAAGGAAACACGTGATCATTTTTCCTAAATTCCTGGGGATTCCTTAACAGTTCACCCCTAGGCG